>CM077096.1:157175128-157634520 GCA_039513925.1 Platanthera zijinensis
ACCACCATGACACCCTCCATTTTCCCCAACTGGCCAACACCCACCCCCATAACCTCCAAACCGCCACTCGCCCCTTCCCCCACTCACCTACCAACACACCAACTACATGAACCTCCCCCCAACCCCCCCTACTCCCCCTTGATAACATCAAAGTATATGACACTTATTTTCTTCATTTCACCCTTAGCATTGACTATCTATGTGTTTTTATGTCATGAAGATAATTTTACAGATTATTTTGTGTTTCTATGTTAAGATACCAATGAAGGAGCACATTTGAGCATATGAGAGCAATTTGGAGCTAATGGAAATACTTGGGACGAAATAAGAGCATTCGCAAAGACGTAAGACAAAAAAAAAGAAATGCACGTCCATGCATGCCGGTGCATTGACGGGCGCGCCGGTGCATTGACGCGCGCGCCGGTGCATTGACGCGCGCGCCGGTGCATTGACGCGCGCGCCGGTGCATTGACGCCCGCGCCGGTGCATTGACGCGCGCGCCGGTGCATTGACGCGCGCGCCGGTGCATTGTCACGCTTGCACAATTCACTTCAGTGATTTTTGTTTTCTCGGCCGAAGTAACAAAAATGCTCGGTTAACCACACAACCGTGCCTCCACACACATCCCCAGATTTACATAGCGCACACACTCGTTCGCCACAATTGTGCACCACTGCATGCCCATAAGCCTTTAGTTCATAATTCACTAGTCGTGTTCATAAAGCCCCCCGGGCTCGGGCCTAAACCGGGCCTCCCAGGCCCGGGCTTTCCCGAACCGGGCCCTGGCCCTGATTATAGCTGGGCCGGGCCAGGCACCTAGCTCTGGGAGGGGGCCTGCTAAGGCCCCCAGGGCCGGGCGGGCCCGGTATTTTTTTTTAAAAAAATCATTTAAAAAGTAAATATAAATGATAAAAACAATGGAAAAAATACGATTAATTTCATTGGCGAATTGTGATTGAAAAAAATACGATCAATTTCATATTTTGGAAGAAAAAATAATAATTTTATTAATGTTGAACGGGGTTATGGAAGTTTACAAAATTATAAAAACATTGAAAAAAAATACTTGTGATTGAAAATCCAAAATTACAAATACAATAAATTACATGTCCGTCATTTTAAAAAAATTTCAAAATTGCAAAAATCCGCTTTGCCATCTTTAAGCTTTAATTTAAGTTGATCACGTCCATCTCGTCTTCCATGTCCGACGCTATCTTCGATCGATGAAATATGCTGCTTCCTCTTGATCGCATCCAAGTGGTCCTTGTAGCATATTCAAATTTCGAGCGATTCTTCGCTTAGGCGACTTATTCGCTCGTTCAACACCCTGCCACTAAGAGAAAAAACAGACTCCGAAGCTACCGTGCTAGTTTGGATCGTTAGTAAATCTCGGGCCATATATGCCATAATAGGATAGGTATTTACTTTACCTTTCCACCATTTTAAAATATCAAAATTTTCTAGTTCGTCCGTACTTATAAAATCACAAAATTGGGTTTTTGTATACAAGCCTAATTCATTTAAACTACTAGATGTGTTGCACGTTTTTTTTCTTGAAGTTAACTCTAACATTTTATTTTAAACTATCGCGTGTTTTTGGTTGCGACACATCCCCTCGTGGCCGCGATCCGTATAAATTATCATAATAATTATAACATTCAGTAAAAATAGTGTTAAAATTTAAAATATTAAGATTATCCAAATCCAAATCACTGAGATTTATGCCTAAATATTATTTATTTCTTCTATAAAATTTTCTACGCCGTCTACGGCGAAAAGAGGATTCAAAGCGGCGGCGCATGAAAATATGACTGGGATTTCTCTATAATATTTTAAAATTTCTTTTCCATTATTTCTATTAAACCACTCCATCCGGCGTGTTGCTTAAAATAATTTAATTTTTGTGAAATATTAACAATATTTTCAATAACTAGCGGGCTAGTAGGATAATATATGTCAGATCGAGAATTTGTCGCCGTATAAAAAACTTCTAATAAATCCATATAATTTCTAAAACAGCCCATCGGGCTCAGTTAATTCATGTTGATCTAATATAGTATAGTATTCCATTAGTAGTGTTTTTTTGACGAATCGCTCGTTTTAACATTGTAAATGTCGAGTTCCATCTAATTGGCATGTCAAATAAAGGTTTCAAAAATTTTTGACCTTGGGCGCTTGCGAATTTTTTAAAATCTTGTCGTCGTTGGTTAGAACTATAAATAAATTGTAACATTAAAGGTATTTTATTAATGTATGATTTCATATATGTTAAACTATCTTGTACGACCAAATTTAAAACGTGACAGACGCAACGAGTATGAAAAAAAACACCGTTTAACATAGGTTTTAAATCACGTTTTAACCACTCAATTGCGGTGGTATTATTTGTAGCGTTGTCAAAAGAAATACTCATAATTTTATCTTTTATTTTAAATTCTCGCAAATATTTAAAATAATTTGATAAATCTCTACACCGGTGTGCGGTACTTCGAAACCTTCAAAACATATTATATGCTTATTTAGATTCCAGGAAACGGGATCGACCCAGTGACAAGTGATGGAAATATATGATAATCCTAATTTTATACTACTTGTCCAAACGTCGCTCGTTAAACTCACTCGACCCTAAAAATTTTCAAAATAATTAATTAAAGATTGTTTAGTTTCTAAATAATATTTAAGTGCGTCGCGTCTAATGGAAGATCGACTTACTTGATGATATTTGAGTTGTAGCCCTTGGTGGATGTACTCGGTCTCTTGCTCGTCATCGTAGTGGCTGAACGATAACCCACGTTTGATGACGTTCTTCACCTGCAGCTCCCGCTGCCGACCTTGATCGTACGCCCATATTTGTCCAGATGCAGATAATTGCGCCTGGGTGGACTCGGGAGGAGCTTGTTTGGCAGCGCAAGACTTAATGTGTCTTGTGAGTGTCGAGTTGCCACTGAGCGTAAGTAATTTCGCGCATTGCTTGCACTTCGCCTTATGCTCGGCGCCGACTTTCACTTTGTCAAAATATTCCCAAACTGGCACCGTATGCTTGTGCTCCACCTCTTCGTGAGCGACTGATGATGATGATGAAGACGCCATCGTTGATGACATATTCGAGTATTCGACGTAAAAAATAGTGAGAGGGGGGAGTGTGGGACTTAGGACTTAGGAAGGTGGGAAGGTGGGATTGGAAAATTTAGGAGTGGTGGGAGTGGGGGGGGGGATTTATAGGTTTAAAAAAACTTAAAATTTTTTTTAAATAATTATTTATTATAAAAAAATAATTATTAATAATAAATAATTATTAATAATGAATGCTGCCAACCCTATTAAATAGGGTTGGCAGCACTCATTCCAACGGCTCTAAGAGCCGTTGTTAGAGCCGTCTTTTTAAAGGGGCCCCGGGATTAGCCCGGTCCGGGCCTAGGAAACCGGGCTTTGCCAGGCCCGGCCCCGGGCTTTAGCCCAGGCCTAGGAAACCGGGCTTTGGTCGGCCCGGCCCGGCCCAGGCCGGGCACCGGGCCGGGCAAATGCCTATATATGGGGCCTTGTTAGGCCCCATGGCCCGGCCTGGGCCCGGGCCAAGCCGGGCTTTTACCGGGCCGGCCCCCCGGGCCTGTTTTTTATGGGCACCACTATAATTCACGCATGCTCGTGTGCTTCTGTACGCCTTCTCGTGTGCTTCTGTACGCACACCCGTGCGTTCTTCAATAGGCACGCCCGTGTGTTTTTCAGTAGGCACACCCGCGAGTGCCTTGTTTTTGCACTTTCTCGGTATATGCATCAAAGGCACGATTGTGCGTATTTACACACACATCCATTCATTTTTTTTTATATATAGTCATCTTTCCATTATGAGAAGGGTTAACTCTTTTGATTGTTTCAATTCAATTTCTTTTCAGAGCAATTTATGCCTATTTTAGGGGGTCTTTAGGGAGGTTTTAGTGAGGAAGAACATTGCAGATTAACGAAACATTGTTTGGGTAGCAAATTTGGAGTTTGGATGTAGATTATCTACAAGATTGACAATCTTTGTAGAGTTTACTTTTTTATTCTTTCTTTTACATTGTTATTATATAAAATTATGCACATCTCTTTATTACTCTTCAATTTTTTGATAGTTTGCCATACAATAAGATGCTGACTATCTTGTTGAGGTGATTGTGCATGAATTGATTTTGGATTATTTTGGGTGAATGCGTTTTATTTTTTTATGCTTTGTATCAATTGAGTTCTGTTCATGTGCCTATAGTATTTTCTAGTATAGTTGACTTATACTCTAGTTTCGAGTGTAATTATTGATGTTAAATTATGAATCAATTAATTTACAGATTTCGTGGATAGAACCATAGATTTTAAATACCTATGGACCACATGGTACTGGTCTATGCAGTAGCTTCATTTTAAATATTGAGTAAATTTAATATGATTGACAACACATTAAATTTTTTACTTTCGTTCAAGACATGTTCAATTCATGATATGCCTTCTGCTAGTGAATTATAATTGATTCACCTAGACTAAGAGGTTTTGACGTGCTTAGGAAGAATCACCCTTATTCATGCATGAATTTTTACAAAATTAAATTTATTCACTCATAATTAATCTAAGTTAATATTTGCAGTAGGAAACAATCATCCTTAACTCTAATTTTTATAGTTTTAAATATTGAAGTTAATTATTTGTTTTAATGTTTTTATTTAGTCATTACGTAATTCATTTTACCTATTTCATATAGATCTAAGGTTCTGTTTGAGACAGCTTATGCTGATGAATAATTTCTATTCAAAACGCAAATGCAGTTTTTCAGCTGTTTGTTTGTGCAGCTTATAGATAAGTTGATTTTTCATAAGCTATTCGGGTCCAGCTTATGCCTTCTTATAAGCGATTATCCCTTAAAAAATCTGAAAGTTGATTTTTTTGCCCGGGCGCGTATTCGAGGGCGTTTTTTCTGCCCGGGCGCGATTTTTCCGCCCGGGCCAGAATTATCCGCCCGGGAGCGAATTATCCGCCCGGGCGCGAATTATCCGCCCGGGCGCGAATTATCCGCCCGGGCGCGAATTATCCGCCCGGGCACGAATTATCCGCCGGTGAGTGATTTTTTACCTCGGGCGCGAATTTTTTACCCGACAATGATTTTTTCGCCCGCATGCGTTTTTTCGGCCGGACACGACTTTTCGGCAGAATACATTTTTCTCGTTTCCGTGCAAAAATATCGCGTCCAGGCGAAAAATATAGCGCTCTGGTGCAAATATCGCGTTCGGGCGAAAATATTGTGCCCGGGCGAAAAAATTGTGCCCGGGCGAAAAAATCGCGCCCGGGCGAAAAAATTGTGCTCGGGCAAAAAAATCGCGCCCGGGCGTGAAATTTGCGCCTTGGTAGAAAAATCATGCCGGGCGTGAAATTTTGCGCCGGGGCGAAAAACCTACGCCCAGGTGAAAAAACAGCGCTCGCGCGACAAATTCGCACCTGGGAGACAATACTACGCCAGGTCGAAAAAATCACGCCCGGTTGAAAAAACCATGCCCGGGCGAAATATTTTCGCCCGAGCGAAAAATTTGGGCCCAGGCAAAAAATTCGTGGCCGGAAGAAAATATCACTCCCGTGTGAAAAATTTGCGCGCATGCTAAAAAACGTTTTTGTGTGAAAAAATCGTGTCCGAGCGAAAAAAACACGTCTAAATGAACGGACCTTTATGAATGAATGAAACTTTAAATAAGCACTTATGGACAAACTATCCACAGTATACTGTTTATTCATCATTGCTTTTATAAAATCTCTATGCAAGTATCAATTTTCAATTAGCAACTTATTAATTATCATAAGTTGTCCCAAATAGAACCTAAGTAACCTCAATTAATCGTTCGCCTAGATAGGTTGTGCTTATAGTAATTATAATGTAAATCAAAATTTCTGTGGAGAATACTTTCTCACTACTTTTTATTACTTATACGATCGGTCCACTTACCGATATATATCACGTCTGTTAAACGGGCACATCAAGTTTTTGACATCATTGTGGGGATTCTTAAACAACAACTTTATGGTTATTTTTTATATCTTATTCTAGATTTTTTTTATATTATATGTTACTAGCCCAACTAATTTCTTTTCTTTTCTTTTAGTGTTGCTTGTAAATTTTTTAGATATTATTAAAAAAAGAGCAGGTGAAGGTTGCCAATCTTGCTTTAACAAAATTCATGAGCTATTCTTATTATAGTTAGTGCAGTGGATGAAATCATGAGTGTGGAGTAGTTTCAGTGGATGAAATCATGAAAGTGTGGAGTATCAAGATAGTGGATGAAATCATGAAAGTGCGGAGTATCAAGATTGTAACTTCCTGACCCCCCCCCCCCCCCCCCCCAGTGGATGAAATCATGAAAGTGTGGAGTATCAAGATAGTGGATGAAATCATGAAAGTGCGGAGTATCAAGATTGTAACTTCCTGACCCCCCCCAGTGGATGAAATCATGAAAGTGTGGAGTATCAAGATAGTGGATGAAATCATGAAAGTGCGGAGTATCAAGATTGTAACTTCCTGCCCCAACCCCCCCCCCCCCCCCCCCCCCCCCCCCCCCCCCCAGTGGATGAAATCATGAAAGTGTGGAGTATCAAGATAGTGGATGAAATCATGAAAGTGCGGAGTATCAAGATTGTAACTTCCTGACCCCCCACCACATTAGGAGTCCCGTTTGAAAAAATTGTTGGCCGAGTTAATAGTTGTGCATAAAAAACATTTCTAAGATGAGGAAACATCATTAGTCAACTTGAGGAGTTCCGTTTGAAAAAAAATGTTTGCCGAGTTAATAGTTATGCATAAAAAACATTTCTAAGATTAGGAAACATCATTAGTCAACTTGGCAAAACAAGTATGACTCTTCACAAATTTGATTACCGGTCACTTCAATGATTAGTGCATCACCAAATATGGTGTACAGAGAAGATAATGACGTGCTTAGTGCATTGCCAAAGCCACAAAATGACCTTAGCTCATACAGACGAAGTCATGCAACCTGAACCTGAAATTGAACTGCCTCAAAACCCTCCGAAATTTTTTACTGGTTCCAATGTTTCAACCCCCTCTTATGTCATTGATTATTTTTCTATTTATAAAAATTTCCGTGTTGACGAGTTTTCACAAGAACACATCTTTATTGATACCTTTGAAACTCAATTGGTTGAATCAAGGATCATTGAAAAAAAGCAACAAAGACTTTAATTAGCAACTTGTATCACTCATATTCATCATATCAACCCGGAAATCACATAAAGATTCAAATGTGTTGGGTACATTGGTAATTGTATCGGATTTGGAGAAGGCTCACTTAAATCAATGACATACATCATCTTGTATTTGATGTTTGTTTAAATTTATTTGTGCAGGCTAAGTAATGCAGAAATTTGTCTAAGTATAAAAGCGTCGAGACACTCGGTCAGTGTCGACACTTGTGAAGGGAATGTGTCGACACCAGAAGCCAGATTGTGTCGACACACAGGACTTGTGTCGACACACAAAAATTCTGTCGACACATAGAAGTATCAGTCTACACAAGCTGTGCCGACACACAGGACTTGTGTCGACACACACAGATATCAGACAACACAAGCAGTGCTAACTTAAATGATCACAATCGACACCCTGAATGCTGAGTCGAAGATCAACTGTGTCGACACTCAGGACTAGTGTCGACACACTATGACTAGTAGTGCTGACAGTAAGCTGAAGCTAATATGTCGACACCCAGGACTTGGGTTGACAACTGTTTTGAAGAAAAGTTGTGTTGACACTAAGGAAGTTGTGTCGACACATTCTACATTATCTGTGTCGGAACTATGAAGATAGCTGTGTCGACAGAGGTTTAAGTCTGTCGACTACATCAAGACAATGTGTCGACATCCAGATAGCTGTGTCGACACATTCAAAATCTGTGTCGACACATTTGAAATCAGTGTCAACACATTGTGAAGAAGATTTGTCTCAACGCTTTTTCTGCTGAGATAGAGTACAATGAGGTATCAGGTGTCAAGACTGAAGACTTGACAGCTGTCATAACTAACAAAGCTGTTGCATCTGTCAGAGCTGTCAGAAGACCGTTATGAACCAGATCAACCGGTAATCTCAGATGAGGTCTATATAAAGACCTGTTCTATCATAAAAAAAAGCACCGAGAGAAGGAAGGACTTGATATTTTTCTAACAGTTGAAAACTACAAGTCATCAAGAGAAGCCAGATCCTGAACAAGTCTGCAAGAAGAATTCAGATTTAATTCAGAATAGAATAAGAAAGCTGGATTGAGGATCATCTCCAACTTCATAAGAAGATCAACCTTTGTTCAGATTCAAGAAGCTTTGAAGAAGCTAAGACAGGTTGGATCTTAGGAAGTCAGATCAATCAAGATTTGATCAAGAAGCTTTCACGCCTTTCTCTCTCTACCTGGGTGAAGGATTTATCACTTTTATAATCAATTTTTCTGAAAGATCTTTTATAGATCTGAGTGTAAGAGGGTTATCTCTCTGAGTTGTAAGCCTAAGTTTATAAAGGCTGAGGTAGGGCTGAGTGCCTGAGGTAGGATCTCTGTGATCTGAGTGGTAGACCTGGTGATAAGGGCTGAGGTAGGACATGTTGCCTGAGGTAGGAGTTGGAAAACTCTGAGGTAGGGTTCTTGGGAAGAATCTGAGTTGTAGAATCTGGAAGGATCTGAGCTGTAGGACTTGAAGAAGTCTGAGTTATAGGAACCTGGAAGGGTTCTGAGTGGTAAGATCTGTGGATCTGAGAAAAGTGGAAGTTGAGCCGAATCTAGATCATTGCTAGATAGGCGAAGGAGGAAAGTGGATGTACCCAAATATTGGGGAACCACTATAAATTTGTGTCTCTGTGCTATATTTTCTTGCTCTAAATATTTGTGATGCTTGAATGGTTGATTAACTAGATTTGCTAGTTAGAAATTCTAAAACTGGCTATTAGAAAGAATTGAACCTATTCACCCCCCCTCTAGGTGATTAGTTGTTCATTATTGAATTCTCTCAATTGGTATCAAAGCAAGGTTGCTCAAAATTTGACTTAGCAGTCAGAGCTTATCTCCAAGGCAGTTACAGATATTCAAAATGGGATTAAGTGAGAATCAGAAAGAGCTTGGTTCCATAAAACTTCCTATATGCAGGAAAAAAAATTTTGGTATCTGGAAAGAATGAGTCAGATTGTTCATGGAGGCATTTGATTCAAGAATTTATATTACAGTTCAAGAAGGTCCCTTTATACCTATGAAAACATCAGTTCTTGATGCCAATAAATCCACTCCTAAGAGTTATGAAGAGATGACTAAGGATGAGATCATCTTGGCTACTATGGACAAAAATGCACAAAACATAATAGTTAGTGCCATAGATGATTCAACTTTTCAGAATCTGGTCCATTGCAAAACATCAAAAGAAATGTGGGACACACTGGTTGTCTACATGGAAGGAACTGAAGAGGTTAGAGATGACAAAAAGTCTATGCTCAATCAGGAGTATGAGACCTTTAGACAGGCCAAGACTGATAGCATTGTAGAATGCTATAAGGAATTCTTTAGGATAATGAATGAACTAATGACTTATGGAAGGGTATTTAGCACATATGAGCTAAATGACAAATTTCTCAGGTCATTAACCAAAGATTGGGATACTACGATTTGTGCTATAAGAGAAATGACCAGATTAACTGATACACCTCCACCAACACTGTTTGGTAAACTGCTGTCCTATGAAATGCAGTTGACAACAAGGAAGAGGAGGAGAAATGTAACAAGTCTTCAATCAAGGATAAGTCCGTGGCTTTCAAAGTTGAGGCCACAAGAAAGGGTAGGAGAAAGTCTCCTCCTCCCAGGAAGGTTGCTGAGACAGAAACAAAAAGCACAGACACCAGCACATCAGATGGTCACAATTCTGATGAGGACTTTGCTGCTTTCACCAAACAGTTCCAGAGATTTGTAAAGAAAAAGAGCTGGAGAAGCAGGCCATCCACATCTTCTTACCCCAAGGATAATTACTACAAAGGAAAGAAGAAATCCTCTGAAGAGGACATGTATGACTCAAAAACTAGTAAACAAACTTTTTCTAAAATAGTTTGTTATTGCTGCAGCAAACCAGGACATGTCATAGCTGACTGTCCTGTGAAAAGAAAGGAATCAGGAGACAAGAAGAAACACCAGAAAGGCAAGAAGGAAAAGTCTTTTGTTGCCCAGAAAGAAAAAAACTGGACTGATTCATCTTCATCAGAATCAGAAAGAGAAGATGATGCTGAGGCCTATATTGGGCTATATTCAGCAGAAGTAGATTCTGTGGAGACTGAATTCCTGCAGATGCTGGATGACATCAACTCAAGGACAGAAGACAGTCATTGCCTTGGTCTGTTGGGAGTTAATGAGGAAGGAGATAGCCAGGATCAGACTGGTCCTAGTAAGGTATATTCCTTACCATCTGGATCTGTATATGTAACTAGTCCAGAATCAGAAGCATCAACTCAAAAAGGTGATGATGGTTCTGAATCTGAGGGAGACATCAATCAACTGATTGATGATTATGGTGAGCTCCTGCAAGCATTTAAGGAAAGCAGGATCCAAGCCAAAAAGCTGGCAAAAGAGAATGCCTATCTGAAATTGGCTGCTTCAGACTCAACAAAAGTGCTGGATCTGAAGATAAAAGAAGTTAGTAAACTGAAGAACATAACTGTTATTCAGATGGGTACTATTACTTTTAAGAATGATCATATCAGGAATCTTGAAAGCAGACTTCGAAAGGAGAGGGAATTAGTGGCTAAATTTTCTAAACCTAGTACAGTTTTACCTTTAATAGATTCCTTCTCCATTCAAAAGGGTAAGAAGGGACTAAGTTACAAAGGTAGAACTAGAGTTGCCAGATCTAAAGGTAAAGGCAAAGCTCCAGTACAGCCACTAGCCTTAATGCCCCCTATATCTTTCAAGAAGCTTGATCAGCCATCAAACATGTATGACCATGAATGCATTTATGGTCACTGTGAGATTGAGAATGATAAGGGTGCAAGTGACTATATGACAGCTCACCAGAAAACTCAACTTGCCCATTCTGGACAATTTGTGTTTGGTTTCCCAGCCCCATCACTCAAACTAAATCAAACAGTTCACTTCCAAGGTCTTACAGACAAGAACCAGACAAAGGGGAAGTCTGATAGCAGGACTAATATGGGCATCACTGAAGCAATCAGGAGCATTCACTCTGAAAAGAAGAATGCTACTGTTAAGACTCAAGATATCCCAAGTACATCTGCTGCTACACCAATTCCTAAGAAGGCTTTGACTGATAGACTAGGAAAAGGAACTGTTATACCATCAGATTTAAGAACTAAAGACAGCAATGCTGTCAGACCAGTACTTAAGAGGAGGTATAATAAGTATGAGTGCTGGTGTTGTGGCAAGGTGGGTTACTTTGCCATTGACAGCTGGTTCAATGAGACAATGATAGTGTCAAGAGGGATAGTCTACCTGTCAGTAAAGCTGCAGGTAGGTAGATGCATTTTCAATCTAACACTGCCTAGGACCCAATAAAAATTGGGGTCCTAAGGATAGATAGTCTTGTTCTATGCAGGTGAGTCCAAGTAGTCATACCCCTATATGGTACTTGGATAGTGGTTGTTCCAGACACATGACTGGAACAAAGAGGATGCTAAATGACTTTATTCCAACTAACAATGGACCCAAAGTCATCTTTGGAGGGTCAGAAAGTGAGATTATAAAAGGTTTTGGTAAGATTACAAATGGTCTAGTCACTATCACACAAGTGACCTCTTGTGCCATTGCATACAAGTGTTGTCATTTCTACAGCTGAGTCAGAGTACATTGCTGCAAGAAGTTGCTGTGCACAACTATTGTGGATGCAACATCAGTTAGAAGATTACATCAAGCTATGTAAAACACCTTTATATTGTGACTCTATAAGTGCTATTTCCATTGCAAGAAATCCTGTTTCTCATAGCAGAAAAAAACATATTGAAATTATGTATCACTTTATAATAGAACATGTAGAGAAAAATGACATCTGTTTAGAGTTTGTCACTACAGATAGACAAATAGCTGACATATTCACTAAGCCTCTGGATGAAACTAAGTTCAATAACTTTAAGATGGAGCTAAGAATGCTAGATATTGATTAAGTCAATACATAAACTCATTAAAGGAAAAATTCTCAGATATTGGCCAAGTTAAGAATTCATGTTGACATCAACAATAAGTTGGTCGACATTAATTGTTGATTAGTGTCGACACTGCTAGAGTTTTGTGTCGACATTAAAAGGAAAGTGTCGACACAATGCTATCAACATCTTATATCTATGTGTCGACATACTTCTGTCAACACCTTAAATCAAGGTGTCGACACAACAATGTCAAGTATTATATGTCGACTCATATAGAGTGGTGTCGACAAATAATAGTGCTGAATCCCTATCATCCGTGTCGAGATGTTAAAATTCTGTGTCGACACAAGGTGTTGACACAAAATATTTGGGCACGTCTTTGACCTTCCGAATTTAAAACCCTATAAATAGGTTAGAACGAGAATTAGTCGACCACACGACTTAACTTTCTCAAGAGATTGAACTTCTGTGTCGAGAGCTAGATCTCCTCTCAACCATCCTCAATTTCTCTTCCTTCAACATTCAATGGCGCCAAAGTTGGATGACAACATCAATGAGGGTTACGAACTGGTTCGTAACGCCTTCAAATGCTTCTCAAGAATTCAGAAAGTCATCACCCTAGTCACTGACGCTGGACTAGAATTTCTGGTCTCAGAACCAACCAAGATATGGAAGAAAGAAGTAATTGAATTCTTCTCCAATGCAAAGCTGGATTCAACTGGAAACAAGATTTGGTCAACAGTTCTTGGGACGAAGATAAAGCTTTCTTCTAAAAGTCTGAGCAAGGTACTCCAACTGCCGTTGCTCAAAGAAGAAGATGAGGTTGATTCCGTCAAGATAGCAGAAGGACTTCAATGGTATGGTCTGAATGCAGCCACAACAATTGGATCCTCTATGAATAGGAAAGGGATGAATTTTCAAGGGAAATTTCTTTCTGAAGTGGTTGGCAAGGTTGTACTGTGCAAGACAGGGGGACATGACAGGATATCTTCCTTCATGTTCAGCCTAATGATAAGATTAATATTGAATCTCAAGACTGACTGGTCGACAGTAGTCTTTGACAGGATCAAGGAAGGGATCAAGAAGCCTAACCTAGGTAGGATCCTGAGTTTGTATCTGGTCTCAGCAATGCAAGAGATACTAAATCAAGCTGCAGGAGGTAAAATCAATCATATGAGGAGAATGGACACCAGAATCTTGTCAAGATGGGACATGGTACTGACCAAGGAGACCTCAGCTCCTTTGCAACATCAAAAAGAACTAAATAAAAAGAAATCAGCAGCAAAGATTGTAGAATCATCTAGTGATTCAGAAGTTGTGGTTTTCAGTTCTGAAGAGGATGTCAATGAAGTACAACCTCAAAGGGAAGATGATTCAGTGTCCCATCCATAAGAGTCCTCAGTTCCAGGGGGAGACTTCACAGAGATTATCATAGACAGTGAAGCAGCTCATCTCACTGTCCTGGAGGTTCTCAAGGATATCAACAAGAATGCTGCTATGATAGATGAGCCAGAAGCACACACAGTGCTGGTTCAAATTGCTGAGAAAGAGACCTTTGTTTCAGAAGCTGATGTCCAGGGTGAGAAGACTGGGGTTACTGAGGATAATATTCTTCCATCTTAAACTTTGTCAGAAGTCCAGAAGGACAACCAACACATACTCCAAGAAAATGCAGAGATTGAGGGGGAGGTACCAGACCTTGACCCAATACATATTCCTGATAACCAGCCTCAGGTTGTGGATGTAGCCAGTTCTTCTGAATATGAAGCTGAACAAGAAGCCTCAGAGCTAAAGAAAAGGAAACTAATGGAAATAAGGAAGAAAAACATAGGCTATAAGAAAGCTTTGAAGACTGCCCCACCAACAATAGCTCCTACAACAGACTTCAGTTCACTTTTAGTGCAACTGCAATTTAAGATGGATGAGCAAAGACTTGCTCTTGAAAAATATGTGGATGAGACTCACAAGGAACTGCAATTTCAACTGGCTCAGGATATAAAATCCATCAGATTTGAAGTTAATCAAAATAAAAAAGAGATGACAGATTGCTTCCATAAGAGAGGTAATGCTGTAGTCTACCTGACCAATCAACAACAGGAGATGAAGACTGAAATAGCAGACATTACAGTTAAACAAGGATATGTCCTGAAAAATCAACTTAGAATGAATGAAAATCTCAAAGATTCCCATCATGCTATTCTAACAAAAATTGAGCTTAGTGTCACTGCTATAAAGACTGAAGTGTCCAAGCAAATCAAGGAAGATTTAGCAGCTGTCCAAACAGCAATCCAGGCATCTCAAACAGCTATTTCTGATCAATTGAAGAAGTTCAGGACCTACTACAAAGAAGGAACAAATTATCTGGCTGATCAGGTAAGGTTTCAAAAGGATGAACTGAGAGATCATGAGGAAAGCGAAGTCATGAATGGGGAGAGAGTATTAGTTAAAGCAAGCTCATATCATGCTAAATGGATATCAAATAGCATCAGAGCAACTCTTGGTTATCCATCCCTTTGTGATGATGACAACACTGCTGAATCTGGAATTCAACCTGCTTATATTGAACGGGTTCAGCAGGACGTAGCTCAAGTCATTTATCCTCCTGATTTTGAAGAAGTCCAGCAGGCAGTTCACCAAATATATAGCCCTCCACAGGAGGCACATAATGTTATTCTTGAAAAAGTTGAAATGCCTGCAGCTGTAGTTCAAAGAGAAAAAGAAGCTCAGTTGTCTAAGAAAAGGTTCAGAGAATAGGCAGAATTAAAGACTGATTTTGAACAATGGAGTCCAACCTCTAAAAATATTATTCTGACTGCTTGGAAAGCTGTGAAAGAGAATATGCATGATAGAGACAAGTGGTATTCTGAACAAGAGTGAAGCAAATATCAGGAGCGGCAAGATGCCATATTCCAGTTCAGAAGAGATCTTAAAGCTGGGAAACTACCTGCTAACTCGGTGAGTCTAGCAAGTATTTCCCAAAGCCTTTTCATTACTTTGAAAGCAAAAGATCAAGGCTGAAGAACTCAAGAAGAAGGATCAGAAAGGAAAGAAGCTGACTGATGACACAGAAGCTAATATACAAGTTAGGATTTAACCTGGCAAAAGAATTGTGATCAAGGAACCCAAGCTAACTTAGAGTCTTTATGTCTTAAAATTTAGAACTATGTAATAATGTTATTCTTACTAGACATTCTTGAATTTTATAAGTCAGATATAATTTGAAATGATGTGATAATTTCTTAGTTGGTTAATACTGTCTGATTCTATCTGTTTATATGTTACATGTTTCTGTGATGGATATGCTTAACTTTGTAACATATATATTTTCTGCCTAATGATTAACCCTGTCGGTGTTTGTTAGTACATCATTAATTTTGCTGGTTATTATAATGGTGTATATCATTGACTTGTGGTTATGACTTCTCCAAATAGGGGGAGATTGGTTGGTACATTGGTAATTGTACCAGATTTGGAGAAGCCTCACTTAAATCAATGACATACATCATCTTGTATTTGATGTTTGTTTAAGTTTATTTGTGCAAGCTAAGTAATACAGAAATTTGTCTAAGTATAAAAGTGTCGAGACACTCGGTCAGTGTCGACACTTGTGAAGGGAATGTGTCGACACCAGAAGCCAGATTGTGTCGACACACAGGACTTGTGTCGACACACAAAAATTCTGTCGACACATAGAAGTATCAGTCTACACCAGCTGTGTCGACACACACAGATATCAGACAACACAAGCAGTGTCGACTTAAATGATCACAGTCGACACCCTGAATGCTGAGTCCAAGATCAACTGTGTCGACACTCAGGACTAGTGTCGACACACTATGACTAGTAGTTCTGACAGTAAGCTGAAGCTGATATGTCGACACCCAGGACTTGGGTTGACAACTATTTTGAAAAAAAGTTGTGTTGACACTAAGGAAGTTGTGTCGACACATTCTACATTATCTGTGTCGGGACTATGAAGATAGCTGTGTCGACAGAGGTTGAAGTCTGTCGACTACATCAATACAATGTGTCGACATCCAGATAGCTGTGTCGACATATTCAAAATCTGTGTCGACACATTTGAAATCAGTGTCAACACATTGTGAAGAAGATTTTTCTCAACGCTTTTTCTGCTGAGATAGAGTACAATGAGGTATCAGGTGTCAAGACTGAAGACTTGACAGCTGTCATAACTAACAAAGCTGTTGTATCTGTCAGAGCTGTCAGAAGGCCGTTATGAACCGGATCAACCGGTAATCTCAGATGAGGTCTATATAAAGACCTGTTCTATCATTAAAAAAGGCATCGAGAGAAGGAATGACTTGACATTTTTCTAACAGTTGAAAACTACAAGTCATCAAGAGAAGACAGATCCTGAACAAGTCTGCAAGAAGAATTCAGATCTAATTCAGAATAGAAGAAGAAAGATGGATTGAGGATCATCTCCAACTTTATAAGAAAATCAACCTTACTTTGTTCAGATTCAAGAAGCTTTGAAGAAGCTAAGACAGGTTGGATCTTAGGAAGTCAGATCAATCAAGATCTGATCAAGAAGCCATCACCCCTTTCTCTCTCTACCTGGGTGAAGGATTTATCACTTTTATAATCAATTTTTCTGAAAGATCTTTTATAGATCCGAGTGTAAGAGGGTTTTCTCTTTGAGTTGTAAGCCTAAGTTTATAAAGGCTGAGGTAAGGCTGAGGTAGGGCTGAGTGCCTGAGGTAGGATCTCTGTGATCTGAGTGGTAGGCCTGGTGATAAGGGCTGAGGTAGGGCATGTTGCCTGAGGTAGAAGTTGGAAAACTCTGAGGTAGGGTTCTTGGGAAGAATCTGAGTTGTAGGATCTGGAAGGATCTGAACTGTAGGACTTGAAGAAGTCTGAGTTGTAGGAACCTTGAAGGGTTCTGAGTGGTAAGATCTGTGGATCTGAGAAAAGTGGAAGTTGGGCCGAATCTAGATCATTGCTAGATAGGCGAAGGGGGAAAGTGGATGTACCCAAATATTGGGGAACCACTATAAATTTGTGTCTTTGTGCTATGTTTGCTTGCTCTAAATATTTGTGATGCTTGAATGGTTGATTAACTAGATTTGCTAGTTAGAAATTCTAAAACTGGCTATTAGAAAGAATTGAACCTATTCACCCCCCCTCTAGGTGATTAGTTGTTCATTATTGAATTCTCTCAAAATGCACAAAAGAGAGAGGCCCTTGATGACAATACCATGCCAAGGGAAACATTTGAAATATAGAGCCGGTAAACATGCCTCCCTCGATGTTTGGGGACCCAACTTCACGTGATCAGGCTCTATTACTACTATAATTTTGTTATATAAATCTATTAAATAGAATTTGTAAACAAATCGCTTCGTGAGAGAAATCCCATGTTATCATTTTTATTTTGTTGTTTACTTTATTATGATTTGATATTGCTTGCATTTTATCAGTTTTTTGCTTTGTTTTTTTAGTTTATTTTTGTGCTACTTATTTGTTTTTGTATTTTGTTCTATGTATGAAATTCTCTCAAATTCCGCTTTTAGGGCATATATTAGTTGGAATCCATGAGAATGAAGGATCATCTCTATGTTAGATATACTATACATTATACATGGTAGACATAGCTTAGGCTCACCTTGGGTGTTGTGAGCACCCTCTCATGTACTTGTATATATATCCTATTGTTGACGTGTATAACACTTTTGATCCTTTTCTATCATGACTTCAAAGGCCTAGAGCTCTAGGGTTTTCCACAAGCTTATATCGTGATCTGTTTCGCTTTCGTCCGTCGCTGATTCGCGGATCCCGCTCTCTAGCCGACCAGTCTCTGCTGCTATCGCTGATTCGCGGATCCTGCTCGCTAGCCGACCAGTCTCTGCTGCTATCGCTGATTCGCGGATCCCTGGTGCTTCTCCCGTTGCATTCGCCGCACCCGTCGTTGCTGCCATCGCTTCCCATTGTCTATTTGCGAATCCCGTTGCTGCTTCCTTTCCGCTGGAGTTTCCCCTTTGCAGCTTCCTCCGATCTGGTCCGGGTTGTCACTGCTTCCTTTCCGCTGGAGCTTCTCCTGTTGCAACTTCCGCCGATCTAATCCGACAACTTCAAAAGGCTTCTCCCGTCACACCTCTCGCTGATCTGGTCCGACAACTTCAGAACACCTGAGGATTGAAGTTTTCACCGATGCTGATTGGGCCGGATGCCGTGACGATCAAAAATCTACAACAGGTTATTGTTCCTTTGTTGGAGGAAACCTGGTAACATGGCGCAGTAAGAAGCAGAATGTAGTGGCCAGATCGAGCGCTGAGGCGGAATACTATGCTATGTCCGAAGGCATGTGGAAGGTCTATGGATGTGTACCATTCTACAGGACTTGTGACGCCCCCATTCTCCTTGTTTTGCGACAACAAGACAACCATCAACATAGCCCACAATGCAGTTCAACATGACAGAACAAAGCACATGGAGGTGGATCGACATTTCATCAAAGATCACTTGGATAAAAAGACAGTGGTCACACCGTTCGTCTACTCTAAAGATCAACTAGCAGATGTCCTCACTAAGTGCCTGGGAAGTGACTCGTTCATGGATAACATCAAGAGACTTGGAATGACTGACATCTTCTATCCGACTTGAGGGGGACACTTGAGAGTTATTAGACAAGTCGTATATTCTGTGCGTATGTTGGTTTAGTCCCACACCGCGAGTCTCGTTTTTATATATCATTGTAGTCCCTATATATTCCCACGTTGTGGAAGAATAAAGCATGCTTTCTTTCGATTCAACTGTTTTTGCATATTCATGTGCTTGGGATTGTCATTTGCATGAGACTACGTTATTAAGAGTTTTCTTTTACCTTAATTTATTTAGCTTGAATACTTGATGATACCATGAGCGTTTGAAATGCATGTGTATTTAACTCTTTACTGTTATATTTTTAAGACTCCCGCATAATGAAATTTTATTTTTCTCCAAATTATTTATTTTTGATTCTATTAACGATATTTTTGTTTCCGCCTAACAAGCATGGTGTCTTCTTTTCCCCCTTGTTTGTGGCATCACGACTCCCCCGAAGCGCACTCTGATTTTTTTAGACGGGTCGTGACATTGGGTGAGATTAGTTAGCCCAAATTCATTCCTCATTATATCAAAATACAATTAACACCATCAAATCAGTTTAATTAGGCAAACCATCATTATTGGATTTCATAATTACAGATTCCTAGATTTACTATGAGCATATTCATTCTTAAGCAGGTTACAAGCAAAATATCTATTGTGGTGTTGAGGATTAGTCTAGCCTCAATCTGATTGCAATTGTTTTCAATATGGCTGACTCTGTCGATGAGATTATTTATGTTCACAACCAACCTTAAATTTTTATTTTGATTCAGATTCAAATTTGGCTTGCAATGGCATACGAGGCCAACAATCGACACAGGGACTGCATTGTTCTTTATCAACAATTAGAAAAGAAGCATCCATATCCTAACATCAGACGCCAAGCTGCTGAGCTTAAGTACATTTTGCAGGCTCCAAAGCTCAAGATATCCAAGGATGAGATGGTTACTATACCTTTGATTGGCTCTAGTTATGACAGGTTTGTTTAGTTGATGGTATAACACTTTTGAATCCAGTTGTTTATAAAAGGATTTGCATTTCCATAAATAAATGTTTTGTTATGTTATTTTATCTTGGAAACCAAGTATATGCACATTGTTGATTGGTTTACAAATTCAGAAGAAAAATATTGATGTAGGGAAGTAAAGCCTATTAAGTTGTTACCCTATCAACATGAGTATCTTCATGTGTTTCTTAGGTTTATTTATAGGCTCTCACTCTTGCTGCAAGGGTGACACTAAGCCTAGTGTAATTTGGACATTTTCTATGTATTTATTCTTTTCCTTTGCAACTATAGTTTTTCACATGACTAAATACTTTATAGAAGTAAAAGCTCGTAACCAAACTGGTCCTTCCATTTTCTAGCCACTCCTTGTCCATTAACTTATACCATATGGGAGCTCATGCTTTTTGCAGAAACGAGGCATATTACATGCTTCCTCTTTCTCCTTTTGCATAATATGAATTTTATTTCATTACTTTTTTGCTCTCTTTCTTTCTTAGGTAGGGATTTCATGGAAAGTCTTTGAAGCAGGCATTGTAATTGGTTAAGGAACCCAATTTTGTTCAGGACAATGTTGTGCTTTTATCTTTGTTTTTATAAAATTGTCTTTTAATTTTGATTATAAATTTTTGCTGTGAATTCTGTCAATATTTTTTTAGGGAAGGACTAGTATGTCAGCATCTTATTGTTCACGGGTTTTACTTGCATTTGAAGATTTTACTCTTCGTGCAAGTACATATATCTATTTTACCTGCTTTTGTCTTTCTCAATGCCCTTTGCGAGCACCCCATCCCTATCCTAGGATTGATCCTTTGGCATGCTAGTTAACAAAGTCACTTTCCTCTGACTGTGCGTCATAGGGCCCATCAACGCGGTCTGTTTCTAAACGTTTGCGGGACAAGGTTTTCTTTAGACAAGGTTTTTGCTAATGGTTGACTCACTATGGTAATCGCCATTGATGATCTATTCTTTCATTTATGTACCTATAAAATAGTAAATAACCTGCACAATATTGCTTTTCAAATATATTCTTTTATTATGTTGTATATTTCTATATCTTGCTCTTAGAATTATCGGGTTAATGTCGGGTTATTAGAGTTTTAAGGTGTATTTATGTTTAGTCTCACACCGGTTATCGGTGTCTTTGAGTCATGTTGTAATTCTATTTAAAGCTCCTATATGGATGAATGAATCACCTCTTCTATTCTCTTTAACTTTCCTACATGGTATCACAACCATTGATCTGAAACCCTAAACTAAAAAATTTCTCCCGTGTCCGGTGCTTCCGATTTTTTTTTCCGACCCGCTCTCCAGCCGTTCTGCCCGTGGTCCCGCCGGGAGATTTCTCTCCCGCTCCTATCGATGGTCTCTGATTCAGTTTACAGGAGTGTCCTCCTGGCTTAATCGATCGCTGGTTTCTTCTTCTCTTTCGATCCCGTCGGCTTCTCCGCCTGCGCTCGGTCCCATCGGCTTCTGCTTCGCCTGTCGCCAGCCTCTTCTCCGCATGCGCTCGATCTCGTGGGCGGCTCCTGCTGCAGCCCCGGTTCCCTCTATCGACGCTGCTTCCGATCACAGTTTCCGGCAGCTTCTCTTGTTGGCCCCAGCCCCGCCCGGGCCTGCTTCTTCTCCGGCCCGAAAGGCTTCTTGCTTGCTGCTCCTTTGCGTGCTGCTTTTCCCGTCGACCTTTGTTGCCTGCGCCTCCTCCTCCAGCACCTCCATCTACGCCAGATTTGCCTTGCAGTGTTGTGCCTCCTCCAGCTCTGTTGTTGTTCCGCCTTCCTGGTCTGTCGCTGCTTCTCCACACAGGTGTTGTGTTGCTGTGCTCTACTTTGCTGCGGGTTGCTACTCCTATTTTCTGGTCGAGCTCCTCTGCCGATTCTGCTCTCCAGCAGACTCTCTTTTGGTGTTCCCAGTGCTGTTCACAACTACTTCCGCCACTGCACCTTGGTTTCTGTCAATTCCAGCTGCTGCTGCCTCTTCCGGGGGATGATCTCTTGCCGATAATGAAGTTTCATGCTAGTTGTGGTCGTTTTTTTTGTCTTTATTTGTCCTTGTTTGATTGTTGTTCGTAATTGCTTAGTCTGACCTAGTTATGCCTATATGCACGTGTGTTCCACGTGAGGGGGAGTGCTTGCGATTAGGGAGACTCAGATAACCTTTCCCGTTGTTCTCCTTAGTTCCAAACGACCTCTAGGTTTTTGTTGTATGTTGTTTGCGTCTCCCCAGTTTGTCTTTCGATTGGTCATGTGTTGGGGCGCGATTGTGTTGGTAGTTCCAATCTCAGCGTGTTGTGTCGCGTGGGACTGTGTCGTGCAGGACTGTCGTGTGGGACTGCCCTTTGTGCGGATTATCCCGACAGATTATCCTCGACGGATTATCCCCGATCACTCGTTTGATGATTTGCTCCACATCTTTTGTTCTCTTTCGCATGTTGTGTGTGTAGGTGATGTTGGTTAACCGGTTTTCAGTAAGTCCACGTCGTGTGTGGGTCCTGCATCGTGTGTGGGTCAGCGTCGTGTGTGGCTATGTCCCCGGCTTGATTCCCCGGTTTGGAATTTCCCCCGGTAGCTCGTCCGCTGTTTTGTCCCGCATCATCTACCTCTATTGCCGGTTTTTGTTGTGTCCAAGCTGAAGGGTCCCCCCTTCAGCTTGGGGGGGAGTGTTAGAATTATCGGGTCAATGTCGGGCTATTAAAGTTTTTAAGTGTATTTGTGTTTAGTCTCACACCGGCTATCAGTGTCTTTTAGTCATGTTGTAATTCTATTTAAAGCCCCTATGCGGATGAATGAATCACCTCTTCTATTCTCTTTAACATTCCAACACTTGCAATTTCTATTCGAATATGCTGTTTATTTAAGTTTGATTAATCATCTATTCTATTGCCGGACAGACTATAATAAAAAGACTACCCGTTGAAGTTAGGTTAGCAAGTAAATATAAATCTCACCTCAAAACAATTGAGAAATGCCTAAAATTTGGATTTTGCTAGTGCTAAGGCATTCTTAGAAGCAATGCCCCCCACAAGAACAGGATTATAATGAACAATAAAGAATGTACTTGCATGCCACCCTTGAGTGGTGCTACACATGTTCATCTGAATGTGGGGAAAATTTAGGAAGGATTGTCTAGGAAAATAAAGCTAAGGTGCCTAAAGACCAAACATAATTAGGAAATTAGTCCCTATTTTTGTGTGTGCAAGAAATCAATCTATAAACTTGTAAGACTTTTTCGAATTAAGTTTTCAAGCTTGTTTTTACTGGTAATTATAGAGCAATGCAAGAGAGAGAAAGTAATCCAGATCTTTATTATTTTGTAAATACAGGAGTACATACACTTATATAGAGAGAAAGATAGAGGGAGCCTTCTGCATCTACAATGTGAGACTAAATAGAATATACATGAGCTTATACATGGGCTCCTCCTAATGGGCTTTTTCATTACAATTTAACACTCTCCCGCAAGCTAGAGCGTACAAGTCGTAGGCACCAAGCTTGGATAAGAACTGATGATATAATGTCCGAGAGAGAGTTTTCGTGAATATATCAGTAACTTGTCCTGACACAGCAACATGCTCTAACTCCAACTTCTTCGATTGAACTTTTTCCCGAATGAAGTGACAGTCAACTTCAATATGCTTTATTCGCTCATGAAATACGAGATTCTTGGCAATGTGTATGGCTGCTTGACTGCCACATAAAAGAGTGGCCGAAGAGGAGAGTTTGAGACCCAAGTCATTGAGAAGACCCTCAAGCCAGGTGAGCTCAAAGACAACTGCTGCCATAGCACGGTACTCGGCCTCAGCAGAGGAGCGAGCAACAACCGACTGTTTCTTGCTACGCCGGGTAATGAGATGTCCACCAAGGTAGGTGCAAAAATCAGTTGTAGAGCGTCTATCATCAAGGGAATCTGCATAGTCGACATCAGAATATGCAATAAGAGACAGAGAGGAGGACGGTTTGTAAACAAGTCTTTGTCCTAGAGAAGTTTTCAAGTATATGAGAATCCGCTCGACGACTTGGAGACGAGATGTCCGGGGAGCATGCATAAATCGGCTCACAACCCCAACAATGAATGAGATATCAAGTCGTGTAATTGTAAGATAGATTAGTTTCCCCACCAAGCATCGGTAGTACTCTGGATTTGTCAGAACAGGATCAGTCCCAGAGCCATGTGCAGATAGTTTGTGATTCATATCCATAAGAGTGTTTGTAGGTTTGCATCTAGAGTAGCCCGCATCTTGCAGGAGATCAGTGCAGTACTTCCGTTGGGATAGGACAAGTCCATCAGGTCTCCTTGCAACCTCAAGCCCAAGGAAGTATCGAAGATTGCCCAGATCTTTTGTCTGAAATGCTGAGTTTAAATGTTGCTTGATGTTTCGGATCCCGTTGGTGTCATCTCCTGTTATTAGAATGTCATCCACATACACAAGGAGAATCACAGTGCCTGTTGGTTGATGACGAGTGAAGAGAGAGAAGTCAGCAGAGCTCCGTGTGAAACCAATCTCGCGAACCACTTTACTGAATTTGTCAAACCAAGCGAGAGGAGATTGTTTGAGACCATATATAGACTTCAAGAGATGACATACATGAAACTCCCTCGTGGTATCAAACCCAGGCGGTTGGTGATGTAAACGGTCTCCTGGAGATCACCATTGAGAAAGATATTTTTGATGTCCAGCTGATGTAGGGGCCACTGTCGATGCACAACAAGGGAGATCAGGACGCGAACAGTATTCAACTTGGCGACCCGAGAGAAGATTTCGTCATAATCAATTCCATGTTGTTGAGTGAAGCCCCTGGCCACCAGACGGGCTTTGAGACGGTCAACAGTGCCATCTGGAGCATGCTTGACAGCAAAGACCCATTTGCAGCTAACACAAGACTGGCCTGGAGGGAGAGGAACTAGGTCCCAAGTCTGGTTAGCCCAGAGGGCTGTCATTTCTTCATCCATGGCCGCACGCCACTTCGGGTGTTGGAGAGCTTCCTGCAAAGAGTTAGGAATAAAAATGGTGGAGAGAGAGGTGGTAAATTTGAGAATAGGCGGAGAGAGGCGATGTAAGGAGACATAATTCGCCAGTGGATGAGACGTAGAGGGTGTTGCCGAATCATCAAGACGCGGAATATCATCGGTAGAAGGGAGCTGTTGTACAACATTTATCATGGATGAGCGACGAGTATAGACACATAAAAGTGGAGGAGGAGGTGGTGGTGGAGGTAATTTGGGCACTGGGAGTGGAGGAAGTAGAGGAGGAGGAGGTGGATGTGGCAAAGTCGTGACGGGGACAACCAGACAAGGAGTAGTGGTAGGTGGAGGCAGTGTGGAAGAGGTGGAGTAGAAGGGCTGTGCCTCAAGAAAAGTGACATCAGCGGAGATGAGCACCTTTCTGTCCGCAGGAGAGTAGCAGACATATCCCTTCTGAGTGCGGGAGTAGCCAACAAACATGCATTTCGTGGCTCGAGGGGCAAGTTTGTCATGCGATTGTCCAAGAGAGTGGACATAGCAAGTACAACCAAAGACACGGGGAGTGGGGGAAAATAGAGATTTGGAAGGAAACAAGAGACCGAACGGAGAAACAAAGTCAAGCACGGAGGTGGGCATGTGATTGATGAGATGACAAGCAGTAGAGACAACAAAGTTCTAATATTTGGTGGGCACCTGTATTTGCAACATAAGTGAGCGAGTGACATCAAGAAGATGTCAATTGTTCTGCTCGTCCACACCGTTTTGCTGGGGGGGGGGGGTATAATCACATGAGGTCTGATGGACAATCCCAAATTCGGTGCTTAAGTTTGTGAAGGTGCGGCTAGTATATTCACGAGCATTATCGGTGCGAAGTATTTTTAAGGTACTAGAGAATTGCGTACGCGTCTCAGTAATAAAGGCACGAAAGACAGATGTTAGTTCAATACGATCACGTAGTAGATAAAGCCAGGTCAGACGTGAATAATCATCAATAAATGTTACAAAATATCGATAGCCAAAAATACTGGGGATTTTATAGGGACCCCGAATATCAGAATGTACTAAAGAGAACTGAGTAGTACTCCGATTACAGGTAGGTGAAAAAAACACGATGTTGCTTGCCAATAATACATGATTCACAGGAAAACTCTTGTAAGAAGACACCAGGAAGAGTTTTCTTGAGAATCGGGAGAGGAGCATGGCCAAGATGACGATGCCAATCAACGGAGGGGACTGCAGAGAGGATAGTAGGGGAAATATCCAGGAGATAAAGCTCATTCGACAACCGTCCTTTACCAATGATATTCCGTGTTCGACGATCCTGTAAAACAAAAGACGGAGGAGAGAGGATTAGATAACAATCAAGATCCTGAGCTAACCTACTAACAGAGAGCAGATTGAAGGGCGATCCGGGAACATGAAGAACCGATGATAAGGAGAGAGTAGGAGTAAGGTACAAGTCAGCAGCTCCAGACACCGGAGTGGTGTCGTCATTGGCCACAGTGATGAATTTTGGATAATCATAGCGCATGTACTGAGGTGGCTTCTGAGAGGTAATGTGGTGAGTAGCACCGGAGTCCACGATCCAGTGAGTGCTATAGGAGAGACAGGAGATATCTTCGGTGGAGAAAGAAGTAACCGAGCCAGATGAGCGATTAACAATGCCTTGGAGCTGCTGAAGCTTTAGGAGAAAGTCGTTGATATCTTGCTGGGTAGACGAGTGGGACCCAGTAGGAGTCTACGAAACACAGATACTTACAAAGGTTTTACGTATCGGCTCGAATGCGTATCGGATACGGGAAACGCCTGGAAACGTGCGAAAACGCGTTTCCGAAACTATAGGAAACAAAATTTTAAATAAATAATAATAATTTTATTTCGGAATCGCTTATCCCGCAAGGGGGACACGCCGCCTTGCTCTCGCGTATTTCATTTCACGCTAGGTTTAGCCGCTGCTCCAATCCCGCTCTAGCCCGCTCCCGCTTCACCGTCGCTCCACTGCTGCTCCAATCCCGCTCCACTACCTCTCCCGCTCCACGCTAGGTTTGTTCTTTTTCTTCTTCTTCCCGCTCCACTGCTGCTCCAATCTCGCTCCACGCTAGGTTTCTTCTTCT
Source organism: Platanthera zijinensis (assembly GCA_039513925.1). Lineage (NCBI taxonomy): Eukaryota > Viridiplantae > Streptophyta > Magnoliopsida > Asparagales > Orchidaceae > Platanthera > Platanthera zijinensis. Next base: position 157,201,956 of record CM077096.1, read on the forward strand.
TCTCATCCGGATTTCATTTAGATTTTTATTCCGATTGGATGATCTCTGAACAATCTTCTTCTCATCCGGATTTTCATCTAGATTTTCATCCAGATTGGATGATCTCTGAACAGAACAGAAATTCATCCATATTTCTGGACAGAAATTCATCCATATTTCTGGACAGAAATTCATCCATATTTCTGGACAGAAATCATCCTGATTTCTATCCAGAAATTTGGATGATTTTTTTTTCTTCTTCTTAGGGTATGATCTACACTAGGACTAAAGTCTGTTCAAAATTATTTTAGTTCTTAGAGTATGATTTTGTTTATTCTGATTCTTCTTCTTGAAGAGAACTGCAAGGGGGACGGGCTAATGTGAAGAAAATTCCAGTCTTCTTCCCACTTCACTATCCATTGTGAAGAGAACTTTAGAGTCTAATACGGTACTCCCAACACTTGTTTCAGTCATTTAGTAGTTACTATTAGTCAAAACGTTTCCTGTATTCTTATATTAATTAATACTTACATTAAAATAATTAAAACATTTCCCGTATCCTTATTTTTTTTAAAAATCACATTTCCCGTATCCGTTTCATATCGTATCCCGTATCCCATTTCCGTCCCCGTGCTACATAGGCAGACGTAGAGCTTTGGTGATGAGGAGCAACAATAGTTGTAGCAGTAAGAGGGCAGACCATGCTTGCGGTAACAGGTGGCTTCAAGATGACCATCCAGACCACAATGAGTACACTTGAGAGCAGAGCGCCCCGCACGTCCCCGACCCCGATATGTGAAGCAACCTCCCCGAGTAGAAGAGCCACGTGCTGCAGAATCAGGAGCAAGTAAAAGGGGCTACTGGAACAGAGCTGGAGATAAGCTTGTAGGGACCTCGGGTGGTGGTGCGACCTTTAGCAGCATGGAACAAACATCAGATAAGGAGGGTGTAGTGGAGGAGGAAAGAATCTGAGCCCTGACGCTGTGAAGATGACTGGGAACACGGACCATCATCATAGCGATCCCAACAACTTTCTTTTATGCCCGTTGAGTAGCAAGATCTGTGGAAGGGGGCTGATGTTGTATCCAGGCTTCTACCAGAGTTTTAACCTTAGCAACAACAGAAGTCAAGTCGCCCGCATTTCCTGGGTCCAGTGATTGAAGAGCAGAGATAATGTCAAACAGGTGTTGTAAGTTGTCCTTGCCGGAGTAGAGAGAATGCAGCTCATCCCACATTTCTTTGGCCGTTTTATAGTACATGGCCATGCGGTATGTCTCAGTGTCCATGGAATTAAGCATCCAGGATTGGACCCGACCGTCATCACGAAGTCAGTCATCAATATGGTCAGCAGGTTTGGCCCGAGTGAGATGATGGAGAAGACCCTTGGTCTGTAGAACACGACCCGCGGTTAGCAAAAATACTAACCGCCTAGAACTTGATCATGGCCTTGTGGAATTTGCCATGTAGAGAAATGCAAGAGAGAGAAAAGTAACCCAGATCTTTATTATTTTGTAAATACACGAGTACATACACTTATATAGAGAGAAAGATAGAGAGAGCCTTCTACATCTACAATGTTGGACTAAATAAAATATACATGGGCTCCTCCTAATGGGCTTTTTCATTACAATTTAACAGAAATCAATTCCTTAACTTTCTTGTTTAATAGAAATAAGTCCTAAATAATAATCCACTTTACTAATCAACAGAAAATCATGTGTTATTAGACTTATTAACTCATTTACTTTTAAATTGCTCTGCCCCCAAATGGTCGCGCTTTTGACTACCAATTTAACTTTTATTTTTAATTTTAATAGTTTTTAATATTGCTGCAAATAAAAGTTTATTTTAAATAACTATATGTTACCGTCGCACCAAACACTATTTTGATGAAATGTGTTATTTCAAATAAAATTTTATTTGTTGCCATATTAAAAATTATTACTAGATTGATTTCTTGCACACGTACAAAGGAGACCATTAGAGGCACTTGTTATGCGTTGTGAGAGTCTAGTTACTAGGCATGTTAGACGAGGGAGGGGTAGACCAATAAAGACTTGGAATGAAACTATAAAAAAAGACATGATGTACTTAGGCATTAGTGAGATTATGACAAAAGATAGGGCACAATGGCGACAAAGGATCCATATAGCCGACCCCACTATAGTGGGGTAAAGGCTTGAGTGTTGTATTAAAAATTATAAAATTATCAAACTAAAAAGTTAAAATCGTATTCAAAAGGCGTAATTAATCGTAAAGAAAATATGGGCTATTTTAATCTTAATTTATTTAATAAGTTTAATAACATGTAAATTTCTGTTAATTAGAAAATGGATTAGAGTTTAGGATTTATTTCAATTAGTTTTTGAAGTGGATTAGAGTTTAGGATTAATTTCAATTAATTTTGTGAGTTGATGAATTAATTTCATGCAAAAAAGCTTTATGACTGATTTAAAAAACATTAAAATTCAGGAACTGATTTCTTGAAAAAAAGAGTTCATGGGTGATTTCAGATAGCACTAAAGTTTATTGGCCCATTTCCTAATTTTGCCACATAATTAAGCAACCATTTAAATAAGAATCTCACTCTTAAATTTAATTGCTAAAACACTTCAAAGTTGATTTCCTAATTTAATTTTTTTCTAGATAAATTATCTTTAAGATGTTGGTGGTGGGAATAGAAAATGGAATGCAATTCCCGTGAGGGTGTATTACAATGGCTCGAACTCTAGGGTTAAGATTCACTTATTAAAAATATCTGGAAATGATATTAGGGTATGTGCCAAGGTGATTCAAATGTATTTAAAAGAGCTTCAAAGTGGTTTTTGAAGCAAAAGAGATATGCAAGACGAATCCCAAGTTAATACATATGCTAAGGCAAGTCAGAGTAGTCAATTATTTGGGGAAACAAAAAAAGAAGAGGCCGGCCTATTGATATGACTTTCTAAAATAAAGGCAGAGATGAGTTAAAGAGTCATATTGCTAGAATGTTTTGCTCTCGTTGGTTTTCATAGTTGAGAGAATAAAACTAAAACCGAATTAATTATTGAGCTCCCTTTACTCATATATATAGAGTAAGGGACGAACCAAACAAAGCCCAAAATACCCTTATGTGGGTAAAATACAAAAATACATACAAGAGGACTAGATTCCAACTGGACTTGATTTCAATTCTCCCCCTCAAGTCGAATGGTAAATATCTATCATTCCAAGTCTATGAATATCATCAATAAAGACATCACACCCTAAGCTCTTGGTGAAGACATCGACCAACTGATCTCTAGAGTGAACAAAAGGAGTGACTAAGTTTCCTTTTTCAAGATGGTCTTTGATGAAATGATGATCAACCTCGACATGCTTAGTTCTGTCATGTTGGACCGGATTGTGGGCTATACTGATAGCAACTTTGTTGTCACAAAACAGAGAAATGGGAGCATCCTCCTGAAGGTTCAGGTCTCGCAATAAAGTGCACAACCATAGACCTTCACAGGCCTTGAGATATTGACCGGTACTCAACTTCAGCACTAGATCTGACCACCACATTTTGCTTCTTGCTACGCTACGTGATCAAATTTCTACCAACAAAGGCCCCGTTGTAGATTTCCTATCATCACGGCTTCCGGCCCAATCCGCGTCATTAAAAACGTCAATCTTTAAATGGTTGTTCTTTGAAAACATCAGCCCCCGACCTGGAGCCTTCTTTAAATACCGTAGTACGCGGTATGCAGCATCCTTATGTCTGATCCTTGGGGCATGCATATACCTACTCAAGATTCCAAGTGCATATGTGATGTCAGGACGAGTGTGTGAGAGGTATAAAAGCTTTCCAACCAATCTCTGATAGCTTGAAGCATCCGTGCGATCACCATCGCTGTCTTCATCGATCCTATGATTCTCCTCCATAGGGGTGTTCGTAGGAACACAACCAAGCATCCCAGTCTCTGTTAACAAATCTAATACATACTTACGCTGCGAGACGAAGATATCTCGATCAGAACGAGTCACTTCAATACCTAGGAAGTAGCAAAGCCTTCCCAAATCTTTTACTTTAAACTCAGCTGACAGAAGAGTCTTCAGCCTTGAGATCTCCTTTAAGTCGTCTCCGGTGATTATAATGTCGTCAACATAAACAATAAGAACGACAGTTTTTTTCTCGTTCTTCCTGACAAACAAAGTATGATGAGAATGACCCTGTTTGTAGCCAAACTTGATCATGGCCTTGTGGAATTTGCCACACCAAGCCCTGAGAGACTACTTCAGCCCGTACAAAGACTTCCTTAAGCGACAGACCAGTCCTTCTTGTCACAAAACCTGGGGGAAAAGTCATGTACACCTATTCATCGAGGTCACCGTGCAGGAACACATTTTTGACATTCAGTTGATGTAGATCCCAGCCCAAGCACACAACACACAATAGGATCACACAAACATAATCCATCTTTTCTACCGGGGCAAAGGTATCCTGGTAGTCAACTCCCTGAGTCTGGGCATAACCACGAGTCACCAGTCGGGCTTTATATCGCTCAACTTTACCATCCTGATTTTGCTTAACGGAGAAGACCCACCTTGAACCGATGGCTTTCTTATCAGGAGGAGGGAAGAGACATCCCATGTGTGCTTCTTATCCAAGGCGGACATTTTCTCCTGTATTGCTTGAGCCCATGCAGGAATGCAAACCGCCTCCTGCCACATCTTTGGAATAGTGATGACGGACAGAGAAGATAAAAAACCCCGATGAAGGTGAGAAAGATGATCATAAGCAACATGATTAGAGATAGAGTGTTCCGTACACACAGTCTTACCTCTTAGCACAACAATGGGAACATGCAGATCAACATCAGAATCTGAGTTCAAAGATGGCACTGGCAGCGACGGAACAACAGAGGGCTGTTTACCTGTTTCGCGACGATGATATATATGAGGAAAAGAAGAGATGAGGGACGGATGGTGATATATGGGAGAAAGCGACGTAGGTGTAGCTGAGGTAAGTGTAGGTGACGAAGGGGGTGTAGTAGGAGTGGCTACGGTGGAAGGCATGATAGGTGTAGAAGTGATTAGAGGGAGTGACACTGACTCGATGACATCATTCTCCCCCTGATGAGTGGAGTAAGTCGAATCCAAGTAATAAGATTCCTCCTTACAGAAGGTCATGTCCAAGGTACAAAAAAAGCGTCTGGAAGGGGGATGATAACACCGATACCCTTTTGTAGTGGTAGAATAGCCAAGAAAGGCACAATGGAGAGCCTGAGGGTCAAGTTTGTCACGATGTGGGAGATGGATGTGTACAAAACAAATGCACCCAAAAATGCGTGGTGGAAGATGAGTGGTATGAACCTCAGAAGTAGTGGAAAGACGTACTAGAGGAGTAGTGTAGTCAAGAGCCTGTGAAGGAAGACGATTGATAAGATGAGTAGCGGTTAAGATGGCGTCGCCCCAATATTATTTAGGGAGATGCATGGTAGTGAGAAGGCACCGAGCAACAATCATGGAGATACTGGTTTTTCCGTTCAGCAACACCATTTTGGGTGGAAGTGTAAACGCAAGTGGTTTGATGAATGATTCCATGACTAGTGAGGTAGGAGCCAAACGCTCCACGATCATCGCATTCTCCCCTATTATCACTATGAAGAACGCGGATATTACCATTGAACTGAATTTGTACCATTTTATAAAAGGTTTGAGAAATAGGAAACATCTCATTTTTTTCTTTAAGAGATAAACCCATGCAGTGCGAGAAAAACAATCAATAAAGGTAACAAATCAACGATAACCAGTTAAAGATATAACAGGGGAAGGGCCCCAAACATCAGAATGTATGAGAGCAAATGGACTAGTGCTAGGGGAAGATAAATGCAATGAAGAATGCCGAACATGTTTAGATTTTTCACAAACATCACATTTTAAAACTTTCACAAATGGAGATAAAGTAGGAAATAGTTTCTGAAGATAGACTCGAGAGGGATGACCAAGACGCAAGTGCCAGTGTCGAGCATCAACAACAGTAATAGCAGCAGAAGAGAGAGCAAGGTTCGATGAAGTAGTATCCAGATAGTACAGTCCACCACGATTCCTACCATTGCCAATGATCCGCTTCGTACCCAGTTTCTGAAAAACACAAGAATCAAGAAAGAAGGTTACAGAACAATTAAAAGATCGAGTGAGATTGCTAATGGAAAGAAGGCTGCGAGAAAATGAAGGGACATGCAAAACAGAAGAAAGAGACAATGAAAAGGAACATGAAATGTTGTCCTTGCCCGCAATAGGGGACAAGATGCCATTTACAGAGATAACCTTATCCTTACCAGACAAGGGAGTGTAGGAAGAGAAACCTGAGGAGGAGCCGGTCATGTGATCGGTAGCTCCCGAGTCAATGATCCACTCAGACGAGGGAGTAGCGGCAACATGGGCACTGGGTATAACATCAGTAACAAAGGAAGTAGAAGTACCGCTCTGGGAAGTAACTGATTGGGAGTGCTGGAGGCGACAGAGTGCATCCAATTCCGAGGTAGTAAAATGTCCTGGGAGTAGGCCATGAGTCGTCGTGAACCTCAGTGGAGTAAGAAGCATCATAAGGGCCACAACCACATCCTCGTCCCGGGCCACGACCACGTCCTCGACCATGACCGGATCCAGGTGGACCAAGGTGAGGATGGAGCTTGAAGCACATGTCCCTAGTGTGTTGGTAGGGTTGGAGCCACCTCGACCAACACTAGTAAGGACAACGCGATCAGAGTGAGGAGGAGCAGCCGTGCTGAGGGACCTCCGACGGTCTTCATCACCAAGGACCATGCTAAAGGCCTCCTGAAGAGATGAAAGAGGAGATCGGTGTAGGATATTTATTCGAACCAAATCCATTTTCATGTTCAAGCCCATCAGAAACACATGGAGAAGAAATCGTTCGTCCCTTTTCTGTAGCAGCACTGCATCGATAGTACAGGCGGGAGTAAATTGCTCAAAATAATCCAATTCCTGAGAGATACGCTCGAACTCAGAGAAGTAAACACAGTCATGGTTCCCTGATGTAACTCCAGCATCCGACACATCAACTCATAAATATGAGTGGAGTTTTCGATCTGGGAATACGTCTCACGTGCCCGAGTCCAGATCTCATAGGCAGAATTTATCAACATGTAACTCCGGTACACGTTCGAGGACATGGTGTGCAGGAGCCAAGATATTACCAGAGAATTTTTCGAGTCCTAACACATCCAAGAAGGATCACCCAGAGGGGGCGCCACAATGGTCCCATTAATATATCCAAATAGCTGATGACTGCAGATGACATGTTGTGCTGCTCGAGACCATTCAAGGTAATTCGTCCCATCTAAGGGCACAATGGTGATCTTCAGGGAGCTAGCGTGGCCAGAGGACCGCTGAGGGTCACCCATCCGGGGTGCCTCAGCACTCGACGATGTAGAATCAACGGCCGCCGAAGAATCATCCATGAAAGGGAAACCAACGGGATCAACCAATATAAAACTTCACCATGCATACAAAAAGAAAACAACGCAGATCTGGAGTGGCATCAACTGGAAGCACATGATCGGCGAGCGACTGGAAGCAGACGACAGCTCATGAAGGCACAACAAGCCTCTGTGAAAACACAACAACTGTGAAAAGATGGAAGCAGGAAGGCTACTCCTATTGTTCCAGGGAAAGCAGCTCCTAGAAGGCAGCTTCTGGAAGCGAGCAGGAAGCAGACGGTCGCGATCGACTGGAAGCAGACGCAGTAGCATCCACCAGGAGAGGCTCGCATCAACTGGATCTGGAAGCAAGCAGGCAGGCGCAACAACTGGGAGAGGCTCGCATCAACTGGATATGGAAGAAGCCCGCACGCGATCGACTGGAAGCGAGGAACTGGCCGTAGAAGACGATCTCGACTAGATTGATGGAATCACGACGCGCATCGAGAGGAGAGGGGGCGGTCTCCTTCAGCGCGCACCACTGCCGGCACAGACGCCGTGGTTCATCATGAGAATGACGACAAAATAGCGGAACAGAGGTGGTGACGGGATGAGAAGCGGGCGACGACGGGGAGGAGGCGGACGGCTAAAGGGAGGAGCGGGATTAGGGTTCGTACGGTTTTGCTTTGATACCAAGTTGAGAGAATAAAACTAAAACCGAATTAATTATTGAGCTCCCTTTACTCATATATATAGAGTAAGTGACAAACCAAACAAAGCCCAAAATACCCTTATGTGGGTAAAATACAAAAATACATAAAGGAGGACTAGATTCCAACTGGACTTTATTTCAACTGTCATTTCATCTAGCTTGGGATTCTTATTATATTAGCTCATATTAATTTGTTGCTAACCACAATCTTGATGAATTTGTTTCTCCTAGATATAATGCTATTAGAACCATCCTTCTACCCATTGATAGTTTGGAGAGTAGAGTTTTATTGTTGCCCAAAGATTAATTGAGATACTATGAAACTTTGACACCGAGGTTCCAAAAAATTCCTTTGAAGCTTCTAGGCCAACATTCTTCATCCTCATTTTGTGAGAGAAATTGGAGCACGTACTCCGTCATTTACTCTCTGAGAAGAAACAAAATTCAATCACAACGAACTGATGAGTTGGTGTATGTGCATAGTAATATACACCTATTGTCGAGGAGAAATGAAATCTACAATGAAGAAAGGAGTAGAATGTAGGATATTGGAGGAGATGCATGGACAAATTCTTTTGATGGAGTTGACATTCTTACTTTTGCCAACTTGTCTCTAGACGACCCAGTAATTGACGATGCGTTAATCTCCAATAATGGGGAAGAAGAGGATGAAAATCACTGATGAACATCCTTATATTTGAAATGATTACGGATATTTTTTGTTTGAGAACTTCATATTATTTTGCAGTTACTATGGATTTGTACTTCAAATCTTCAATTGATGATTTATGCAATTATATCTGATGTTTTATTATTTTGAGGACTTTTAATTATATTTGTGAGATATACATATACATACATATATAAATATAAATATAATATTTAATACAACATATCTCGCCGTACATGCAGAATCATTTTTAATTTTGCCGTACCAAATACGAATCATACCAGGTACTCGTGTTGATTTCTAGGTTTTTGATGGATAAGTCTATGCACAACCCAGAGGCTATGAATTATTGGAAAAGAAGCATATGCCTATCAACTAAAGAAGGCACTTGATGGATTAAAGCAAAAGCATTGTGAGTGTGGTATGGACGGATCAATGGATATTTCATCAGACATGGCATCCACAAAAGCGATAGTACGTATAGTTTGTATGTGAAGACAAAAGGCAATAAAGTACTTATAATTTGTCTTTTATGTCGATGATATCATTTACATCATCAAAGTGATGAGTTGATTAAAGAGTTCAAAAACATCATGCTTAATGAATTTGAGATGAATTGGATTTCATGAGTTAGTTTAGGGTTTAGGTAGAAGTGCTGAGTGCTACAATATTTTCATGAAATAAAAGAAATATGTAATTAATCTTCTTGAAAAGCTTATGTTGAAAGACTCTAATCCAGCAAAGACACATGCACACAAATCAGAAAAACGGCATGTGAAAAGATAGATGCTTCTACATACCGAAGCTTGGTTGGTAGTTTGTTCTTCCTAACAAATAATCATTCTGACATTACTCTCAGGATGAAACAGCAAAGTGCATTATTGAACTTCTAAAAGCTTGCTACATTATTTGAAGAAACAAGCTCTTTTGGCATTTTATATGAAAAAACTAATTTAATTGAATTTTCTGCTAGTGATGGGTAGGTTGTGTCGATGATCAATAAAGTGCAGCGGGTTGTATATTTTATTTGAGCTCTGATGCAATCTCTTGGAGTTCAAAGAAGCAATTATTTACTGGCTTGTCATCCCTAAAAGCTATTGCTGCAGCTTGTCAAGCAACTTGACTATGAAGAATTTTGGAGGGTAGGAAGTAACAGTTGAGTGGAAAACCACCAATAATAAATCATTACTAGCCCCTTACTCATACATATATTGAGTAAGGGAGAAATAGAAAGACCGAAATACCCTCGAGAGGGTAAATACATAAAAACGGACATGATATAGAACATTGATTACAACACTCTCCCTTAAGTCAGACGGTAGATATCTGTCATTCCGAGTTTATGGATACCATCAATAAAAACATCGCACCCCATGCTTTTGGTGAAGACATTGGCTAACTGATCTTTAAAGTGAATGAAAGGAGTGACTAAGTTTCCTTTTTCCAAGTGATGTTTAATAAAATGACGATCAACCTCGACATGCTTAGTTCTGTCATGGTGAACAGGATTGTGACATATGCTGATTGCATCTCTGTCGTCACAGAACAGAGAGATGAGAGCATTCTCCTGAAGACCCAGGTCTTGCAATAAGGCATGCATATATCGACTCAAGATTCCTACCGCATATGTGATGTTGGGACGAGTATGAGAGAGGTATAAAAGCCTCCCAGCCAATCTCTGATAACTTGAAGCATCAGTGTGATCGCCATCACTGTCTTCATCGATCCTATGGTTCTCCTCTATAGGAGTGTTTACAGGGACACAATCGGGCATCACAGTCTCTTTTAACAGATCTAAAACATACTTGCGTTGAGAGATGAAGATATCCTGATCAGAAAGGGTCACTTCAATTCTTAGGAAGTAACGTAATCTCCCTAAGTCTTTTATTTCAAACTTAGCAGACAAAAGAGCCTTTAGATTTGAGATTTCGTCTGAGTCATCTCCAGTGATTATGTCATTAATGTAGACAATAAGAACTACAATTTTTCCCTCATTTTTCCTGATAAACAAAGTATGATCAGACTGTCCCAGTTTGTAGCCGAATTTGATCATGAGCTTGAGAAACCTGCCAAATCAAGCCCTGAGAGACTGCTTCAGTCCATACAGAGATTTCCTTAAGTGACAGACAAGTTCCTCTTCTCCCTTCTTCACAAAACCCGGGGAATGTCATGTACACCTCTTCATCAAGATCACCGTGCAAAAAAGCATTTTTAACGTCCAGTTGGTGTAGATCCCAACCCAAGTACGCATCACAAGATAGAAGAACACAAACAGATTCCATCTTTGCTACCGAGGCAAAGGTCTCCTGGTAGTCGACTCCCTAAGTCTGGGTGTATCCACGAGCCACAAGACGGGCTTTATTTCGCTCAACTTTACCATCCTGGTTTTGCTTAATGGGGAAAACCCACCTTGAACCGATGGCTTTCTTGTCAGGAGGAAGGGGAGAGACATCCCATGTGTGATTCTTGTCCAAGGTAGACATTTCCTCCTTCATTGTTTGAGCCCATGCCAGGATGCCAACCGCCTCTTGCCATGTCTTTGGAATAGTAATCACGGATAAGGAAGATATAAAACCCTGATGAAGCTGGGAAATGTGATCATAAGCAACATGATTAGAGATAGGGTGTTCCGTGCACACAGTTTTATCTCTTAGCACAGTAAGGGGAACATGCAGATCAACATCAGAATCTGAGTCTAAAGACGACATTGGCAGCGATGGAGCAACGAAGGGCTGTTTACCTGCTTGACGATGATGGTAAATGTGAGGAAAAGGGGAGATGAGAGACAGACAATGCTATATATGAGACCACGACGTAGGTGTCGAGGGAGACGAAGGAGGTGTAGGAAGAGTAGCTCTGGTGGAAGACATGGTAGGTATATGAGGAATCAGAGGAAGAGGAACTGTAGAATCAGAATCCATGACATCATTCTCCACCTAACGAGTGGAGTGAGTCGAGTCCAAGTAATAAGATTCCTCCTTGCGGAAATTCACGTCTACGACACAAAAACACGTCTGGAAGGAGGGTGATAACACCGATACCCTTTAGTAGTGGCAGAATAGCCAACAGAGACAACGGAGAGCCCGAGGGTCAAGTTTGTCACGATGAGGCTGATGTACGTGAACAAAACATACACAACCAAAAATGTGGGGTGAAAGATGAGAGGTGTGAACAATAGAAGTGGAGGAGAGACGAGCTAGAGGAGTAACATAGTCTAGAATCTGTGAAGGAAGACGATTAATAAGTTGAGTAGCAGTTAGGATGACATCACCCCAATATGGTTTTGGGAGGTGCATGGTGAGTAGAAGGCACCGAGCAACATCAAGGAGATGCCGATTTTTCCGTTCCACAACACCATTTTGGGTGGAGGTGTAAACGCAAGTGGTTTGATGAATAATTCTATGACTTGTGAGGTATGAGTCAAATGCTCCATGATCATCGCATTCCCCCCTCATTATCACTACCAAGAACACGAATATTACCATTGAACTGAGTTTGCACCATTTAATGGAAGGTTTGAAAAATCGGGAACACTTCATTTTTTTTCTTTAAGAGGTAAACCCAAGTAGTGCGGGAAAAACAATCAATAAGGGTGACAAACCAACGATAACCAGTTAAAGATATAACCGGGAAAGACCCCCAAACATCAGAATGTATAACAATAAAATGAGTATTATTAGGAGAAGATAAATGTGACGATGAATGTCGAACATGTTTAGACATTTCACAAACATCACAATTTAAAGTTTTAACAAACGACAATAAAGGAAGAAATAATTTCTGAAGGTAGACTGGAGAAGGATGTTCAAGACGCAAATGTCAGCGCCGAGCATGAGTAGCAGTAACAACGGAAGTATAGAGGGCAAAAGATGATGTAGAATCTAGATAGTAGAGGCCACCGCGATTCCTACCACTGCTAATGACCCTCTTTGTACCTAGTTCCTGAAAAACACAAGAATCAAGAAAGAAGGTTACTGAACAGTTACGAGACCATGTGATATTGCTAATTGAAAGAAGATTGCGAGTAAAAGAAGGAACATGTAAGACAAAAGAGAGAAAAAGAGGAACATGAAATGTTGCCCATGCCCGCAATAGGGGACAAGGTGCCGTTTGTGGAGATTACCTTGTCCTTACCAGACAAGGGAGTGTAAGAAGAAAAACCTGAGGAGGAGCCGGTCATGCGATCTGTAGCTCCCGAGTCAATGATTCACTTAGACGGAGGTGTCGCAGCAGCATTAGCACTGGGTATAGCAACAATAACAAAAGTAGAAGTACCCAAGGTAGTGTCTGACTGAGAGTGTAAGAGGAGATAGAGAGCATCCAATTCAAACGCGGTGAAATGTCCTGGGGGCTGACCATGATGGTCGTCATGGACCTCTATGGAACAAGCAACATCATAAGGACGAGATCCACTCTGTCGGGCTCGCCCCCCCCCCGGTCCACAACCACGTCCCCGACCATGAACGGATCCAGGTGGAGCAAGGTGAGGATGGATCTTGACGCATACATCCCGAGTATGGCTCCCGCGACCACAGTAATCACAAGTAGGTACATCGTTGGTATGGTTGGAACCATCTCGACCAATACTAGTAAAGGTAGAGCAATCAGGAGGAGCGGGCGTGCTGATGGACCTCCGACGGTCTTCATCGTCAAGAACCATGCTAAAGGCCTCTCAAAGAGATGGAAGGGGTGATCGATGTAGAATTTTAGTCTGAACCATATCCATTTCCATGTTTAAACCCATCAAAAAAACATGTAGACAAAATCGTTCGTCCCTTTTCTGCAACAAAACTGCATCGGCAGTACAGGCGACAATAAACTGTTCAAAATAATCCAATTCCTGAGAGATACGCTCGAACTCAGAGAAGTAGACACCGTCATGGATCCCTGACGTAAATCTAGCATACGACGTGGCAGTTCATAAATCTGAGTGGAATTGCCAATCTGAGAGTAAGTCTCGCGTGCTCGAGTTCAGATCTCATAGGCCGAGTCCATCAACATATAACTACGGTACACATTAGGAGACATGGAATGAAGGAGCCAAGAGACAACATGGGAATTTTCAGAATCCCAACGCTTCCAAGTTGGATCATCCGGAGGTGCCACGATTGTCCCATCAATATAGCGGAACATCTGATGATTGCGGATAGCATGTTGAGTAGCACGAGACCATTCTAGATAATCCGTCCCATCCAGAGGCAAATTGGTGGTCTTCAAGGAGTCAGTGTGACAATGAGTCCGCTGAGGATCACTCATTTGGGGCGTTACAACACTTGGCGAGGAGGTAGAAGAATCAACCATGACAGGAGAATTATCCATGACAGACTATCAGGAAGAAATGTCTGAAAACATAATGGTAGTAACCATGGCAGGAAGCTGCCTGGAGAAGCAGTAGGTCGGAGACGCCTGAATTTGAATGCAGTCGGCCTGGATCTAGAGTAGTCGGCTTGGATCTGAAGCAGTCGGCCTAGAAGCTTCCTGGAGAAGCAGTTGCTGGAGTAAGAAGGCCTGGATCTGAAGCAGTCGGCACTGGAGAAGTGGTCGGCGCTGGATCGGAAGCAGGCGGATCGGAAGTAGTCGATGCTGGAGAAGAGGTCGGCGCTGGAACTGACAAAAAAAACGCTGGAAGATGAAGGCGTCGATGGGTGACGGAAGATGCTAGCAGGAGGAGAGGCGGTCCATCAGAGCACATCACAAGGAGGGGCGGCGGTCTCCTTTAGCGCACACAACCGCCGGCAAGAGCGCCGCGGAACAGCATTATAGAGAACCTCAAACCAGCAAAAGCAGGCACACGAGATTGGCGAGAGAGGCGAACAGAGAAATGGCGGATCGGAGAAAGGAGAACGGGAGATTAGGGTTTGCTTTGATACCAAGTTGAGTGGAAAAACACCAATAATAATTCATTACTAGCCCCTTACTCATACATATATTGAGTGAGGGAGAAATACAATGACCGAAATACTCTCGAGAGGGTAAAATACATAAAAAACGGATTTGATATAGAACATTGATTACAACTGTAACCACAAAAGAAAGTTACAAGAATATATTGTGACAACGAGTCTACAATTGCAATGGCGAGAACCTAACCCATCAATGTCGCACAAGGCTCATCGAGCTCAGACATCATCTCTTAAGAGAGTTGCTTGCAAAGGGACACATTCAACTGGACTATTGCAACACAAATGAGCAATTGGCAGATTGTTCAGAAAGTTACTACCGCGGACAAACTTTTTATCTCATATGTTTATTAGGTGTTGTAAACTTTTACATTAACAGGGAGTGTTAAAACTTAATGCAAATATATTTATTAGTTCCTTTTTTATTGCTTTGTTTAAATAAAATCTGTTGTTGTCATGCATTAAGTGAGGTTATTGTAGTAGGTTATGACCAAGTGATATGTTACCGTAGGCGGTTAGTTATGGTCAAGTGATTTGTTACCTATGTTTAACCTATTTTAGGGCTAATATTGTTGACAACAAGAAGACAGTGAATTTAGAGAATCCTTCATATTTCCCCCATATTTTCTAACATGTACCCAAATTTAGGCATGAAGAACCAAGAACAAGCTTACACATGCTCATTATTTCTGCTCCCTTGACCCATTTGTCCCAAATAGAGCAGAATAGGGAAGCATGAGACATAAAATGTTGTTTATATACCTGTCAGTTTGTAGACTATTCACAATATGTTTGTAAAAAGTTAATAAAAGTTTTAACATTTAGCCAAAAGGTAGAAACGATCCTGCATGTAAATAGTAATTATTTGTAATATTTGTTCGCAAGTACACTAAATTTCCAGTACATCATCCTAGTTCCAGAAAACTGGTACACTTGAAGATCTAAACGGCCGTGTAGGTGGGATTTTCGCTATGCAGTATACACAAAAAAAAATCTCTGCAAGTGCTCCTTGCACAGTTTTCTTCTTCGTCTTTCTACTGAACTGCATTACAGAGTCTTCTGCTGAACTACATTACTGAGGCTCCGTTTGAGAGGACTTATTTTCACCGGTCAAGCGGTTACGACCGCATGAACTGGACCTTCATGCGGTCGTAACCGCTTGACCGGTGAAAATAAGTCCTCCCAAACGGAGCCTGAGTCTTCTGCTTAACTACATAACAGAATATTCAATCTTGCCTTTTCAGTTTTCGTCATGGATTTTGTTCCTGAACTATTATTAGCCTGACTTCAATATAGATATGCTGGGACATGGAGCGACAAATATAAAAATGCGGATCAAAGGAGAACAATTGGTAGCACGACCAGCCAACTCCCATCATCCAGGAATATCTTACGCGACTTAATGATGTGGCGCCCACCGGTTGGTTTCAAGAAGAACACTGCCTTTTGGACTCTGCTTGCATTCTGGATTGGTTTGTTAGGAAGTGTGTTTCTGCTGCAAAGATAACATCTGATCATTGTTTAAGGTGACTTGTTCATCCTCCCATGCATTCTTGATGAAAGTAGTTTAAATATTGTAATTTCCTGTGTTGCTGCTGCTGCGAAGATAATATGCATTTTGTATATCACTGCTACAATTTTAAATTATATTCTCCATGTTCAAAGGTAGAAGTTATTGCGTCCACGTTTCTGCAGAATTTATCAATTTCCTGCACGATGTTCTTTACCGATGTTCTTTACCGCTATCGCTCTGCCAAACGGAGCATAACTGAGAAGACGGCTCGCGGTAGCTTGGGAGCCTCCTAGTAAGAGAGAAGCTGGGGGGCATTTTATGCCATGTCTTTTTCAACAGATAAATCCACCTATGAAAACCCAAAAGCAGCAAGAGGCAGACACTCTTTGTATAATGGTTTGTGATGTGTGTCAGTGATCATGACACTTGGATCAGTCAAACTTAGGGCTTAATAGCTTTTGAATGATGGTAATTGTAATTTCGAAAGTTTGAGAAGTGCAAGCTGTAATTATGCAAATTTCGATGGGAGGTCCCGGTAAACAACCTCAATTTTTTAGGGTTTAGGGTGGTCAGAACATACCCAAAACAAAAATGAAGTTGCACATAACAAATACCTACTATTATAATACCCGAGATATCTGAATTATTAATGCCTACTATGATAGTAGTTGAGAAGTTAGGAATGGTGTTGGCGGTCGTAAACTCATGACCCATTCATCATGGGTTAAAACGTCATTCGTTAAGGATCACCTAAAAAACAAACATCATCCGTCTGAACATAAAAATAGATGAAGTTCCTTAGGTGGGCGTTAACAAATGACAATTTAACCCTCATGTTCATGACCGCCACCACCGTGCCAAACGGAGCCTTAGTTTCATCTCTCGGATATCACAGTGATGGTCTTCTTCAAATTCTAACATTCTCCAAATACTAATTGCTAACATTTTCTGAAAAGAGGAAATTTTTTGGGCCCAACGAATTCACATAATAATCCAACTCTTTCTTTTTCAAAGACGATTCTAAGCACAAGCGCAAATGTGACTGATTTCTTATGAAGCTGCTATCTAGCGAGAACAAGAGGCTAAACTGTAATGGAATTAGGGCTCCCGCATAAAGGTTCCTTTGGGGGGACTTATTTTCACCGGTCAAGCGGTTACGATCGCATGAACCGGACCTTAATTAAGATCCGGTTCATGCGATCGTAATCGCTTGACCGGCGAAAATAAGTCCCCCCAAACGGTGCCAAAATGGCTGCTTGGTCAAGATTATTAAAGAATGACAAAGTTGTTTTATTACCTAATAACCGATGCGAAAAATGAAACTATATGCATTTTCCTGTGAGCAAACAAAAAATCAGTTACCATGTGTCAAACATCGTGTGAGCCTCGGACACAAATCTTAATACGAACAAACTGCGAGCTCCGACACAAATATCTTAATGTCTTAAAAGGCAACTTGTATTATTATCCCCAATAATAACTTTTGCCATTTAAGACTCCCATTTGGCAGTGTGGAAATCCTGTGGTGTTGATCTTTTTAGCACAACAGTCATTTGATGGATGTGTTGGGACCAAGTTTGATGGTCGCAAATGTTTACTTTTATAAATGCACCTCCGGATTGGCCTCACGTTCCTAGACCTACACCAAGATCTAGTAGCCACACACAAAGTGAATTATCATTCCTAGACGCTCCACTCGATTTAGTCACCACACACGAGGCAAATTCTTATATGATAAAATATTTAGAAATTAAGATCAAACACCAAAAATAAAAAAAGATAAATAGAACTTCAGTTGGTAAACTTCCTATAATCTGATGTTGGAGCAAGATGTGGAAGTGCCACTCGAATTCATCATGGTAGAACGCAAATCCTTCGCTTGGATTTCATCATTACAAGTTGATCTTCCTTCGAATAGACTTTTTTTTGCAGTGTGGGAGTATAGGAGGCTTCATAGGTGGTTGTGACGATATCTTTTCAAGAATGTGTGTAGGAATGAAATATTAAGACAAAATGTGTATTTATAGATCTCTAGGAGCTATCATCAATGGTAATGGCTATCTTTGGGTGGTAGTGTCAAAATATGAGTTCTCGCACCAATTTACTTCCTCAAAACTGTAACCCTCCCCCTCCCAAGAATTAGGAACATGTGAGAGGAGTCCTATGCCCAGAGCAATAACCATGCAGTGGTGTTGGTATACGAGCCAACCCCTACGACATGATGCTTAGGGTTTAGGGTCCAAACATAAGTAAAGATATCATATAGTCCACCACCATCACTTCACATAAAATAATATAAAAGTACAGAAGTACAAAACATGCAGATGAAAGGGCTCAGATATGCCCTACAATAATTTTGTGTCTGGAAGATAATGTAAGGCTCTCATAACTCTATCATTGTCCTCCAGAGTAGTGGTCGGAGTAGTAACTATGGGTGCTGCCAGAGTCATCGTCTCAGAATCACTGATGTGCTCCTGGTGGTGTTGCTACTACTGCTGGCATTACACCTAGGATGATGACAACTAAAGGGTTAGCCAGGATAAGAAAAGTTGCAAGTTAGCAATTAACTTATCATATAGCAATACCCATACAAACTTATATGATAGGGTTCCAGATATGGTTTAAGTATGAAATTAAATTAAATTATTATATATTAATGTCCATACAAACTTATATAACAAGGATCCACTAATTTAATGCAAATGCTATGCAATCTATGTTCATGCAATATGCGGACTTTTAACACAGCAGTTCTCACCAATACAAGTCAAACCCTCTATGTTGATATAGAACCGTCCACCTTGTTAAGTGGATAGCTAACCTCACATGTCATATCACCGTGTCAAGACAACAACAACGAACTGAACACCCCCGCTTCTAGGTAAGTGAAACAATACAAACGTAGCCTCCACAAGAGTATGGATCCTACAAACATAGCCTCCACAAGAGTATGGATCCTACAGACATAGCCTCCACAAGAGTATGGATCCTGCATGTACTATGTTAGAGTAACATATGCTCAATTTGCGAACCATGTGCTCAAATTGCAAAGTACTCCTCATCAAGGTTGGGGTGGGGGAGGTAGTCTACCAAGTACCCAATCCTAGAGACAACCTAGGTTGTCCCACAAAACTACACCCATAAACCTATGAGTCTGACAACTCAAATCTCCGTTAGTATTCTCTGTTCGGAGAGTTAGAGAGACCCACCACAACAATCACATGCACATCGCAACACAAAATCAGAGGTTGGAACCACCTCTCTAAGAAGAGGTGAGTTTTTAGACCTCCAGTTGGCATTGAACACTAGTCTTAGCTCCACCTACATCAATCTCACAACTGGAGAGGTCTGATCGGGCCGCCATAATATATACTCATCATAAATAGAGTATTAAACAAGGTATACAAATCTATTCTCATCTCAACATTTCTAATAATACAATAGAAGTAAAACTTCTAAACAAGATAACCTACAAAATTTATAATATTTGAACAGTCCTTGGCCTTAGGGCCTATACATCGCATACTCATAACAAAATAGCAACTTCCTAGTCTACCTTGATATGTAGGTCAAAACATCATCAAAATTAAGTAGAATAGGCAAGAAAAAAACACTTTGGAGGCTTATTTTTCTTGCTTTTTGGTGGACTAGTGCATTGTTGGGGCAACATATGTCACCCAACCTTCCACACTAAACAAATGGCTTGAGGAGTTTGGTGAAGAGATTGAAGACCGTAATCAACGGATTACTAATCCACAGAGGCTTGGCAAATAGAAGACAGAAAAGAGGGGGCTGCTAACAGCGGAGGACATCAGACTTACTCGCCGCGACAAATACCACTTGCGGCGAGCAATATTATTGCACGAGGAAATATTACAGGCTAGTGCGATGTTATGTGCTAGAAAAGAGGAGACAACTAAGAGATGTAACTGTAACCACACCTACAATCAGGTAGATTTTGGTCAAAGTGCTCTGTCCCTTTCGAGCACCCATGAGCGTTTATTTATACTTGACAGCAGGCTACCCAAATGGTTGGGGAAAGTTAATGCAGCATTAAATGCGCAACTACCCGAGGTACAAGAAGAGTCGGGTGGCGGAAGGTGAGAGAAGAAACCGCACGGTGGCTGCGCACACCGTTGCTGTAGTGGATAAGGATCTGTGCAGGCTCTGAGAAGTGCCCGCCACAACTTCTCCGTAGAATTGCTGAGGAAGCTCCTGGGAGACCGCACGAATGGTTGTGCAAACCCTTGGTGGGGGAACATGCAGACACGCGGAGAGTGCCCACGAACACTTATGAGCGCTTGCCTGGCTCCTTTGAGATCAGAGCCAATGGAAGTTGGCCGCAGTCGCGGGATTTGGGTTAACATGATCCTTGGATTTTTTTTTGAGTCCGTGAGGGCTCCGAAAAAGTACACTTGCAATCACAAAGATTGCGTCTCGATTTTCGCGCCGCCTAAAATCTATAATTAACACAGGTTGGCTCCTGCTGAGACATCTCCATTGGGTTGCTAACTTGTCTGTGCGACTTCTTTGCTGGAAGATGACGAGCATGAACACAATGCTCCTTACTAAGCTGAAGGCGGCCATCCGTCTACGCAGCTGATTGGCGCAACACCTACCCATAATAACCCGGCGCCCTCTCGGATGACCCCTTCCAGAAATATGCAAAGAAAGTGGACTAATTTTTAGGTCAGGACCGTGAAAAAAGAGGACCATCAGGACAACCAATGAGGAGCCATAAATTATGATGACCCCTCGCAAAATATTATGACACAAGCCAAAATTGTATGGGCCCCACCTCCTTTACATGCTCCTCATTGGTGCAGGACCATAAGCATCCTCTGCGGTCCTAACACAAGTATATCTCAAGAAAGTGAGGGAGGATGTCGGCACGCGGTACATGGGCCGGGCGCTAAGACAAATAAGTCCCTGGTGAGCGCGCATAGCACGCTGCTCATCGAGATGATCGACAACTTGGCGTTCATAGGTGTAAAGTGGGCACCCTCCGAGAAAATTTGAACCTAGCAGAGCGTGGTGAGGATTTTATCAATGTTTGTAATAATTTTCTTCCGGTTGGCGGTTGCTGAGTGCCAACTGCCAAGCACCTTGGCCCTTGGGTGGGTGCCAAACAGGCTATTTTTATGATTTTATTTCTTCCAATTTATAATATTGTATGAATGCTTTTATTTGCCTGCAAATGTGTGTGCACGTTGAATTTCTTGCAGGGACGATACCACGGAGGAGGTTAACTCGGGCGCACACCGCGAAAAGCTACCGCCATCGACATTTTGCATTTTGAGGCAAGGGGCTTCCACGCTTCCTATAAATAGGCCTAATTACTTCCTTTATTATGCAGTGCAAACATGAGCGATTTGGAGGTTGAGCGAGCTCCTCCCGCGGGCGCGACACGAACTAGCTGATCGTGGCATTACGATCCCCTCCAAGAAGAAGTGACGGGCATGGACACCGAGCACCGTAAGTTAAACAGTCAGTTATACAATCAACTTACATAGTCGAAGGAGGGTCATGCCTCCGCGGTCAGCGGTGAGTGCTCCAGGGGTCAGAGCGAGAACCTCCATCGGGCAGAGACGAAGTCCCACACGGGTGGCAATGGAAACGAGGGGGGGGGGCCGCCGGGTTCCACTCCAGTATGAGGGGGAAAAAGGGGGGAGGGGGAGGGAAGAGAAAAAAGAGGGGAGAAGAAAAGGGGGGGGGGGGGGAGAGAAAGAGAGAAGGGGGAAAGGAAAAAAAAGGAAGGGAGGGAGAGAGGAATGAAGACAAAAAAAAGATCATGAGTGTAACAAAAACATCATCCGACCCTTCGTGAGTGCAACCGAACAGGCCTACGCAAAAGTGGTGAAATATTTTATTGTATTTCTTTTTTTAAAAATGACAGAAATTAAACAGATTCATCAATTACTGCAACAAAACTTTTTAATAGGTTTCTGCGATGGTTTTTGAAGCCTTCCGCAATGCTTAAAACATTGCGATTGAATTTGCGACACTTTATAAAATGCCGCAAAGGCTTTGTGAAAGTATTTGTGGTGCTAAAACCTTGTGACACCGTTTAGATAATCACAATAATTAGCTTGCGGGCATTCATGATGTTTTTTTTATTAGAATCATTGAGAATGATTCTCTAACAAAATTCCCCAAACAATTTTGATTTTTTAAAACATCGACGCGCTTAAATTTTTTTTTTACAACCATAACAACACCTTAAAGGTATCCATAGAACCATTATATAGATATCATTCATGCGAGCCCACCAACAGATAATTGAAATAAGAATAAGTATAAACACTAATGTAAATACACTAATTAATAATAATTAGTTATATTACATTATATTCAATATTTCCTGAAAAACTTGAAAGTCATGTTATGACTCATTTTCATTTCGAGCTCTCTTTTCAAAATTAGAGTTAATTTTTATTTTCAAAAATCATATATGATTGTAGAAGAATACACATGCATTCAATAGATCAACTAAGAAATCTAGACATTGCGAGCAAAAACAATAATCGATATAAATAGACAATGCATGACCCAATGCATTAATAAAAACAATAAAATTTCTTAGATGCGTTACCAAAATTCTGCATCAATTATCATTAATCGATATAAAGCAAGCATTGCAGAAGCCTGTAGATCAGGATACTGCATGATCAAACAGATGGTCAAAAAAAAGTAAGAAATTTATTTAAATTGAAGAAAAAATCTAGAGAATTATACTAAAGCGGCAGATAAAAAAAACACATTTTGAATCAAATTAATATTTTTACAAAGTTTTGAGAGAAAAGGCGCGCAATATCCAATGAAATTTTTATCAGAAGAACTACAAACAATTTCCTTCTCTACTTTTTCATATAAAGAGTCGATTATCACATCATCCGATGCATAAATTCCCAATTCCGCATTTATGCCCTGCACCTGCCAATCACTAAAAGGGACAATATTTTCTCAAAATTATGTCTATTTTTAAACTTCGTTTCTAGGCATGATTATGATGCCATGTTGCTTGAGATTTCCATCAATAAAGAAAAAATGACCATCGAGAACCAAATAGAATGCACCTCAGCAGCACAAACGGGATCGCCATCAGTGACCTCAGATTCATACTTTGCTTTTTCTTTCTTAGATTTCTCTAGCCTTATTTTCCTAACACAGGATTCAACATATACCAACTGATTCAGAGCAATCTGACTTACGACAAAAAGAAATCTACCAAGCTTTAATTTGATGCCAAAACAGTAGAAGACTTATTTCCATCACTATCTACTTGACAACCAGTTTCATCACTTGCAGTGTGACTAAACACAGAAGTCAATGACTTTTTCACCAAGTCAGCAGCAAAGGTTTCAGGCGCAGGATGTATACTGTAAAGGGTACTAATGACTTTGTCTGCAGCAGCATACCAAATTTTTTCAGGAAGCAAAAATCCAGTCACTAAACTCTGCAGCACACAAAAAATCTTGCTTCCATTGAACCTCAACTTCTCCTTGTCATCCTCGGTTAGTCTTTTCAAGAGCAACACAAGCAATTCTTGCGAGTAACGGCTCCACCTTTGCCCAACGCCCGAAACCAATATCAATTATATCTTGCAAATGAGAGCTTAGAATACCTGGAGAGGATAAATAAATAAAAACCAGGCCGGATAATCTCAACAGTAGAATGGGAAATAAAAGATAATAAAACTTAAGAAGTTACGATAAGCTTGACTAAATTCAGCTATTCCACTCAATGCTAATGCTAATAGCATCCACTGAAATCACCTAAATCAAGACACTAGCAATATAGGTTGAAGCTAAGGCCATGTTTGGTGTTTTCCTATTGCTCCGGTGGAGCTTTTGATTCACCTCCCCAGAGAAATGTAGTCCAACCTTCCAAAAACTGGAGCTTGACATTTTACCCTATAAATACAACTATATTAACACCAAATTTAGTTTTTTTTATAATAACATTTAGCACTCCAAAGCCCCAACTGTTATATCTCCTCTATTTTTTTCATGTTTGCCTCCGAGATCAATAACCCACTAATTTCCTCCCCTTGATAGAACACACCCTAATCACTTTTTGCAATTGAATGAAACCCATCAAGAGTTTGGACTATCAAATACTCGGAGTGGGAGTGAAAATGTGAAGCCTAGATCCGCTTCACCGAGGTTTGCTTCGTGTCCCGGATGCGGTGCTGGTCCTACGCTCAAACTTTAATTTGTGTTGTCTTAGTTTTTTTTTGCACCATTTGTGTGCAATCTTGTTCAACGTGCCGAATTGCTTGTCACAAACGCACGACTCACTAGTGAGGCGGTCAAGGGGGCCGGCCGGCCCCAATTGAGATCTAGAGAGGAAGAGAGATCTAGAGAGAAAGAGACATCTAGAGAGGAAGAAGGAAGACGGCTAGAGTTAGATAGGAGATTAGAGTTACTCATCATCTTTTCAAGCTAATTTTATTAAATTGATAGAATGAGATGAGAAAGCAGACCTGATTCAGTTGACAAAGAGGCTTTAAGAGCAGAGATAACACTTCCTCGGTCAAATTTTCAAGGCAAAGTTGCAAACTTGGTCGCAATAGATACAACAACCTGACCAATTCTTTGCCTCTATTTGATGAAACTGAGAAAATCATCATCATAGCTTCATCATTAGATTTATCACCGACAATAAATTGTAAAAATTATGCAAAAGGACACAAACTAATGAGATTAGTCTAAGAGGGAAAACCCCAATGGAAATGGCAATCCAGTAATACACTTTCTAAGATAGAAATCTTGTAAAGAATAACTATTGCAAAGTCAAAATGCAGAAAAAATTACTATATTACATTTTGTCTGACACAATAAATAGCATCAAGTCAAAGTGAAACTAATTGATATTAGTCATTAAAAATTTCTCATTGAAAATTTTCTAATTTCTTATAGTCACTGCAAGCACTACTCAAAAATAGTAGTGAAAACTATTAAGCTAATTAAATGAGGTTTTTCCCAATATAATAAGCAATGAATAAACCATAAACACATATCTTCATTGAGTTTATTTATATGTATATTCCTTGTGCAAAGTCAATATATTATAGTTTTGAAATTGTATGTACATGTCTTATACAAAACTATTTCCTAGATAAATGCTATCGATACGGATAGGAGGGCGCATGCGAGCCTCGATCAGTTTCAGTTGGATCTTGAATCAGTGGACGACTAATAACTTGACTCCAAATTCCGACATGTGTTATTTATATGGTTCATTTATCTAGTTTAGGAATCCAATATGATGGTAAAATAAATTAATTCAATTGTAACACTGTGTTCATGCAAAAGAAGTGGAATTTTATAGTTTACTAATAGAAAATCCCTAAAACTACTTGCGAGAGTGGTGTTGCGATGCCCGCTATTCACAACGGCAGCAACCTAAATTCGATGCGCGGCACGACGACGGGATGCGGGTAGCACTATCGAGATAGGGTGGTTTCCGGCAGTCGAATCGGAGTTGTTGATGTTGCTGATGGAAGGAGAAGATGAAATTGAATAACAATGAACTTAATTAACAATTATAAAAACAAAATAAGAAACCTCTAGAGGAAAGGCAAAAAATCAGAGGCTCAGATCATTTCTAAACTAGTCAAAGAAAAGGTGAATTGGAGAGAGAGAGAGAGAGTAAATACTCATCTTCCAATCTCCTTCCAATTCAAATGATAATTGCACGGGTTGTCTGTGAAGTATTCTCCCCAGGCCATCCTCCATGCTCTAAACCTTGCATGGAAAAATTAAAATTGTTAGTCCATTTCAGGTCCATGATTCTTTATCGCCTCCAATTGAAGGAAAAATAACGAAAAGGTTCTTCAAAAGAAATTTTCATCAAGTCAACAATTGCCAAGCGAATCCCTAACAAAACAGGACCACAATTGAACCCATCTTTAAACTTTAGAGATCTTGATATGTAGATTCATTACTAATGTTGGTAGATGTGAGTCAAGATTCTTCCAAACTCATCTTTTTCTTAGAAGATAAACAAAGAGAGAGGTAGATGTGAAAAACTGAGAGAGAAATTAGAAAACCTGAGGATCTGATCAATTCCACATTTGTCAAGGAGGAGGAAGGGTGAGGGAAAAAACTTTCATCTTCCAATCTCAAATACAAATGATGGTTGCATGGGTTGCCTCAGAAGCCTCTCCCCAGGCCATCCTCGATGTGCTGACCATAGTGCGGGAAAATATCCATCACCATTTCACAGGCGGAAGAGGTAAGAGCGGCAAGAGGAAGAAGATGCAGAAAATCGCACCGTCGTAAAACCTGGCAAAACCAAAGAGGGGGCTAGGGCAGCGATACCATTTGTCTAGAAGCTCCGGCCTTCGTGAAGAAGAAGAACCCGATAGGGGGTATCCGGCGAGGGAGCTTCCGGCGAGGGATAGGGGGCATCCGGCGAGGGATAGGGGGCATCCGGCGAGGGAGCTTCCGGCGAGGGGGCCGACTGAGAAGTGCGAGTGAGAGAGAGAGAGAGAGAGATCGGGAAAAAATTTTAAAATCTTTTAGGAAGAGAGGGAGAGAGAGGAGAGGGAGAGGGAAAGGATGCAAGAGGAGCTTACCGTGAAGTGAGAGAGAGGAGATTTTGTGATACCCGGCGTCTCCGGCGAGAAGAGGAAGGAACCCCGGCGAGGAGAGGAAGGTTACCCCGGCCGCCTAGCGAGGAGAGGATCTGAGGAAGGAAACCCAGCAGCTTCGACGAGGAGAGAAGGTGACCAGTCGCCCGGCGGCAAGGAGGAGAAGAAATCTTGGCCTCCCGCTCTGCTCCCGTCGGGAAGATACCGTGCTCAGATTCAGTCGGCGTGGGGAAGAGGAGTTTATCGCGTAAAATGCCAATACACGCATCCAGTTTTCACTAAATTGCCGGGGTAAAATGGGAAACACAAAAAATAAGTCCAATTAAGTCGGACCAGAGTGAGGCCCGACCGGGGGGGGGTGGGGGTGGGGTGGGGGGGTGGGGGGGTGGGGTGGGGTGGGGGGGGGGGGGTGAAGAGTCCACTCTTCTGGATGCTTAGGGTCTGACAGATCTTGACGACGGTCCGTTGATGATCCGAGGGGTGAGCTCAGCCTCCCTTAGCGCTAACCTCCCCGCCTGGAGGGAGTCGAGGGGAGTGAAAATGCCACGCTCTAGAGGTCTCGACCTCGGTTATCGGTCGGGGGGACCTACATGAGATAGTGATGACCCCAGTGGAGCAGTTAGCGAAGAGAGCGGCTGCAGCCAACTTGAGGTCGCTAGCGTACAACAACGCCTCTTGGCATGCTTTGGAGGAGGCCTTGACATAGAATAAGCACCTGCGAAGATAGCTTAAGGCAATATCAAAACTTAAACTGAAATTAACGTGTACTAAAAGGGTGAACATTTATGACTTAGGCCTTTGAGAATTCTCTAAAAGGGGTGAAAAGAGATTTAAAAATATTTTTCTAAAACTATTTCTATACTTAAACAATTTTAGCTTTGCATCCACAGAACCACAACCAGAGAATATAAAAATAGAAAAAATAATGACATAAAAGCAACAAAACAAAGCACAACACCGAAGACATCAAAAATATAGTGGTTCCCCAAAATCTGGGTACATCCACTCTTCTACCACTTTGGTAGGAATACACTATCACAGTGTTAACGGCTTTGATAAGGAGACTCTCAGAATCAGGAATGAGTCTTTTGATAAGGAGGCTCTCAGAGCAGACTAGATCTTTTGATAATGAGATCTTGAATCACATAACTTGATCTTTTGGTAAGAAGATCTTGAAACAAACAGAATTTTTTAAAGAGGGATTCACAAAACAATTTACTCTGTTACAAAATGAGAAGGAGTAAGAGAGAAGAAGAAGAAGAATAGTCTTATAAGATGAGCCCTCTTTCAGCAAATATCTGAGGACTCTTCAGACACTAAGTGTTTTGGAGCTTCTTGATGGATGAATCCCTGCTGAGAAGAAAAAACAAGGATTATATGCTCTAAGATCCACTATCTTTCAAATTGTTCTATGAGTACTGTGTTGTAATAGTGAAGAAGAAGAACTGTTGTAAATTCAGTCTCAATGATTTCTACCTCTATTATTTATGCTTATTTGTTAGTTGTCTATTCTTCTATTTGAAATCTTGATTTATCAATACTTGAATCACTTCAAATTTCTTATGGGAAATTATCTTCAGAAGGATTCAAGATAACATCCTTTTATTTCTTTCTTCAAGAATTCCATCAATCTCTTCAAATATCTTCTATATATACTTCAAAAATTCTATCAAAAATATTTTTTCTTATTCCAGTTCTCTATGAATTCAAATAACTTCCATAGTTATTCTCTTCCCATAAATTTGATTGAAGGTCCTCCAAAATTTCCATTCTGGACATAATTCGACGCTAGTTTGACTTCTGGTGGAAGGTGCGTTGAAATCTGCTTCAGAATAAGAATCTATCAATTTAACTTAGTACTCGACGTTATGTCGACAGCTTATTGATGTATGTGTCGGCTTCTGTCTTGAGGGGCCATCGACTTCACTTTAGAGGCTTCATCGACAGCTAGTCAGAGTCACGCCGACTTCCAGTCTACTTCTAGTCGATGCATGTTTGCCTTTGATGATTTTCTTCCTATTTTCGGTTTGCCTTTATTATTTCCTTGACTTAACTGACAACCTAGGACTTCTATGACCACATTACCTTTACTATACAACATGAGTAATTATTCTAGGGTGTAAAATCACTTAAGAATAATTTGTTAAGTTAAATCAATAAGGTTTTTCCTAATAATCTCCTCATAATTAGCTTAACAAATTTTACAAGACTTTTAAAGTGATTTTAAGCATAAAACAAAAAAGAAAGAAAACCTTTTACAACATTTAAGAAGAAAGTTAGAGCATGAGTAGGCAATAAAAAACTTTTTGGCAACTAAAAACTTATATCTTCAAGATGGAATTTATGAAGCCAGAACAGAAAGTTGTTGCACTTTTCAACTATTTTTAGTATTGAGTTTTGAAGAAATCATATCAGCTAGATTGTTGTAGAGGTTGAACATTAATTTGTCCTTAATTCTCTCAGAATAACTGAATAAATCTTTGAATTTCTAGTAATAAGGATGCTCCTAAAGGAAATCCAAAACTGAACTACCCTTTCACAGTTTTTATGGGCATTTGGATATACCTGAGTAAGATTTTTTCCCCTTCTATTGAGTTCATCAACATTCCTTCTGATTTCTTCTGTGGCACCTTCAGATCTGATCACAGCTTTACCCTTCAAAAATGTAGCAACATCAATTAGCTTTGTTTCTTAGTTCTTTTGTCAACTAGATCATCTAGTAGTGGTATTGGATGAATGCTGCAGCTCCCCCTAGGCATTTTTATTTCATTCTTAACTTGTTGCATGGCTACCTTAAAATTCAACTTCCTCTTTTTAGACTGTTGTATCTGTTGATAACCCTTTTTTCAAATTTCATAGGTGTCTCCTATTCATCAATTTTCATTTTCTTTAAGCTCCCCCTGAGCTAATACAATAACTTATTTAGCAACAGTAGTTGTAACCTAGTATTGATTGAGATCAGTAGCCGCCTCCCCCTCACTATGTGCAACTTGTCCATCATGCTCAATCCCCCCTGTTCAACTTCAATCTGCTCTCTTTCTTGATCAATCTGATCCTCTTCCTGATTCTCTCCCTTCTTAACCTCATTTAAAAGGGTGGATAAGAATGACCTAGTCATAGAGGAAGAAGACATTCTTGATTGCAAGGACTGTACAGAGACTGTGACCTCACCAATCTGAATTTGCATGTGTTCAAAGGTTGTTTGAATATGAGAAACATGCCCATGCATAAGATTTGAGATTGTGTTGGTGGCTATCTATGCTGCTTGAAGGATTATAAAATGTAGGGTGAAGGAAGAAGAGGATGGTAGAGTGGAGGAAGCAGGAGTAGGATTTGGAGTAAGTATTGTTGTTGAAGGGGTTATTGTTGTTGGAGGAACTTGTGATGAGGGATGTGATTCAGGCAAGGACGTAAGTGCCTAATGTTGTGTAGTAGATAACTCTGGAATTTGGAATGAGGAATCACCAACTTGCGGAGGAGGAGATGATTCCCTTTGGAACCCAGGCTTAATGATCTTCCTGGTCCACTTAGAGAACAAAGTTATTGTCAATCTTTTTTCAGGTGGAATAGGCTCTCCTTTTGAAGTACATAGACTAAAGAAGTTATGTTTCAAAATTTGGCTCATGATTGTCATGTATGCATTCTTCTTCTGTGCATACTTGTGAGAAATCATTTTCAGAAGGCATCTCCCACAGTTTATCTTCTTTCCCAAGACCAATACTCCCATCAAATGCAGTCGTGCCTTGGAAATTACATCATGGGCAGAGATCTTGCAGAGCTATACTTTCCCAACAATGTCTGCCAAGAATCTGTATTCTTCAGACAAGTCAATCTTATTAAGATGGATAGGCTCTAAAGAAGTGCATGACTTGGAGAATCACTTTTATCTCTGATTCAGATAGTTCTGCAGCATCTTCACCTAGAGGGAGTTCAAAAATTTCTTGTATTATCTCAACAGTGATCTTTACTTTATTTCTATAGTTCCTTTCATCGACCCGTCTTCCTCAAATTGAACATTTGACACAGAATCTATCAATTCAGTTTCATAAATTTTGCACCGTGTGGATATTAACTTCACAAGACCAAGATCGATAAATAGTTGAAGAATTCCCTTGAATAAATCAACAACTACACTTAAGGATTCCAAATCCACACTGAATTCCGAGTTAGTCTTCAGATCCATAAATGTACCTTTAAAGACACTTAACTGATAGGAGAGAATGAAGATAAGGAAGAAGAGAGTTGGGAAGATGAAGAGTTTGAAAGAGTAACAAATAGAACAAAAGTTTTGGTATAAGTAGACGATACATCGAAGATTAGGGCACAAGGCAACAAATTTTAGAAAAGAGTCGACGCAATGCACTAACATCCATATAAGGAAAGAATTCTGCACTTAGTTATGAAGTTGACGTTACTTCGACTTGTATTCAATGTAACTTCGAGTACACCTTATCAGACCTTCTATTGACGCTTGCGTCGATTAATATCGGGGTTGCGTCGAATAAGTCCATACTCTTCATTGTCTCCTGCTCTTGACATTGCATCAAATAGAAGTCGATGTTGCGTCGGTTAAAGACTTAAATTTTTAAGTCTGCCACCGTTTTTTCCAGCAATTGAGTTTAATAGAAAATATATTTTGCACATATTATACTGTGTTTTATTGTGCAACATCAAGCATT
The DNA here is from genome assembly GCA_039513925.1 of Platanthera zijinensis. Classification (NCBI taxonomy): domain Eukaryota; kingdom Viridiplantae; phylum Streptophyta; class Magnoliopsida; order Asparagales; family Orchidaceae; genus Platanthera; species Platanthera zijinensis. The sequence goes on from CM077096.1 coordinate 157,233,409, forward strand.
CCCAATGCTTTGATGAAGTGCTTGTGCTTAATCTCATCAAGGGGCTTTGTGAAGATATCAGCCCTTTGATCTTCAGTGAACACATATTGAAGGGAAATTTTTCCTTTTTCTATATTGTCCTTGTGGAAGTGGGGCCTAATTTTATATGATTGGTTCTACTATGCAGCACTGGGTTTGAGGAAATTAAAATTGCACTAGAGATGTCACAGAAAATTATGGAGTTTTTGATAAAGAAATTATAATCAATTAATTGATTTTGCATTCACAATGTCTGTGAGCAACAATTTCCAGTTGTTATATACTCAGCTTTAGCAACAATTTCCAGGTGATTTTGCATTCACCTTGTCACTGCCGGTGGCGTAGGAGTAACACAAACCCTCTCCGCTTGAATCCGTAGACCTCGGTACCGCCCTTTTCCTCGGTTTCAAACTCATTGGAGAGCAAATAACAAACCTTCACTGGCCGTTCGTGGCTTTGATCCTGCCGGAAAAGCTCGTACAGAAGTCTGCGACTTCCTTCTTCCTTCGGCTCGGGCGGAGAGAAAAAACGGCGGAAAAGTCGTCCGAGTATCTCACCAAACCCTTCTTTATATCTTAGACGGGATGGAACCCTAGCCGTGAGATCTAACCTAATTATAATGGATGGACAAGATCCACCCTAATTCTTCTTTTAAAGATAGGAATCATCGCAGCTAAGCCGCTTAAGGACCGGAAGACCCGCGTTCATCCAGAATACTCGATGAATCATCCAGACTATGATTGTTGCTCGAAGAATCCGGATGGGGATCTAGGTGGAATCCCCTACCTGTTGCCCCTAGGTGGGTATAAATAGAGAAACCTAAGGAGTTTCTACGGGTATGGGTTAACCGTGTACCCGACACGACCCGTTATGCCTCCGAACCCGTTAATTTGCCCAAATATACACTAACAATCTCCTCCTATATTTGTGACAAATAACGTATACATTTCGGTGTGCAGAAAGTGGAGAATATCATAAACAAGTTTTCGACTTTACACAATTCCATAAGAGTTAGCACAGTTTTTAAGAAAAACATAAACATGAATTTTTAAAATAATAACATAGTACATCAAAAGAAAAAAATGTGCTACTCAATAATAAATAAGTCTGGAAAACAAAAAATGACTACAGATAAACATGTAACAATTCTACTCAGAGAGTAGATCATCATCATCTATGTCAAAATCCACTTTCTCTCCTCCATCTTCACCAGTGCCTGCAAGGAATATCATAAGTCAGACTCTATGAATTCATAAACATATGCAGTGACGTATCAAAGTAAGCTAGCTCTACCTAAATGAGCTTAGTACTTGTAGCAGTAGCGAAGTAACACTTTCAGCATCTCTATCCAGTCTAGCTAAGATCATTCAAGTTTTGATTTTAATAAATCAAACGTTGTTATCTTACTCATTAGTGACCATTATGCGCCTTGTCATGTGACTTGACACACCGTTATTTGCAACATTATCAAATGTGAAATAATGTGCTATGATCACTAATGTTAGATTAACTCATGCAACGACTTTCTATTCCCAGTTGAATAATTCTCAAATCAACTTACAATGAGAGAGATGTTAAGTCATTAGGTGTGGAATGACTAGCATCTAATCATCTTGAGCTTTCATCAAGAAATTATTTGGGGTTTTCAGTCTGTTATTAGATGCTTGAATGTTGCGACTATAAGTTCTTACCATAAAACATAAACATTGGAGGAAGTTTCATATTTCTATGAACTTTAATCCCATCTCCCCCGATATTTTTATTGTGAGAACTCTATTTAAGCCCTTTGTCAAGGCGTCTGCAACATTATCTTTTGACCTCACATCAACGAGGTTCACAATCCCTTGACTCGTAAGAGAGGTCAACCAGGCTTGTTTCATCCGTAGTTGCCTTCTTTTGCTATTGAACAAAGTGTTCGTAGCAATCGTTTTAGTAGCCTGATTATCGCAGTAAACTGCAACAGAACTCAACTTCAGGCTCGACAATGGAATGTGCATCACCAAATCTCTTATCCACTCTGTTTCTTCTCCCGCTGAAGCTAGAGCGTAGAGTTCAGATTCCATAGAAGATAGTACAATACATGATTGCCTCTTGAACTTCCAAGCTACAGCTGCTCCTCCTAGTGTGAATATAAATCCACTAGTGGACTTGCTGTCGTTTAATTCTGAGCACCATGATGCATCAGAATATCCTTCCAAAACTGGAGGATGACCATGGTAACATAAAACATACTTTTGGGTGTGCTTTAGGTATCGCATTAGCCTATCGAGGGAATCTCAATGGTCTTGGCTAGGATTACTAGTGAATCTGCTTAACATGCCGACCGTAAAGGCTATGTCAGGTCTTGTACAGACCATATCATACATGAGACTACCAATCAGTTTAGCATAATCTAACTGTCTTATCGCAGCTCCATCATTGGGCTTCAAGCGATTATTATAATCGTAAGGTGTCTCCACTGCTCTACGTTCACTGTATCCCCACGTGTCCAACATGGACTTGATGTAGTGGCTTTGACTTAGGGAAATGCCATTTTTCCCAAAGCTCACCTGCATGCCTAGGATAGTCTCAGCTATACCTAGGTCTTTAATGCTAAACTCCTTCATTAGTTCTGACTTAACGTTATCCACTATGGATTGATCAGAATCAAGTATCGCATATCATCTACATACAAACATATTATAGCGACTTTGTTTGATCTATTATGTTTGTAAAGACATTTGTCCGAGAGACTCGACATGAATCCCATGTTTCTTACACTATAGTCAAACTTCTCATGCCATAATTTTGGTGCTTGTTTTAGTCCGTATAGCGATTTGATTAACTTAAAGATCTTATTTTCGTGACCGTCTACTATGAAGCCTTCAGGTTGGCTCATGTATATTTCTTCGGTCAGATCTCCGTTCAAGAACGCAGTCTTAACATCCATTTGATGAACAATAAGGTTCTCAATAGATACAATAGCAAGTAAGATCCTAATGGTTGTTAAGTGACACACTGGTGAATATACATCAAAGTAATCCACCCCACTAACTTGTGTGAAACCTTTAGCCACCAGACACGCTTTATACTTAGCTATGCTACCATCAGAATTGATCTTTTTTTTCAGAACCCACTTACACCCTATAGTTTTAGCCCCTCTTGGCTTATCAACCAACGTCCAGGTGTTGTTCTGAAGCAAAGAGTTCATCTCTTCATCAATGAGCTCTTTCCAGAGTAGTGAATCCCTTGATCTCATCGCGTCCTTATATGTGGATGGATCAGCCTCAACGTGGTAAGTGACAAAGTCACTACCAAAGGTTCTGGGAGTTCGCTCTCTCACCGAAGTCCTTCTAGACTCTAGGACACTATTGTCTACCGGGACTGAATAGGAGGTGCTTGATACTGATTCAGGTTCTTCATCAGTAATAGTTGCTTGCATACCAGAAATTGTCAGGTTCTTATCCTTAAGGAACTTATCCTCAAAGAACACAGCATCCCTAGATTCAATAATTATATTATTAGACAGGTCTAAGAATCTATCTGCAGCACTATCTTTAGCACAACCTAAGTAGACACACGTGTTGGTCCTAGGTCCAAGTTTAGACCGTCTAAGGTCAGAGACCCTGACATAGGCTATGCAGCCCCAGGTCTTAAGTCTAGTTATTGTCGGGGGTCTCTTAAACCAAAGCTCGTAGGGTGTGACATCTAACTTAGCATGAGGTACTTTGTTCAGAATGTTGTTTGCAGTTAAAACTGCTTCTCCCCAATAGACGGCAGACATGCCAGCAGTGATGAGCATAAAATTCAACATCTCTGTTAACGTTCTATTCTTTCTCTCGGCTATACCATTCGATTGGGGTGAGTAAGGAGCAGTGGTTTCTGCTATGATCCCTTGAGAGGCAAGGAAACCCCGGAACTCACTGGACATGTATTCTCCTCCTCTATAACTTCTAAACCTCTTAATTCTCATGTCTAGTTGGTTCTCTATCCTGGTTTTGAAAAGACAGAATTTTTCAAATGCTTCATCTTTAGTTTTAAGAAGATAGATGTGACAGAACCTAGAACAGTCATCTATAAATGTGATCATATACTTCCTTCCTCCTCTGATGACAAAACTTTTAAAGTCACATATATCGGAATGTATAAGCTCTAGAGGTATTGTGCTCCTAGTAACCGCACTAAAAGGTTTCTTAGTGATCTTAGTCTGAGCACACACGTCACATTTCTCAGGCGGTGACTTAGTGTCTAATGTGATCTGGTGAATTCTAGCTATTTGGAACAACTTCCTATAGTTCACGTGTCCTAGTCTCTCATGTAGAGTCTTAGGGCTAACTAAGTTTGTTTGAACTTGTTGAACTAACTCATTTGCTAGACTTAGTCGGTACATCATATTTTGGACGTATGCACATCCAAAATAGTGTGAGTTAACTGACAGTGTTATTCTACCGCTACAAAAAGTAAATGAAATACCAGCATCACATAATAAACTTATAGACACTAAGTTAGCAGTTAGAGAAGGAATAAACTTAACATTTTTTAGAGTTAGAGTCTTACCTGAGGATAGCAGTAGCGTTGCATTCCCCACCTTCAAGACGTCAGCTGTCTCGCCATTTGCAACTGTTACAGACTCTTTTACAACAGTGAGTCATGTCATAAGATCAGCATTGTTGCAAACGTGACACGTCGCCCCCGAATCCAAGAACCACTCCGTGCTGGCCTTAGTGTTTCCGACCATCACAACAAAATCGGAAGACTCAGCTAGGCTAATCATATTGGCTTGGTTGCCATCCTGTGGTGTTTTGGTTCTTTCCCTTTTAGGGAGTCTACAATCAGACGCGTTATGCCCCCACTTGTTGCAGTTAAAGCACTTGCCCTTGAACTTTTTAGCGCGTTTGCTAGGGCCTGCAACTTGGGAGCTACCATGAGAGGGTCTGGTTCTTTTAGGGTTCGACACACGTTTAGAACTGAGAATCATGTTAGCCGCAGCCTTCTGCTTGCTACCAGTTTCTAAAGCGTGTCGAGTCATATTCTCATCCTCAATGCGAATAAATCGCTTGAGGTCATTAAGACCGACCTGCGTCTTCTTGCGGTACATTTCAGTTTTGAAATTATACCACGTAGAGGGCAGCTTAAAAATTATCGTGCCAGCAACAAAGCTGTCTGGCAGGGTAATGTTCTCACTATGTAAAGAATCTACTAAAATTTCAAAATCCGATACCTGAGGGAGAATGACCTTCTCCTCGTCGAACATGAATGAATGGAATTTGTCCACCAGGTGCGCCTTGGACTGATCCTCCTCTTGCCTGAAGTGCTCCTCCAGTGCTTCCCAGATTTCCTTGGCAGTCTTCAGTTTGATATACGTTTTCGCCAGGCTGGAGGACAGACAGTTCAGCAGGTAGTCGCAGCAGAAGTCCTCATCAGCTATCCACTGGGCCTCCTCTTCAGTCCCCATAACGGTAGCACGATCAGACTGAACTGTGTAGAACACGTTCAGGTACTTCATCCCAAACTATGTATTCAACTTCCAGTCGTTGAACTCGGTCGCTGTGAACTTCTCCAGTTTTGTCATCGAAATAGGAGAGGAGAAATTATTCCCCTTCATCATTTTAAGAGCAGCGACGGGAGCGAGATTGCACAACACAGAAGTACCACAAAAAAAAATCCACTGATGGAAGGGACTCCTCTCTCTTGTTGGGAGTAACCAGCAAAAAATAATCCACACCTTTAGTGAAAAACTGAACACAAATTTTTCCTTTTTCTTTGCACAACTCACTGGAGCACAACTCCACAGAAGCACACCTCTTTGCCTTCAAGAATTGTAAGAAATCTCAGTGGATCTAAATACATCACATCAAATCATAACACAGGGGACTTCTCCAATTTTGCATATTTCCATTGTTAAACTCTCATCACTCTCATCACTTTCCGATCTGGAGCACGACACAGTAGAGAATATGGCGACAAAATAATTAGGAGATGTGCGACACTTCTACTGCTCGATCGGCAATCTCCCGTTTTCCGATCACCAAACAGTGGCGGGATCCTCCTCCGGATCGAAAGCAGCGACGGCGGAATTGCGGGATTAATCTTCTTCTCCTTCGCTAACAGAACACGCCAACGACAGCTGATATTTCCCTCTTCCCGATTCAGACGGCGACAGCTTGACCTAGCAGTCGATTCACACAGAGGAGCGGCAACCACGCACAGGAGCGGCGGATGGCAGCGGCTTGTCCTTGCAGTCGGCAACGAAAAAATGATTCCCGATCGAAAACCTATATGCAGTGGCTTGTCTCTCGCGTGAACGGAGGCGGCGAAAAAAAAACAAGCGCAAACTGCTACGGCGCCTTCCGATTCCAGGCGGCAGCGAAGAAACTCAAGGCGATTTCTTTCCTCCTGTGCGAAAAACCGTCAGGAATCGTGGTTACGGGGGGAGAGACGCGTGAGCAACGGGGCGTTGATTCGAGAATGTGATTGTTGCCGGAAGCATCCGGATGGGATCTAGGTGGAATCCCCTACCCGTTGCCCCTAGGTGGGTATAAATAGAGAAATCCAAGGAGTTTCTATGGGTATGGGTTAACCGTGTACCCGACACGACCCGTTATGCCTCCGAACCCGTTAATTTGCCCAAATATACGCTAACACAGACCACTCGACGAATTCATCTTGAACACTCGAAGAATTCATCTTGAACACTCGACAAATTCATCTTGAACACTCGACAAATTCATCTTGACCACTCGAGGAATTCATCTTGACCACTCGACGAATTCATCTTGACCACTCGACGAATTCATCTTGACCACTCGAGGAATTCATCTTGACCTCTCGACGAATTCACCTAGATCACTCGAGACCATTCAACGAATTCACATAGATCGCTCGAGACTATTCGACGAATTCCTCGGTCACTCGAGACCATTCGACGAATTCACTTGGATCACATGACGAATTCACTTGGTCGTTTTCAGTTAGAAGCCCTTAGGTACCCCTGAGGAAAAGGTTGAGGCGGTGGGAGGAGACAAAGGAAGAATGCCAATTTCTGTCATCGCACTCATGCAATGTAAAAATATTAACCATATATACTTTTTTGATTTTGTGGGTATTCGTAACTGTTATTTTTGTCTTTCTTTATATTTTTTGTGACTTATATACCCTACTTGCTGGCTTTTGCGGGCATCAGATTTTGTCAGTGGCCGCAATGCGTGGATCCTACTGGTGAGGATCCACACACAATGAATGTGATCTCCATGCTAGCTTTGTCTCGGCGAGCGCCCGCTGGCACATACTTGTGCCCGACCGTGTTGCGGGTGCTTGCATTAACCTTCATAAACATTATTGCTTGCAATTCCATGCTTGAGCGCGTATCTTCCATGGTGCTCGCCCCGGGTTCAATTTAACATGTGCAAGATACGAGAATGAGTGTGGCGGGGTTACGATTTATGGATAACCTCTCGACACGAATCCCAAAGAAAATGCCAGCGGTGACTCACCGACCTGAGACGTCTAGTGGGGTTATGGGTGTCCGAGAGGAGACATTCATGGGGGAAATGGTTGTAACATCCCTACTTTTATTGGGCCACCGGAACTCTAGTGGACACAATAAAAGTGACCCAAACCTCTACCCGTGGCCCATACCAAGGTAGGAGGTAACCCTAGACGGGAGTATAGAGCTAGAGAACTCTGATTTGAGTTCTGTCAGTTCCTGTGGATTCGTATAGTCAATATGAGTTTTTTGGAACTCGTTCCGTTAAATTCCAAGGTCATATGACGGATATGGCCGTTCCTCGCACAACGTCGCGAAAACTAGATTTTTAAATATTGAGCTAGAGAACTCCGATCCGAGTTCTGTCAGTTCCTATGACTTCGTATAGTCAATACGAAGGCATTGGAACTCATAGCGTCGCAATCCGAAGTCTAACGGTGTATATGAGCGTTTTGACCGTTTCAGTGCGTCGCGACGTGCAGATTTTGAATATTTAGCAAACGAACTCCGATTTGACCCCGATCAGTGGCATTGGATTCGTATGGTCAATACGAAGCCAACAGAGTTTGTACCGGTCAGTTTCGATAACGAGTGGTCAATCTGTGGTCAAATCGAGCATAATCGTGCATCGAAAAGCATGCACACACCAATTGTGAAACTATACCCCAACTTTGACCCGACCCCCGATGACTTGGACTTATTTTGACTTTGACCCCCATTAGGGGACCCATCCCATGATTGACTTTGGTCAAACCTCTCTCTCTATCTCCCTCTCTTTCCATTGGCCGAAACACACTTCCCCCATAAATAAGTTTAACCCTCCCAGCTTATAGGGGGTACAAATAGCCTAGGGATGGCTTACATGTGGCACCTTGAACTCATATGGGTTGGCTAAACTCATCTTCCCGATTTTCTTAACCAAGGAGAAGAAGAAGAGGGGAGGCTTTGTCTCCTCTATATAAGAGACCCCCTGGCCACTAGCTGAGCACACTCCTCTCCCCAGCTCCAACCAAACACAGCCACCCCCTGGCCGAGCTCTGCCTCGCCAGAAAACACCTTAGCCGAGCCTGCCACTACCTTGCCACCTCTAATGGCAGATCTCGCCGGAGGCCCCCGAAGACCTCAATCAAGGTGAAAACCTCATCTCCTTCCTCCCTATTTTCTGGATGCTTCGAATGCGAGCTTCGGCGGCCGAAGCGTCCAACCCCTCTCCTCCGATAAAAAATTAAAAAGATAGCTACGGTGATGGCCGGCGGAGGCAGGCCGTCGGACCACCGTCGGAGGGAGAGCCAACCACCAGAGAGTCGGCCGGGGGCGGAGCCATGGCCGGCCTGTGTCCGGCCGGCGATGGGGAAGGCCCGTTTTGGGCGGTTTTGGTACATGCAGTGGGGGAGAAAACTTATAAAAATTATAATTTTACAATTTTTATGAATATTATAATATTATAACTAAAGTGAGTATTTTATTTTCTGGAGGGTAAGCTGAGGTCCTTGTGAAAAAGTTTTGAATACGAAAGTTGTTCATTTCTATGAGAGATATTTTCACAAAAAATTTGGGAATTTTATGAATTGATCTGATATCTTAAAAAGTTTAAATAAGAATAATTTGACCAAATTATAGACCCAAAATTTTCTAGGCTCTTTTTAAGGTACTCTTAAAGATTGTGTTAAAATTTGGGAATCTTGAAGTAAAAATTGAAGATTTTCCGATTTCTTGGAGCCTAGGGTCGCGCTCGGAAATTGATGCGCTCAAAATTCTTCGAAATGAAAATCGGAGTGCGCGACCACTTTCTAAATTGAATATTAAGTTCAATAGACTAATCGACGAGAGTTATCGAGACAAGATTTCAAGCTCTGAGCATTTCGAGATTTTTGCAAAATTGCCGAACGCCTCGCTTTTAAATAGCTCTCTGGCGTTTTTGGGTAGACTCGGAAGATGTAAACAAGAGTTTCGAGTAGAATAATATCCAACCTCATTTCGGGTGAATAATTACCCTTTTGTATTAGAAACAATTTTTGAGGTTGAAATTAGAGGAATAATGTGCCCATTAATAAGATGCTCGGGTTAGATCCGACACAAGTAATTGAGTTGCTTTTTATTCTCGGATGAATAATAAAGGTATAACTCATAATAAGTTTCCTTATCTGATTAAGGCATGATTGAAAGGCACAACTAAATTATTATCCGATCTTAAAAATGGGTGAAACTCAAAGAAGCTTCCTAAAAACTGAAATGGAACTGAAATTGCCCCCTAAGAACGGAGATAAAACTAAACTTGCATAATGAGAACAGAGATGTAACTGAAATTTTTTCCTGATAATGGAGATGGAACTGAACTTGCTTCCTGAGAACGGAGATGGAACTGAACTTGCCTCCTATGAATGGAGATGGAACTGAACTTGTCTCCTATGAACGAAGATGGAACTGAAGCCTCATGAATGAAGTGATTGTACTACTGACCATTTTCTTTATGATTTATTCCAGTCTTGCACTGATCTAGTTCTTTTATTTATTTCAGTTTAGTACTTTCTTTTCAGTACTCTATTCTCGTACTGGTCCTGCTTATTTTCTTTCAGTTCAGTTCATTTCTTTTTAAGCACTCCTTCCAGTCTCATATTGATCCTGCTTAGAGCTGTCACTTAAAACCGAAAACCGAAAACCGAATCGGAACCGAACCAGAACCGCAAAGAACCAGACCGAACCGTTCGCAAATTATTCGGGTTCCGGTTTGAATTTTGGAACCGTGAACAACATTGGTCCAGGTGTGGTTCTTACATTTATTATCCGGACCGGAACCGGAACCGGAACCGCAACATACAAGTCTCAAGCGGTTTCAAGATTTTTAAACCCGATCCGAACCGGACCGAAGTAGAACCGAACCGCAACCTGTTTATTATTATTACTATTATATTGTTATTATTTTATATTTTATCTATAATATTTATACTTACTATATCACGAGTGAAGCTGGTGCGGTTTGAACCCAAATCGCAATTGCACTAAATCAGATCGATTTTGGACCGATCAAAACTTCACCGCATAAAAACTGTGTGATATGGTTTGACATTGGTGCGGTTTGGAGTCAATTTTTACAGTGCACTTTTGATATTTTATACAGTTATATAATATATTTTCAATTTTACTTATATATATTTTTTGAAATATTTTATTTAAAAAATATATAAGATATACAACTACTATTTATTAGTAATCATGAAAGACAACTAATTGTAGCCGGTTGTTACGGTTGAGCATGCCGACGAGATATGCGCAAGCCTACTAGAAGTCGTGACAAGTCTAAACGCGTAGGAAGACGATTGATACTATCTCACCGATCGTTGAAAAGACCGTCGAGAAGTGCGCAACGTAATTACTTCTATTTTGATGTTGTTTTGAATTTTACTGTTTGCAGTCTGCTTTTATTTCATTTCGCCAAGTTTGATTTTTATTTTATTTGGAACCGATTGAAACCAGATCGAACCGCATGGAACCGGACCGAACCGTTAGTGCCCGGTTTGGTTTTGGTTTTTGTTGAACCGTAACCGGAACCGTTGACACGACGGTTCCAAAATTAAGCTGGAACCGGAACCAGAACCGGAACCGGTCAAACTAAATAAGGTTTTGGTTCTAATTTGAAGAACCGTTACCTTAGTGGTTTGGTTCGTGGTTTTAGTAGAACCGGAACCGAACCGGAACCGTGACAGCTCTAATCCTGCTTATTTACTTTCAGTTTAGTTTATTTCTTTTAAGCACTCCTTCCATTCTCGTACTGCTCCCGCTTATTTACTTTCAGTTCACTTCTATTAAATACTATTCAAGCCTCGTACTGGTCCAGTTCCTTTCAGTACTTACTTTCAGTTTTTTCAGTTCAGTACTACTCCAGTTTCGTACTGGTCATATTTCAATTCAATATTTCAATTCTGCAGCTTATATTCTCAATAGCTTTTATTATCGCATTTTTATTCTTGCAATTTACTATTTTAAGCACGGGTTCTGCTCTGACGGAGCAGTTATTTGTTAGGTTGAGCCTTAGTTGGGGGTAACAGGAGTTGAGATATTCCTCCAGGATTAAGCCAAAATAAAGTGCTCCCACGCTTCTTATCGAAAGTCGAGCCGATTGCCGCTTGCCGAAATTATTTGAAGCATAGTAAGGCAGACCGCTGCAGACCCGGTATGTGCTAGCATAATTGATTAAAACTAATTTCTTTTAAATTACTTGCAGTAAATCGTGGAGGGTCAGTCATTTCCGCAGACCGTTCATACCGGTGCAGGAAGTTTGATGACTCAAAGCGACAGGGAGATGAGTACCATGGGTAACCAGTCGTTATATCTTTCCCCGTTAGGTTTCCTCTGCTGGTCGGCCAAAATGCAAAATCGTCGGATGTCGCTCATATCCAAGAGTACACGAGTTTGTACGTTGGGGCCTAGGTAGTGCGGTACGACCACCCCCAGAAGTGACAGGTCTGGCCACTATCACCGACAACCATATCGGTGAGGCCTGCGGGGCTCGTTAAAATGATTAAATAGAAGCAGTCCATACTGTGTCCATATAGGGTGTGCGCGCGACTTTGAATGTTTGCGGAGTATTTGGCAGGTTTGAATACTTGCAGTGTGAATACGGGTTATGAATACCTGTCGTGTTGATAGTTAGTTGAGCTTTTATTATAACTGACGTAAAAAACTGCTATTATTCCAGTTACATTATGCTGCACCTTCTTTCTGATAGATGCTCCTAGCTTATATATATGAAATGTTGTATTGTCCCTCTCGTGCTTCGACTATTTTCTTTTGTTGGGTGTATGAACTCGTCCCCAGGATATGGATCCTAGGAGGAGATGTGTTTCCACTTAGCTCTGTGACTAACAGTTATTTTAATAACCATTCACAGGAGACGAAGCATCATGATGTTCAACCGCCGCAGGACGATACGCCAGCTGGTAGGACTATCCGAGCAGAGGCACCTCCGTCGTCTCTGAAGTTTCGAGACGTGAGTATTAGTGAGCAGGATTGAGAGTGTGAGGAGTTAGTAGTAGTACTTTGATAGCCTACAGACTCTATGTAAAAATAGTGATTGCGGCAATTGAGTACCTTTTTAAATATATTATTATATATATATTTGTTGTGGCTTCCTATTAATGCTTCTACAATACTCTATGATGTGATGTGAATGTTGTGATTCAAGCCGAGCAAGTCAGCCAACTAGTGCTTAGTGGTGTGAGTTGTTGCCACTTGGGTAGCACTGGGGGGACATCTTGGGCAAGTAAAATCCCCTCCGGCCGGACCCGGGAAAAGGTTGGGGGGGGGGGGTCTTACAAATGGATCAGAGCTATCACGATCCGTCATTCTGGAGCAGTCTCAGAATCCCTCCGTCCCTCGCTTCATTCCATGGTTCAGGACGAACCATACAACGGAAGCCTGATGGACCCTAGTGTAGAGGTTTATGGATTCTAGAATGTATGATAGCACGCTTGCACACCTTTGTTTTTGCTTTGTCAGTATTTTGCAAATTTCCCCTACTTTTGCAAAGTACTGACATGAGTTTCCTGTTACTTCTCCAGATACAAGAGTCCAGTAAAGGGAGATCCTCCTCCAGAGGATATGTCCCCGCCACTCCACCTCCAGTCCCAGTTGCCGATGCTATTGTATAGTTTGTTGAGTCAGACTTGGGGCGAACATTGACAACTATTCTGACGACGTTCCAAATGGCTATGACACAACCACCACAACAGTTGGTGGTACCCACTAACCTACTGACGACCTTCCGGGGGCTGAGGCCTCCACTTTCTAAGGCACGGAGATTGTCATGCAGACAAAAGAGTGGGTCGAGCGCATAGAGGAGCTTTTAATGGGCATGATGCACCCATCAGTTGCCACAGTTTCTTTGGTTGTGACGTTGTTAGAGGGGTATGCTAAAGACTGGTAGAGAGCGGCCAGCCGCTCAACGTTCAGGGAGTGACCGCTGAATGCTATTTTGTGGGCCCAATAAAAGTGACCATAGTGGGCCCAATAAAAGTGACCTGAACCTCTACCCCTGGCCCATACAAAGGTAGAAGGTAACCCAAGATGGGGGGTATAGAGCTAAAGAACTCCGATTTGAGTTCTGTCAGTTCCTATGACCTCGTATAGTCAATATGAGTGCGTTGAAACTCGTTCCGTTGAATTCCGAGGTCATATGGTGGATATGGTCATTTCTCGTAGAACGTCTCAAAAATGAGATTTTTGAATATTGAGCTAAAAACTCCGATCTGAGTTCTGTCAGTTCCTATGACTTCGTATAGTCGATACGAACGCATTGGAACTCGTTGTGTCGCAATCCGAAGTTTAACAGTGTATACGAGCATTTTGACCGTTTCAGTGCGCCGTGACGCGCAGATTTTGAATATTTAGCATATGAAATCCGATTCGACCCCGGTCAGTGGCATTAGATTCATATGATCAATACAAAGTCAACGGAGTTCGCCCCGGTCAGTTTTAATGACAGGTGGTCAATCCATGGTCAAAATTGAGCACAGTCATGCACTGAAAAGCGTGCGCACAATAATTGTGACACGACACCCCAACTTTGACCGGACCCCCAATGACTTGGACCTATTTTGACTTTGACCCCCATGAGGGGACCCACTCCATAGTTGACTTTGGTCAAACCTCTTAACAACACAAATTTTATGTTTTAAAAATCTCTCCACCACTCATCCTCTTGAGGCCACTCATGTAGGCCACCTTTGGGCCCAATATCAACCCCATATGAGCCTTAGATTCTAGCAAGGAGGATGGGCCTTGAGCCAAAGATGAGGCCGCCCTCTCCCTCTCTTTTCTCTTTCTTAAGCCCAAGTTAAAAGCCCACCTAGCCATGCCTCCAAGATGGTGACAAGTGGTTGTATTACACCTACCTGATTGCTGCCACCTAGCTAACAGAAAATGGGAAGAGCCAATCCAAGGCATCCACTCTCTCTCTATCTCCCTCTCTTTCCATTGGCCGAAACAAACTTCCCTCATATGACTAAATAGGTTTAACCGTACCAGCTTATAGGGGGTACAAACAGCCTACTGATGGCTGACATGTGGAACCTTGACCTCATATGGTTTGACTAAACTCATCTTCCCAGTTTTCTTAACCAAGGACAAGAAGAGGATGGGAAGCTTAACCAAGGAGAAGAAAAGGAGGGGAGGCTTTGTCTCCTTTATATAAGAGACCCCCTGGCCACCAGCTGAGCACACTCCTCTCCCCATCTCCAACCGAACACAACCACCCCATGCCGGAGCTTTGCCTCTGCTCCCTATATCGGGAACTCAGATTAGCGCTTTTAAGGCCCCTTCTTTTCTCCCTCATGGGAGATAACCCATGGGATGCCCGAAAAGGCGGTTTAAACGCCTGTTTTACTCAGAAATCTATCTCGTGTTGTAGCACTCGTTTCCCTTGGTCGAGGGCATTCTGTCCCTCTCCCTCGGTTTCAAGCGCTTTTAGCGCCTATTCTCCCCTTGGGAGAACGTTTAACTACAATTAGCATTTTTCAGACCGTTACCCCCTAACCCCTCGGGGGGACTTCCTCTAACTCCATTAGCAGGATCGCTATCGCTATCGCTCTAGCTCTAGCTCAAACTAGCTCCAGCTCTGGGATCACTCCGAGTCCGGAAAACACCTTAGTCGAGCCTACCACCACCTTGCCACCTTTAATGGCAGATCTTGCCAGAGGCCCCCAGAGACCCTAATCAAGGTGGAAACCTCCTCTCCTTCCTCCCTATTTCCTGGACGTTTCGCATGCGAGCTCCGGCGGCCGGAGCGCCGCTGCCGTCAACCCCTCTCCTCCGATCAAAAATAAAAAATAGCTCCGGCGATGGCTGTCGACCACCCACCGAAGGGAGCGCCAACCCCCCGAGGAGTCGCCCGGGGGATGAGCCATGGCCGGCCGACGGCCGGCCGACGGCGGGGAAGGCCCGTTTCGGGAGGTTTTGGTACATGCAGTGGTCAGTGGAGGAGAAAACTTATAAAAATTATAATTTTATAATTTTTATGAATATTATAATATTATAACTAAAATGAGTATTTTATTTTCTGGAAGGTAAATTGGGGTTCTTGTGAAAAAGTTTTGAATATAAAAGTTGTTCATTTCTATGAGATATTTTTCCACAAAATTTTTGGGAATTTTATGAATTGATATGATATTTTAAAAAGCTTAAATAATAATTATTTGGTCAAATTATAGACCCAAAATTGCTTGAATTTTCTTAGAATATTTTTTAAAAAATTACTAGGCCCTTTTTAAGGCCCTCTTAAACGTTGTGTTAAAATTTGGGATTTTTGGGGTAAAAATTGAAGATTTTCCGATTTCTTAGAGCCTAGGGTCGTGCTTGGAAATTGACGCCCTCAAAATTCTTTGAAAATGAAAATCGGAGCGCGCGTCCACTTTCTAAATATAATATTAAGTTCAATTGATTAATCAACGAGAGTTATAGAGGAAAGATTTCAAGCTCTGAGCGTTTTGAGTTTTTGAAAAATCGCCGAGCGCCTCATTTTTAAATAACTCTGGGTGTTTTTGGGTAGACTCAAAAGATGTAAAAACAAGCTTCGAGTAGAATAATGTCCAATCTTGTTTCGGGCGAAGAATTTCCCTCAGGTATTGGAAACAATTTTCGAGGTTGAAAATCGAGAAATAATGTGCTCATTAATATGATGCTTGGATTCGATCCGACGCAAGCAATTGAGTTGCTTTTTATTCACGGATGAATAATAAAGGTGTAACTCATAATAAGTTTTCTGATCTGATTAAGCCGTGATTGAGGGGTGCAACTAAATTATTATCAGATCTTAATAATGGGTAAATCTCAAAGAAGCTTCCTAAAAACTGAGATGGAACTGAAACTACCTCCTAAGAATGGAGATGAAACTGAACTTGCGTCCTGAGAACGGAAATGTAACAAAAATTGTCACTTGAGAACGAAGATGAAACTAAACTTACCTCCTGAGAACAGAGATGAAACTGAACTTGCCTCCTGTGAATGGAGATGGAACTGAACTTGCCTCCTATGAACAGAGATGGAACTGAAGCCTCCTAAATGGAGTGATTGGACCACTAACCATTTTCTTTATGATTTATTTCAGTCTTGCACTGGTCCAATTCCTTTATTTATTTCAGTTCAGTACTTTATTTTAGGTACTCCAGTCTCGTACACGTCTTGCTTATTTACTTTCAGTTCAGTTCATTTCTTTTTAACACACTCCTTCCAGTCTCGTACTGGTCCTTATTTACTTTCAGTTCAGTTCACTTCTTTTAAGCATTCTTTCCAGTCTCGTACTGGTCCCGCTTATTTACTTGTAGTTTATTTCTATTAAGTACTATTTCAGTCTTGTACTGATCCAGTTACTTTCAGCACTTATTTTCAGTTCAGTACTACTCCAATTTCGTACTGGTCATATTTCAATTCAACATTTAAATTCAACAGCTTTTATTATTGCATTTTTATTTATGCAATTTACTATTTTAAGCACGGGTCCTGCTTTGACGGAGCAGTTATTTGTTAGGTTGAACCTTAGTTGGGGGTAATAGGAGTTGAGATATTTCTCCAGGATCAGTCCCAAATAAAGTGCTCCAACGCTCCTTGTCGAAAGTCAAGCCGATTGCCGCTTGTCTAAATTATTTGAAGCATAGTAGGGCAGACTGCTGCAGACTCGGTGTTTGCCAGCATAATTGATTAAAAATGATTGCTTGTAAATTGCTTGCGGTAAATTGTGGCGGGTCAGTCACTTCCGTAGACCGTTAGTACTAGTGCAGGAGGTTTGATGACTCAAGGCGATATGGAGATGAGTACCACAGGTGAACGACCGTTATATCTTTCCCTGTTAGGTTTCCTCCGCTGTTCGGCCAAAATGCATAATCGCCGGATGTCGCTCACATCCAAGAGTACACGAGGTTGTACGTTGGGCCTGGGTAGTGCGGTACGACCACCCCCAAAAGTGGTAGAACTGACCACTGTCCCCGACGACCACATCGGTGAGGCCCGCGGGGCTCGCTACCTTGCTTGAATAGAAGCGGTCCATACTATATCGACATAGGGTGTGTGCGCCGCTTTAGATGCCTGCAGAATATTTGCCAGGTTTGAATACCTGCTGTGTGAATACAGATTGTTAATATCTATCGTGCTGATAGTTAGTTGAGCTTTTATTATAACTGATGTAAAAAGCTGTTATTATTCCAATTATATTATGCTGCACCTTTTTTCTGATAGATGCTCCTAGCTTATATATATGAAATGTTGTACTGACCCTCTCGCGTTTTGGCTATTTTCTTTTGTGGGTGTGTGAGCACGTCCCCAGAATATGGATCCGGGGAGGAGATGAGTTTCCACTTAGCTCTGTGACTAACAGTTACTTTAATAACCATTCACAGGAGACGAAGCACCATGATGTTAAGCTGCCACAGGACGATACGCCAGTTGGTAGTACTACCCGAGCAAAGGCACCCCCGTCGTATCCAGAGTTTCGAGACGTGAGTACTAGCGAGCACGATTGGGAGTGTGAGGAGTTAGTAGTAGTACTTTGGTAGCCCACAGGCTCTATGTGTAAACATTGGCTGTGGCTTTTACGTACGTTTTTAAATATATATTGTTATATATATATATATATATATTTGTTGTGGCTTCCTGTTAAAGCTTCCGCAATACTCTGTGATGTGATGTGAATGTTGTGATTCAATCCGAGCAAGACAGACAACTAGTGTTTAGTTGTGTGGGTTGTTGCCACTTGAGTAGCACTGGGTGGACGTCTTGGGCAAGTAAGATCCCCTCCGGCCCGGGTTGGGGGGGGGGGGGGGGTCTTACAATGGTGACCGTCATCGCAAATGCGAAGCCCGTTGCTAGAGGTTATGGCTACCAGTCGAGCATAAGACATTTATATGGATCTCATCCGCAAGAGGCATTCGAATGCGCTCTTGGGTTATGTAGTACCTATAGTTCAGATATTGTCCTTAGAAAGGCACTAGTAACAGTAGCAAGACCCAATCAATGCGAGGCTGGCTTTAACGTCTGGACCTACCATATATGTCAGTCAGGAGTGTCTCCACGAGGGCAATCATAGTGGTCTTTGGGTGGAGGAAATAGTCTACACTGGTAGAGAGGGTTAGAAGCTTGATGACCTCCGCAAGAGACGTCCGGATACGTTAAAAGGGGTCCAAGCAAGATCTGGTTGCTCTTCAGGCTGGAGGAGAAAAGGGCAAGCCGGGTTCGTTGTTGTCGAGTGGCTCGATTTATGATATGGCACTCTAGGAGCATCTCGCGTGTGATTTGCTAATGAAATGTTATTATATGTATATCATAGGTGTACATTCTCTTCCAAACTATATATGATATTTTTCTTAGCTTAAAATAAAAAGAGGAGGATACCTCGACCTAGGAGTAGTATCTTTTCAAGTCCTCATCGCTCTAGGTGTTAGATATTTCTTCATCTTTGTAGGATTATAACCGAAAGACACCATTCTTGAGCGCTTCCTTAATGATGAAAGGTCCCTCCCAGTTAGGGTTAAGCTTTCTTACTAAGGTGCCCTTCCTGCCGCATCCACATTTTTCATCACGAGGTCACCCTCGACGAACTATTTTACTCTGGCATTCTTGTCGAAGTATTTAGCCATCCTTCGCTTCGTTTCTGCTGGTTTGATAGCGCAGATTGATCTATGAGCTCTTCAATTAGGTCAAGAATACAACTTATCTCCTCTTAATTGCTGTTCATCTAGCTTTCATCATTCTATTTGGAGAGGAGCACTCTCAGACTCATGATGTCGAACCCCACCAGAATGAGGGCCTTAGAGCGGTACGACAATTTGAAAGGTGTCTCTCTGGTAGTCGAAGAGGGAGTGGTTATAAGGGTCCACAATGTTGGGAATATTTCCCTTAAATGTTCCTTGGATTTGAAGATGCATCACCTACAATGCTAAATACATATTGTATTTTATAAGCCTTTTCTTTCATATCATTACAGGTTTAAGTTGTTCTAAATCTTGATAAGAAAATCTTTGGATATTCTGCTATGTATCAGCAGTTTAAGGGAAAATCAGCTGAGAAGGCAGTCTGGTCTCAGCGAAACCGCTGAGAAGGAAGTCTGGTCTCAGAGGAACCACTAATAAGCATCTGATTTGTCGCTGAGATGGAAGCCAGTCTCAACTAAACTGCTGAGATGTTTTCAAATAGTGACGTTAAGAAGGCACAACCTATTTTTGGTGGAAAGAAGATAAATTAAGATAACTTTATCTATTCTTGACCATGCTGTGTCGGTACAAATTCAAAGAGTCGTTGTTGAGTTGAAGCATATAAAAGCAACATATAGGTCAATGAAGTTCTAAGTTATGAGATCTGACCCAACAAAAAGTTCTTCCTGGTCGTGAATTGAGAAAAGTCGATCCTTCTGATAGCTGTGCACTTCAATTTTTGGAAGATAATATGTTCTTGTTGAACATGTTTAGAAGAACAAGTTGAGTCACTCTAGACTCAGAGGGTTCATCTTCTTCCTTTTACTAAAGATAGGAGATCAAGGCGGAGCAAGGGCTTAAGCTGCAGAACTATTCTCCAGTCCTGATCCAGGTCAGCTAACTGCTGTGCAAGTTCAACAAAATATAAAGGCCGAAGGTTTATTTTCTATGGTTTTCAGTTGTAATCAATTTATAATTATTCTCTGTTAGAACATTATCGTTCTGAGTGTAAGGTCTTGGACCTGAGTGTAGGACTGTTGAGCCTGAGTGTAGGGCTGTTGAGCCTGAGTGTAGGGCTTGTGTGCCTGAGGTAGGGCTATCCTCCTAGCCCGAGTGGTAGTAGTTCTTGATAGGCCCGAGGTAAGTGACCAGGGGGGTCACTGGGCTGTATGAGTAAAGTGTACTCTGAATTTGTGGGGCTGTGGCCTGAGGTAGGGTCTTGGAGGAGACCTGAGAGATCTTGAAGGATCTTTGTTATAAGCTATTTGAGTTGAGTTTTGGAGGAGGTTGTCTTGTCTAACACACTGTTAGAAAGATGGAGAGGGAGAGTGGATACACCCATACCTTAAGGAACCACAATAAATCATAGTGTGCTTTCTGTGTGTGTTTTGATTGAGCTTAATAACCAAAAATAGCTAAATATAAGAAGAAAAATTCAAACAACCTATTCACCCTCCCCTATAGGTGATTTCAACTATTACTAAGTTAACTATCAATTGGTATAAGAGGGAAGTTGGTCAAAAAGGACTTAATAGTCTTACTAGATCCTATAAGAGGCAGTATACTATTCCAAATATGTATGCTATAGAGGCTCATATGGAGATGAGCTCTACGAAGTTGCCCATATACAAAAAAGAGTCCTTTGGTATATGGAATCAAAGAGTGAGGCTATTCATGGAAGCCTCAGACCCTAGGATCTATATCACTGTTAAGGAGGGACCTTTTATCCCCCAAAAGGCCTCCACTATTGATCCAAATGTGAGAGTGCCCAAGTTATATGCTGAGATGACTAGGGATGAAGTTGCACTTGCTACTATAGATAAGAGAGCTAAAATTATCATAGTAAGTACAATTGATGACTCCACCTTTCAAAACTTGGTGTACTGTGAAACTGCTAAAAAATGTGGGATACACCGATAGTGTATATGGAAGGCATTGAAGAAGTAAGGGATGATAAGAAATCCATGCTAAATTAGGAATATGAAGCCTTCAGGTAGAATAGTAAGGATATCATAGCTGAATGCTATGAAAGATTCTTTAGGGTGATCAATGAGCTGATGACCTATGGAAGGGTCTTCAATAACTATGAGTTGAATGATAAATTTCTGAAGTCTTTAATTAGAGACTAGGACACAAAAATCTGTCATAAGGGAGGTTGTCAAGCTAGCTGATACTCCTCCACATACTCTATTTGGAAAGTTGATCTCTTATGAGATGTAACTATCTGCAAGGAAGGAGGAGGAAACCACCACCAGGTCCCATGCTAAGGAGAGTTCTGTGGCTCTCAAAGCTGAGAGCTCTAAGAAGAGCAAGGAGAGAATTTCCTCTCCTCCAAGAAAGCCAGCTGACACAGACAGTTCTGAGTCCAACACATCTGATAACAATATGTTTGATGGGGAATTTGATGCCTTCTCAAGGCAATTCAAGAAGATGATGAAGAGTAAGCAATAGAAGAGCAATCCTCCCTCTTCTTCAAACTACAAGAAGGATAACAATAGACCAGGAAAGAAGTACTCCAAAGGATACATGTATGAAACTAAACCTAGTAAACATATTTCTACTAATGTTATATGTTATTGCTGCAGCAAGTCTAGGCATGTCATTGCTGAATACCCAGTCAAAAGGAAACAAACAGGTGAGAAGAAGCACCATCAACACAAGGGCAAGAAAGCTGAAAAGACTTTCCTTGCCAAGAAGGAGAAGAGTTGGAGTCAATCTGACTTAGCATCTTCATATTTCGAAGAAGAAAAAGAAGATGAAGCCTATATTGGGCTGTTTGTTGCTGCTGAAGAAGATGATGACTATCTAGCTGCAAGGATAGGCATCAGGGCCCCTCTATCACATTAAGACAGTGTCAATGAGGATGATGAAGAAGTCAATGACTGTTGTGGATTGATGGCCATGACTGAAGGAGAAAACAAGCAGGACAATTCTGATCCTGCTGAGGTATTAATACACTCTATCACCTCCTCTGAATCTGAATATGAAACTAGTCCAGATTCTGAAGCACCTTCATCTTGTGGTAAAGATGGCCCAGAATCTGAGGGAGATGTCAATCAACTGATTGACAATTATGATTTGATCTTGGAAGCTCCAAAGAAGAGCAAGTTGCTTGTCAAAGACAAGCTAAGAAGATTGATTCTCTAAAAAAGATATTTCTTTGCACATTGAGTCTGCTTCACAGCTAAATTAACTGAGCAAGGAAATATCCAAACTTAAAGTAATCACAGTGATCCAAGTCACAACCATAAGTAATAAAAATATATTAATTAAAGATCTAGATGAAAAGCTCCTCAAAGAGAGGAAGCTTGTGGCCCAATACTCTAAAAAAAATCTATATTACCACTCATTGACACCTTCACCTCCCAAACTAGTAAGAAGGGGTTGGGGTTCAATGAGAGGAATGACATAAGAAGGAATAAGAGTAAGGGCAAGGCTCCAATGAAGCCTATGATTTCTTTTGAGAAGGTATTGTTTCCATCCAACAAGTATGACCAAGAGAGCATGTATGGTCACTTGTTGAATGATAGATCCAATAGCATGAGCAAAAATTCCCACAGTTATAGTGGAAGAAAGGGGATGAGCTTGAGTGCCTTAAAGGCCCCATATGAGGAAATACAGATGGCCCATCCTAGACCATTTGTATTTGGTGCCTCATCCCCCTCACTCAAGGAGAAGCAAGCTGTTTCTTCCAAGTCCCTTCCAGCAAAACAGATGGATGCTGTCATGCCTATAGATTACTCTCACAGGGCAATATCTGATGCTATCAACTCATGCTCAACCTCCAAACTGAGATCCACTGATATCAATCAGATAATGACTGCTAAGACAAGCTATAGATAGGCAAATGCCAAGGGATTGTTGACATGAACTTGAATAATGTTGTTGTCTTATTTAATGAACAAAAGGTGAAGCTTCCACTTCTAAATTTATTCAGAAAAGAAGATATAATATTCATGAGTGTTGGTGTTGTGGCAAATTGTGACACTTTGCCACAGACTGTTGGCACAACCCCAATGTGCCAAATCCAAAGAGAGGCATTCCTGCCATGCAAAATTTTCAAAGAACTTCATCTTATGATGCTAACAAGTACCTATGACCCAAGATAATTGGGTACCTAAGGATAAGTGAATTATATTTTGCAGGTTTGTTCAAGTACCATCCTAAATCAGATATGGTACTTGGACAGTGGTTGTTCCAGACACATGACTAGAACAAGGAGCTTATTAAAAGACTATTCTCCTATAAGCAATGGACCAAAAGTCATCTTTGGTGGCTCTGGCAGGGGTATCACCAGAGGCTATGATATGATTACCAATGACATAGTTTCAATAATAAGGGTAGCTTATGTGGAAGGGTTGCAACACAACCTTGTAAGCATAAGTCAACTATGTGACTTGATCTATGTTATTGAATCACACAATGAATAGTGCTTAGTAAAAAGTTAGTTGACTTAGAGGTTATCCTCTCAGGCACTAGGAGTGGAAATGTATATTGCTTAGATTTTATTTATAATAGTTCTTTAACTCTTGTGTGTCTGTAGATAATGAGAAAGAGTCTCTTTGTATTCAATGGTACAAGAGACTTGCCCACATTATCTATAAGACAATGAACAAACTATTTTTAGAAATCTAATTAGAAATAGTCCAAATATAAAATGTGTTAAAAGTGGTCTCTATCATGCATGCCAAATAGGCAAGCAAACTAGGGCCACCTTTAAGAGTATTGGCTCCAAAGATACTGAAAGATGTCTTTATCCGTTGCATATGGACTTATTTAGTCCTTTGCCCATTCATAGCTTAGGTGGGAAGTTGTATACCCTAGTGATTATTGATGATCACTCAAGGTATACATGGGTATTCTTCTTTAAGAAAAAGTCAGATACCCTAGATATCTTTATGAATTATGCCAAGGCAATTCAAAATGAGTTGTAATATACTGTGGTCAAAGCAAGAACTGACCATGATACATCGTTTCAATCTAGGGCCATGACAAAGTTCTATCAAGAATTTGGTATCATCCAAGAGTTTCCTCTCCCAGAACTCCACAACAAAATGGAGTGGCTGAAAAAAGAAATATGACCTTGATAGAGGCTGGCAGAACACTGCTTAGTGACTCCTCACTCCCAGAATATTTCTGGGCTGAGGCAACCAATACTGCATGTTATATTCTGAATAGAGCATCCATTAACAAGGCCCAGGGGAAAACTCCCTATGAAATTCTGAAGGGCAAATAACTAATAATTTCATATTTTAGAATCTTTGGTTGCAAATGCTATATTTTAAATAATGGAAAAGCTCAACTTACTAAGTTTGCTGAAAAATGCAATGTAGGTGTTCTTGTTGGGTATAGATCACATAGTAGAGCATATAGAATATTCAACAAGAAGACCCATATAGTTGAAGAATCTATGCATGTTGTCTTTGATGAGACTAGCCTGCTTTATAAGGGCTGGTCCAGCACTCGTATCCTTGCAGGTAATGATCAAGAAATGCAAGAGCTATCTATTCAAGACATACCCAGCTCTAGCAGGGTTACTTCAGAAATTGAAGCACTCAATGAGGAAACAAATCACACTAAAGGTGATCAGATTACTGAAGAAGCAGATGTTGTAGAAGAAATCCAGCAAGGAGCTGACAGATTGCCTGCTGCAACTAGGCTTCTGAGAGATCACCCAAGGAATCTCATTATTGGGAATGAAAATCAAGGTGTGACCACAAGAAGCAGGGTTCACAATGAGGCCTTATTCCTGAGCTTCCTATCTCAGGTTGAGCCCAAGAGGTTTGAAGAAGCAAACAAAGACACCTTCTAGATCATTATCATGCAAGATGAATTGCAACAATTCAAGACATGCAAGGTATGGAAGTTAGTGCTAGATGAGAATGGTGTAATCATCAAGAACAAGGCAAGTCTGATAGCTAAATGTTATAAGCAAGAAGAAAGAATAGACTTTGGCCAAACCTTTGCCCCAGTTGCAAGGTTAGAGGCCATTAGGATGTTCCTTGCCTATACTGCACATAAGGGATTCAAAGTCTACCAAATGGATGTCAAGTCAGCATTCTTAAATAGTAACCTCAAGGAAGAGGTATATGTGGAGCAGCTCTCAGGTTTTGTACATCAAACCCTCACTAATCATGTTTATAAATTTAAGAAAGCTTTATATGGTTTAAAACAAGCCCCAAGAGATTGGTATGAAACCTTATCTACATTTCTCATCAAGAACAAGTTCTTGAGGGGAAAGATAGATAGTACATTGTTTCTCAAGGAAACAAAGGGCAAATGTCTCCTAATCCAAATTTATGTGGATGTCATAATATTTGAGTCTATTGATGAAAACCTTTGCAAAATGTTTGCAAACCTTATGCAGAGGGAGTTTGAGATGAGCAGTATGAGAGAGCTCAAGTACTTTTTAGGCCTCCAAGTGAAACAATCCGACGAAGGGATTTTTATCTCTCAGACTAAGTACACTATGGAACTTATTAAGAAGTTTGGGATGGAATCAGCTTCCACCATGAAAACTCCCATGGGGTCCAACACTTCCCTGGACAAGGATGAGAAGAGAAAACCCTTTGGTAAATCCATGTACAGATGTATCATTAGATCCTTATTGTATCTGACTAATCATAGACCAGATATCATGCATGCAACATATGATTGTGCTAGGTATCAAGCATGCCCTAAGGAATCTCATTACTCAGTTGCAAAGAGTATTTTGAGATATCTTAAGGGCAGACAACATCTTAGCCTTTGGTACCCTAGAAACAATGATTTTGAATTCAGATGCAGATTTTGCAGGTTGCAAGATATGAAGAGTACAAGTGGTACTTGTCAATTCCAAGGAAGGAGAGACTGATCTCATAGAACAGTAAGAAGAATACTAGTGTGGCAATATCAACTGCTGAGTCTGAATACATCTCTGCAGGGAGCTGCTGTGCACAACTCTTATGGATACAACATCAGCTAGAGGATTACAACCTTAAGGTAAGTCATTCTCCTTTATATTGTGATTCATCCAGTGCAATTTCCATTGCTAAGAATCATGTCTCTCATAGCAAGATTAAGCATATAGAAATTAAATATCATTTTATTAGAGAACATATAGAGAGTGAAGATGCTTGTCTTGAATTTGTCTCCACTAACAATCAAGTTGTCGATATCTTCACTAAGCCATTGGATGAGGCTAAGTTCAATTGCTTTAAAATTGAGTTAGGAATGCTTAATGTAGAATAAATCATTTACATTCCAATTGTAAATTTTTTCAATTGTCATTTACATCATGTGCCATTCCAGTTGCAGAATAATTTCTATACATTTCAGATGTCATCTCATCATAGTTTGCAAATCATGTTAAAAATAAATTATGATGTTAGAATAACATTAATTAATCATCTTAAACAGTTGGAATAGACAGTAACTTCGTTAAGATTTGTTTACTGCTAGAAAACACGTAGTGACATGTTAGGTTAACAACCTTAATTAAAATTCATGAATCAAAATGACCCCTTTTAATCATAGTTGTCTATCAAATTGGTTTGACGTAAGTGTACTGTTAGGCAGTGAGGTCAGCTGAATCAGCTGAGAAAGTTTCAGCTGAACCATATATATATATATATATATATATATATATATACATATATATATATATATATATATATACATATATATATATATATATATATATATACATATATATATATATATATATATATACATATATATATATATATATATATATATATATATATATATATATGGGTTTGGAATATATAAGCTCAAGCTTTTTTAAGCTTAAAAAAGCTTGAATTGGTTCTTCCACAATACATGTCAGAATTAGGCAAATAATATATGCATTTTGTAGCTAAGAACGAGATCTACAACTTTCATGTTGAATATTTTTCCAAAATTTGCATGATTTAGCCGGAATTTGGCCCGAAAGGTTGCTGGCTTGAATTTTGAAATTTATTATTATTATATTCATTTCGAGCCAGCAAGCTTTCATGCAAGATTCCGGTCTAACCGTACAAATTTTGGAAGAATGTTCAACATGAAAGTTGTAGATCTTGTTTTTGGCTACAAAATGCATATATTATATGTCTAATTCCGACATGTATTATGGGAGAACCAACTCAAGCTTTTTTAGACTTAAAAAAGCTTGAGCTTATATATGTTATTCCCTATATATATATATATATATATATATATATATATATATATATATATATAACCCTGTCCCAATGGATTATCAATCTGTCTCAGCGCAACTGCTGAGACGAGCGTTTTATTGAAATCAATTAATTTTAGTTGTCAAAATAATCATCAAGACTGACCCCTCATTTCTAAAACCCTCCCTATAAATAAAGCCAAAGTAAATTGAAAGTTATTAAACCCAATCTCTTCCGGCCGTCGAGACTGACACTTTCTTTCCACCATCTCAGTGTTAAGTCTTTCAGAGGGAATGGCGCCAAAATCTACCAAAGATCTTCAAGAAGGATATGAGATTGTTAGGAATGACTTCCTTCATGCTTCAGAAGAGATTAAAGAAGTTATTAGAATGCTTGATGCCCTGGGGTTAGAATATCCTCTCTCTCTAAACCATCTCATGTTCTTAAGACAGAAGTTCTGGAGTTTTATACCAATGTAAAGCCTCTCCCTCCAAAATTTCACTAAAATCCAAAGTTGGAGGTACAAGTATTAAGATTACTCCAAAGAGGTTAGCAAAAGCCCTCCAGCTGCATTCATCGGAAAGTAATGAAGTGGATGAGATTTCTAATAAGGACAGAGACCATGCCCTGGAATGGTGCGAGTATAGTGATGTCAAGACTGGATCACTAAGGAGAAAGAACTTCAACCAAAGAGGAAAGTTGCTAGCTGATATTGTAGGAAAAGCAATATTATGCAAACCTGGATCTCATGACACAATCTCTAAGCCAATGCTTGAATTTATCACAAGGATTATTCTGCAAAAGAAGACTTACTAGGCAAATATCATATTTGAGAGAATTATTGAATGTCTGCAGGCTCCCAACTTGGGAAGAATAATATCTCTTTATCTCATCAATGTCTATCCAGAACAATTTAATAAGAGGCAAGGTGTCATGATTCACTACCTGAAGAGGTGAATATAAAAACCTTGGAAAGGTTTACCGGGGTTCTTCCAATGAGTCAATCTACTGAGATGAAAGAGAAGTCCAAGGACAAAGGGAAAAAGAATATTGGGACTATTAGTTTTTATTCTGATTTTGAGTCTGCAACCCCAACAGATGTTGGTGTTCAGGTTGATGTAGAACAAAGTCTGTCCTCTAACAGTGTTCAAGTCAATATTGAATCAGACAGAAGTCAAGTTGGAGGAGAGCACGTTGAATAAGTCCATGCTGTTCTTAATTCTAAAGATATACCGACAGATAATGATGCACTGGATGGGCCTAAAGCATTAGGTGAATCTGCTGAGAAGGAGCAAATGGAACTAGCTGATGATCTTCAAGGGAATTGAGAGCCATCTATTCCAGAAAAGGTGAACGCACCTTCTGAGGGGGAGTATGTGCAGATAGAAGGGCAATCTTCTGATAATACTGCTTTAGATGATGATGCTGATGTTGAGGGGGAGCCTCCAAGGGTCCCTACTTGGGATGAGGTAATTCCTTCCTCCCTAGTGGCTGAGATATCCACTCAAATCCTACATGGGTTTGGTGTTCAAGAGGACTAGTGGAGATGTTCAACAGTTGTGCACCACCATTCTCCACCCACAACATCAACATACAACTTCATTCTCACCTCAATAAAGTCTCTATTGGATGAGCAAGCCTCTTCACTCAAAGCCTACATAGATCAATCTATCTTAGGAGTGAAAACTGAATTGTTATCTGAAATAAAACTATTGAAAGGTGAGACTGATCACCTAAACAATCAGATGGTTTGATCAAGCAGCAAACATAGTCAAGGCTCAATCTGCTATCCTCAGATCAATGGATACAAGACTTAAATTCACAACTACAAATATTGGATATATCAAGAATTTTTTGAGTCAAACTGATGAGGTCATATGGCAAGCAGCTAATCATATAAACAATCATATTATCTCTACAACCTTTAAATCCATGGAAGAAGCCTTTCTGCTTAAAGAGGATCTTAAAGTAGACTTTGAAAATATCTTTCAAACTCTGTCAAGCAGGTTTGAAGCCAATACCAAATAGTTGGAAAACAAGATATTTGAAGAAGTCAGAAAGGGGGAGGAGAACAATGCTAAGAACATTGCTGAGAAAGCTCTCAAAGTACTTTAAGGAACAAGGATATCTCTAAACCTTCCTCTACTTGATAAGTCTAGTCCAAAAGATTTTGACTTCCATGCTCAAGCAAGAATTGCATAGGATGCACATTTTGCAGCCAGAAGGAAGAGAGAAGGGGAAATGTTGGCAAGAGGAATTCATGGAAAATAAAAGGGATGATAAATTTGAAGACCCTGATTATGAATACTCGAGTGATGATTCAAGAAGATTATCATCAATGCATGGTTAAGTCATGGCCAGCTGTTAAAGAACATAGAAAGTATGTATCCCTGTGAAGAATGAATAAAGCACCTATAAAGGAAGTCTCAAAGGAAAAGAATATTCAAAGAAAACTTGGTTAGGAGAAACAATCCTAGAAGGATACCCTCCAAGTACTTACCCAAACCATCTCTATATTTCAAGAGATAGAAGAACAAAGCCCAAAGTGCAATGCTGATTGGTGCTGCCAAAGATGAAGATTCAAGCTCAACATCAAAGAAGAGGACTTGACCTTAGATTGTTTATTTTATTTGGCTGTAATAGAATTTTAAGTGCTTATATTTGTTAACTATCTTTTTGTTATGATTTCATGACTATGATTAATCAAGATTTCAAATTTATCATGATATGTTTTATTTGTTAATGCATCTTGTCATTGTTGTGTGTTCTGCCTTCTTCAAATAGGAGGAGATTGTTAGGAATATTATCCTTCAATATTCCTTGGATTTGAAGGTGCATCACCTACAATGCTAAGTATATATTGTATTTGATAAGCCTTTTCTTTCATATCATTACAGGTTTAAGTTGCTCTAAATCTTAATAAGAACATCTTTGGATATTCTGCTATGTCTCAGCAGTTTAAGGGAAAATCTGCTGAGAAGGCAGTCTGGTCTCAGCGGAACTGAGAAGGCATTCTGGTCTCAGCGGAACTGAGAAGGCAGTCTGGTCTCAACGGAACTACTGAGAAGCAGCTGATTTGCTGCTGAGACAAATGCTAGTCTCAGCTAAACCGCTGAGATGTTTTCAAATAGTGTCGTAAAGAAGACGCAACCTATTTTTGGCGAAAAGAAGATAAAGCAAGATAACTTTATCTATTCCTGGCCATGTTGTGTCAGTAAAAATTCAAAGAGTTATTGATGAGTTGAAGCATACAAAAACAACATTTAGGTCAACGAAGTTCTGAGATCTGACCCAGTAGAAAGTTCTTCTCGGTCGTGAATTGGGAAAAGTCGATGTTTTTGATAGTTGTGCACTTCAATTTCAGGAAGATAGTATGTTCTTGCTGAACAGGTTTAGAAGAACAAGTTGAGTCACTCTGGACTCAGGGGGTTGATCTTCTTCCTTTTACTGAAGACATGAGATCAAGGTGGAGCAAGCTGCAGAACCATTCTCCAGTCCTGATCCAGGTCAGCTAACTGTTGTGCAAGTTAAACAGAAGACAAAGGTTGAAGGTTTATTTTCTAAGGTCTTCAGTTGAAATCAATTTATAATTATTCTCTGTTAGAAAATTATCGTTCTGAGTGTAAGGTCTTGGACCTGAGTGTAGGGTTGTTGAACCTGAGTGTAGGGCATGCATGCCTGAGGTAGGGCTGTCCTCCTAGCCTGAGTGGTAGGGGTTCTTGATAGGCTTGAGGTAAGTGACTAGGGGTGTCACTGGGATGTAAGAGTAAAGTGTACTCGTAGTTTGTGGGGTTGTGGCCTGAGGTAGGG
Organism: Platanthera zijinensis; assembly: GCA_039513925.1. Lineage (NCBI taxonomy): Eukaryota > Viridiplantae > Streptophyta > Magnoliopsida > Asparagales > Orchidaceae > Platanthera > Platanthera zijinensis. The sequence goes on from CM077096.1 coordinate 157,264,539, forward strand.
TCTTGGAGGAGACCTGAGAAATCCTGAGGGATCTATGTTGTAAGCTCTTTGAGGTTAGTTTTGGAGGAGGTTGTCTTGTCTAACACACTGTTAGAAAGGTGAATAGGGAGAGTGGATGCACTCATACCTTAGGGAATCACTATAAATCATAGTGTGCTTTCTGTGTGTGTTTTGATTGAGCTTAACAACCAAAAATAGCTAAGTATAAGAAGAAAAATTCAAACAACCTATTCACCCCCCCTCTAGGTGATTTAGACTACTACTAAGTTAGCTATCACACAATACAACATGTAACTGCTCCACCCAATTATCGCGAGTGTACTCCACCTTCTTTTTGAGTAGACTCAAAATCTACTTGTTAGCTGCTTCTATCTGGTAATTGCTACATTGGTGGTGGACCAACGAAAATCAGAGCTCTATCTCGACTTGTTCACATAAACTTATTAATTTTGAACTTGCAAACTGGGGGTCGTTATCTGTGACAATGACTGTTGGAATCCCATGTTAGCAGACAATTTCTCCCTAGATAAAGTTCATGACCAACCGAGTTATTTTCTTAGCCAGTGCCTTGGTCTCTATCCAGGAGGATGAAGCGTCGTTGCCTGCTTGCTACTGGAAAAGGACCGAGCAGATCTATTCCCTAAACAATGAATGATCAGGGAACATAGATGGACCTTAGTCACTGCGCTGGATGGCCATGAAGGGGGAAACTTCTGGCACTCGAAATACTTCCTCACATATTCTCCGCAATACTTCCTAAGTGTTGGACAAAAATAACCCTGACAAAGGATCCTCTTCTCAAGGGTTCTGACTCTTGAATGATTGTCGCACTCCCCCGAATATACCTCATATAAGATTCTGGGAATCTCTTATTATATCACACACCTAGCCAAGGGTGAGAGCAAGGTCCTCTGATAGAGAACCCTGAAGACTAAGGAATAGCGAGCTGCTTTCAACTTGAACCTCCTTTTGTCCCTTACCGAGGGATGAAATTCTCCTGTCATGAAGTAATATATGTATGGGTCTATCCATGACGTGTGTTGATCAATTTTCATAACGTATGCCTCTTCTATGGCATGTTGGAATAACTCCGTGAGAGTCCCTCCTATCGGGAGTCTGCACTTGGCCAATTCGTCATATTCGACGTTCTCTTCCCTTGGAATGTGTTGGCTACTAAAGGTACAGAAGCACCCAACATGTTGTTTGATGAGGCCTAGGTACTTCTAGAGAAGGGGCTCTCTGATTTTGAAAGTACCATAAATCTATGATGTCATTACCAGAGAATCTGTCTTCACTTTTATATCATCTACCCAAATTTCTGAGGCCAAACCTAGTCCGGCTATTAGCACTTCTCATATTCTCCCTAATTGTTAGTGGTGGGGAAATAAAGTTTAACCGCTTGTTCGATCCTAGTATCATTAGGATTGATTAGGAGAATCCATGACTTGACGAGCCTTTGCCTGGAGGCCCCATCTACAAACATCTTCCAACATAGTGGGGCAGGGGCCTCCTTAGAGGTGCCATCATCGGTGAATTCAGTGAGGAAGTCGGTCAATACATTGGCCTTGATGGTGATTCTTGGTACATACGCTATGTCAAACTCACTAAGTTCTACGACCCACTTCGTCAGTCGCTCCGAGTGGTCTTGTAACGTCCCAATTCGCGCTAGGCCCCTCGCACAAGTTTTGAGTCAAGAGACTTGACTCGGGCTCGGGGCGCACTGGCAAAAGGTGTCAAGTGTGTTGATCAGAGCGATGGGTTGAGTGATATCCGATGAAATCGACGAGAATGGAAGCTATGCACGCCGATCGACGGGTATCAGGAATGATACTCGCCGATTCGACGGGTATCGGTGGTCGATACTCGCCGGATTCAGAGCTGCAGATTGAGAATTAGGTTAAGGGAAAATCAACGAGAATGGAAGTTGATGCACGCCGATCGACGGGTATCGGGAATGATACTCGCCGATCGACGGGTATCGGGAATGATACTCGCCGATTCGACGGGTATCGGTGGTCGATGCCCGCCGGATTCAGAGCTGCAGATGGAGAATTAGGCTAAGGGAAAATTGACGAGAATGGAAGTTGATGCGCGCTGATCGACATGTATCAGGAATGATACTCGCCGATCGACGGGTATCAGGATGATACCCGCCGATTTTTCCTTAGACAGTTTTTCCTAGTTCCGCTGTTCTATGAGTGCGGACTGAACCGGATCGGGCTGGCTGCGGCTTGGCTGCCTTGAACCGGGTCACTTCAATATGACCCATTAGGGGAGGTCGAATGGGGCGTTGATACGTGGCAGAAGGGATTTAACCTATTACATCAGTTTATAATAGACGATAAAGCCGAACCCTAACCATCCTTGCCGATCTATCTTGTCGTCATCGCGGACCTCGCGAAACCGACAGAGCCGAGGGAAGCCGTCAGAGCTCCTGGAGGCGGCCTTTTCTCTCTCTCCTTCCTTTGCAGTGAAGAACAACAACAACTGATGCCGCAGAAGAGGATGACTAGATCCATGGCCGGAAATGGTGGTACCGCTGGAAATGAAGTGAGCTTCCTCCCCTCTCCCTTGGTGCTAGATCTGTAGTTATATTCTAGGAGAGATATCGACTCCATAGAGTCTTGATGGTGAGGAGATGACTTCCTAGGGAAAGCCATGCCTAGATTCGTTAATCTAGGTTTAGGTGTCTTCATCCTCCTCATCATTTAAAGTGAAGATGAGAGAGGGATTCATGGAGAAATATGGCTTCGTGAGGGTGAATACGGGTGGACGAATTTCTGGAGGAGTTTTTGGGAGATCGGTGCAAGGAGGAAGATGAACGGATGTCGTTCATCTCGCCTTAAGATGCGTGCAAAAATCTGATTTCTGCACGCAGCGATCTTCGTGGCCAGTTTCGGAGGGGTTCTGGTCATATTTGGGTTTTTGACTCAACATGAAAGTCGTAGCCCTCGAAATTATCTTTCCCACGAGTGGTTACACGCACTCGTCGGATGTTTGTAGCCACGGGAATCCTTGGTCGAAGTTGCTGCCCGGATTAAGGCTGCACCTAAATTCTGGGCTGTGTAATGTGGAGTGCGATTTGGTGGAATTTAATGTTGCGATCCAACTCTAGGCTTGGGTGAACTCTTTTGAAACAATCATCCTAGTGATATGGTAAGTTGAGGTTATAAATCTGAATTCGTATAACGAGTTGTGGACTAACTTAATTGAAGGAAAGAGCCTGATAAAATGGGTAGATATAAATTTGTTGATGTATAAATGATTTAACTATGGCCATGATGTATGTTGAATGGATAGAAGGGAATTAATAATCCATTTCTTAGAGTGTCTTCTCCCTACGGGTAGCATTGTGGAAGTAACAAGTGCGGTGTTGACCGTCACTAGTTGGAATGAGGTCGAGATGAGTAAAGTTGGACGGTTGAGCTTGGTCCTCGGTGTTCACGTCCCGAGGCTCCTTCCGTATTTGATGGACGGTTGGGCTTGGTCCTCGGTGTTCACGTCCCGAGGCTCCTTCCGTATTTGATGGACGGTTGGGCTTGGTCCTCGGTGTTCACGTCCCGAGGCTCCTTCCGTATTTGATGGATTGTTGGGCTTGGTCCTCGGTGTTCACGTCCCGAGGCTCCTTCCATGCCACGATATTGTTGAATTGCATGTGGTGTGAGTCGACACGCGGTGTCGTAATCCCGGGTTAAGGATAGTGTGGCAGGTCTACGGGCTCGCCAATCGTCACACCGATGGGAGTTGATAGCTAGACCTTAGACGGTTGGGCTTGGTCCTCGGTGTTCACGTCCCGAGGCTCCTTCTGTGCTAAGTGAACAGTTGGGCTTGGTCCTCGTGCTTACTTCCGAGGCCCCTTCCGTGTCACGCATAAGCCAGTTCGTGGCTAGGATCTTGGTACTCATTTACCCAAGAGAACCCGCTGAGCCGTAGTACGCATGTGAGCTCCGCTGTTGTGATCTTAGCATTGAGGCGTACGGAGGCCTAGGCCAGGTAGTGTGGAGACCAGCCTAGTAGTGGAGATGCCCGCTCTACTATCACCGTTTGGCCACGACGGTTGACGCCTGAGAGGTTAGCTACCTGCTCGAATAGTGGGAACTATAAGTTTGTGTCGACATAGCGGTTGCATGTGCTTGATCATGGGTGTGTCATTGCATTGCATACATAGCATTGCACTTCATTACATACACAAAACCCTCATCGTATAAGTTTGTATGGGCACTCCTATACGACGAGTTACTTACTGTTGAACGACCCTCAACTTATATGCTTGTATGGGCATCCATATAAGTTGAGTTACTTACTGTTATAATATTATACTCTCTTGCTGTTGTAGATGGTAGAATTGTAAAATTAGAGGTTGTTCATTTATACACTACTTTTATTGCTACCTATGACTTGTATACTTACTTCACCTGCTTGTACTACTATTTTATATATTGAACCTGTTCCTTTCTCCGCCCGGTGCCGAGGAGTCGCCGGGGGAGCGGATGTGAAGCCACTTAGTCTTTATGACTAACAGTTGCTACGTCTTCCTTTTTAGGAGGAAACCCCACAGGTGGAGCAGCAGGCTATGCAGCTGGACAGCAAGGCCAAGACGACAGGGCCTGAGGGGACGGTACCGTCGCTACCGTCGGTTACAGATGTGAGTGAGAGATTTTGTTGTAGCCCTTCGGGGCAATTCTATTTACGTACTCTGATTATGTAGAAGCTTGTTTAGCTTCTCTTTTGCTGTACTTATGGACTTATGCTTAGTGTGGATTGACTTCTTTATATTATTATGGTTGGGTTGACATTTATATGTTGATATTGGTTGTAGCCGGCAGGATAGGCGTCTTGTGGTACGGGCTAGCCCGAGTGCTGGTGTTACCGCAAGGCAGCTGTTCTGGGCATAAGACCCCTCTCGTGCCGTGTTTATGTTTCGGGGAGGGGGGGGGGGGTCTTACAAATGGTATCAGATTGCTACGATCCTCCAAGGAGAAAGTCACTTAACAATGGTGCCACCCCCGTTTGATTCGTCAGTTTGGGGACAAACTGACTTAGCGGAAGCAGTGGTGTGCCCATATGTAATTCACACTAAGTTTGTCCATCTTTAACCTTAGATTCACCAACTTAACCTTAGGTTTGTACCCTATGTTTATATCTCAGTACATGCTGAGCCAGGTGGGGGAACCCTCGCCCCGTCCGTACCTACACAATTCCAACAATCAGAGCTGGGGCAGACGCTCACAGCTATTTTGGACGCCTTTAGGTCCCAATCTCAGCAGGCACCTGTACAACAACAGGGTCCGGGATCTAGTTGGTTAAGCATTTTCCGAGCTCTCTCCCCTCCCGCTTATATTGGGACAGAGTCGGCGGTGCGTACGGAAGAGTGTCTCGACACTATATAAGAATTGTTGGCAGGAATAAGATGTCCAAACAACATGGCGGTGACCCTTGTGGTGACACTCTTAGAACTACACGCCAAAAGGTGGTGGAAGTCCCTCATGGGATCCACTTTTCGTGGAAGAGTGTACACGGACATTAGTTGGAGCAAATTCTCTGAAGCTATTTTAGAGCATTTCATCCCCTCGGCCGCTCGGGATGGTCTTGAGGAGAGATTTTTGCAACTAAAGCAAGGGTCCATGTCGGTGACAGAGTACCAACGGGAGTTTCAGCACTTGGCTAGATTCGCTGACTCTTATGAGTTGGATGATAGAGGGTACGCCAAACGATTCTACAAAGGCTTGTGAGATCCCCTAAGGCAAGCCCTTTTGTTTATAGCGGACTCTAGTCTGGCGTAGATTATTGATATGGCGAAGAGATTGGAAGCGGACCACTTGGGAAGTGGTAAGAGGCCAGCGGAAGGTGTGATGGAAGCCGGCCCCAACAACAGAAGAAGATTTGACAATAGAAGAGGAAGAGGATATCGGAGAGGTGGCAGGCATTTCCCCCAGAACTTTAGAGAGGAACGCCCGGTGCCGCAACCGCCAGCATTACCTCCACCTCAACAATTTCAACAACACGACGGAAGGCAGGAACGGGTGTGCTTTGAATGCAACCAACCGGGCCACATTCGACGCTACTGCCCGCAACTGTTTGGAGATGCGCCTTTTGCTTTCCCTCCAGCATCCCCGCGGGGGAGAGGGTATGTGCGTGGTCGAGGACGAGGACCATGAGGAAGAAACCCCGGACCCGCTCGGGATCAAATGTATGCCTTGGATATGACTCAAGAGCGAAATCCTCAGGAGATGATTGCAGGTACGATTTGAATTAGCCATTTTGCTTCCATTAATATCCTCTAGTGGCTTAAGATATACTAGACGTCTAGCTTGAGTATTATTAAATGACACTTAGGCACCGTGATGGTCGGCGGGAAACTGGCTTATACGTTATTTGACACCGGTGCCTCACATTCTTTCGTGTCTGAAGACTTCATCAAGGATATACACGGAGTACAATATTTCACTGGTATTGCTCGAAGAGTACGCCTCCCAGACGGATCTGAGATGACGACAACCGCAAAGTGTGAGTTGGAGATAACCATTGGGGGAAAGACCTTTGATACCCCCGCCACAATTTTGAGAATACCAGAATTCGACCTCATTCTGGGCAATGGCATGGCTGGATTGGCACCATGCAAGAATCAATTGTGCGGAGAAGCACATCTATTTGAGACATGGAGATACTGATGTAGTCTTCCAAGGTATAAATTTCACACCACGAATATTGTTATCCTCAATCCAGACCTTGAAAGCTCATATGAGAGGGGATGAAGTCTACATGATATGTTTTGAACTAAAGGAGATGAAGGTAGATATGAAAGATGTGCGGGTAGCACGGGATTTCCCTGAGGTATTTCCTGAGAAATTGCCAGGGCTACCCCCGCATAGAGAAGTGGATTTTCAGATTAAGCTTGTATCAGGAGCTAAGCCTGTCTCTAGGACCCCTTATCGGATGGCCCCAAAAGAAATCGCGGAGTTTAGAGTTCAACTGCAGGAGTTGGTAGAATCAAGGTTTGTTCGCCCCAGCTCATCACCTTGGGGAGCCCCTGTTCTATTCGTTAAGAAGAAAGATGGAACCCTGCGTTTATGTATAGACTATCCGGAACTCAACCGACTGACGGTACGGAACACCTATCCGTTACCTCGGATCGATGAGTTGTTCGACCAACTGGTGGGAGCGCATTGGTTCTCCAAGCTAGATTTGCGCTCGGGGTATTACCAATTGAGAATACAAGAGGATGATATTCAGAAAACGGCTTTCAGCTCAAGGTACGACTTATATGAGTTTACGGTGATGCCGTTTGGGCTCACAAATGCCCCATCAGCTTTCATGAGCTTGATGAATAAAGTATTTGAGGCATATCTAGATGTCTTCGTCATTGTGTTTATTGACGACATCTTAGTCTACTCTAAGACGGAGGAAGAGCATGTCGGGCATCTGGCTTTAGTTCTGGAGAAGCTAAAAGAGCACGCCCTGTTCGCCAAGTTTAGCAAGTGTGAATTCTGGCTTAGGGAAGTGGCTTTCTTGGGTCATGTAATCAGTGAGGCTGGACTAGCTGTGGATCCGGCTAAGGTGCGTGCTGTGAAGGAGTGGTCGCACTTGAGGTCGGCGGCCGATGTGAGGAGTTTTCTTGGACTTGCCGGATACTACCACAAGTTCGTAAAAGGATTCTCCAAGATTGCCCTCCCGCTTACTTCTTTGACAAAGAAAGGTGTGCCATTTGAGTGGACACTCCAATGTGAAGCGGCATTCCAGGAATTGAAGGATATACTTACCTCCGCCCCCATCCTTGTCCTTCCGTCTGGGAAGGAAGGATTCCAAGTTTACACGGACGCGTCTTATCAGGGGTTGAGAGCGGTGTTGATGCAGCACGGGCACGTAATTGCTTATGCTTCAAGACAATTGAAGAAGCATGAAATCAATTACCCGGTGCATGATTTGGAGCTAGGAGCAGTGGTGTTCGCCTTGAAGGTACGAAGGCATTATCTATACGGCATCCACTGCGAAATCTTCTCGGATCATAAAAACTTGAAGTACGTCCATACCCAGAAGGAATTGAACTTAAGACAATGGCGGTGGTTAGAGTTTCTATGCGACTATGAGTTCACCTTTAACTACCACCCCGAAAAAGCGAACTCGGTAGCCGATGCGTTGAGTAGGAAAGTACCCGGCTCGAGCCCAGAGCCTCAGTTGATGAGCATGGAGTTGGCACCGATGATTGAGTAGATGGACATTACCTTAATATTTAAGGCTTCTTCGGCAGAATATACGGAGTACTTGTCCAGCATGAGCATAGTTTGTGATATCCGGGACCGGATCCGAGTGGAGCAAGGATTGGATGTGGCTTTGGCCCCGACAATAAAGTTAATCGAAGACGGGACTACCGACGAGTACACACTAAAGGACGGCCTTGTTTACTTTCGCGGCCTGCTCTACATTCCCAAAGGTGGCAGAATCCGGGAGGATATCTTGAGAGAAGCACATTGCTCTCAATATTCCGTGCACCCGGGAATTTCAAAGATGTACGCCGGCTTACGGAAGACGATGTGTTGGCCAGGAATGAAGAAGGATGTCCGGTATTTTGTCACGCATTGTGAAGCCTGCCAAAGAGTGAAGGCGGAGTGCAGGAGCCCCGGTGGCCTGTTGCAGTTGTTGCCAATCCCCGAGTGGAAGTTCGAGGATATTTCCATGGACTTCGTACATGGGCTACCTCGCTCCCGCTCAGGAAATGATTCAGTGTGGGTGATCATTGATCGCCTGACGAAAGTTGCCCGGTTCATTCCTATGAAGAAGGAGGCTCATGTGGATGTCTTAGTACGCCTTTTTGTGGAGCAGTTTGTACGATATCACGACATACCTAAGACGATAGTTTCGGACTGGGATGGTCGTTTTACCTCCAAGGAGTGGAAGGCGGTACATGCGTATTTGGGCTCGCGCCTTACCTTCAGCACCGCATTTCATCCTCAGACGGACGGGCAGTCTGAGCGGACCATCCGAACATTGGAGGATTTGCTGAGGTTTTGTATGATAGATAGGGGAGAGCCGTGGGAAAGACTCTTGCCCTTAGTGGAATTCTCCTACAACAACAGTCATCAAGCTAGCATTGGCATGACACCCCATGAAGCCATATATGGAAGGAGGTGTAGAACCCCCTTGTCTTGGGTACAAGACGAAGACCCGAAGGCATTGGGAATTGAGTATATTGACGATACTGATGCGGTAGTAAGATTGATACGGGATCGCATGCTTGAGGCTCAAAGTCGGAAGGCGAAGTATTATAACGCAAGGCACCGTATGGTGGCGTTTCAAGTGGGTGATAAAGTGTTCTTGAAAATCCGATCAATGCATGGAGTGTCACGGATGCAGGGAGTGAAGAAGCTCAGCCCACGGTATGTTGGGCCCTATGTCATATTGGAAAGGATTGGTCCCTTGGCCTATCGGCTGGAGCTACCCCCCGAGCTAGAGAATCTCCACGATGTGTTCCATGTATCGTCGCTTCGGAAGGCGCTGTTGCGGCCTGGACAATACATCCCCACAACTGATGGTAAGGTGGCGTCTGACAGATCTGTGCGACTGGAGCCGGTACGGATCGTTGATAATGAGATAAGAACCTTGCGCCACAAAAGTGTGCCTCTGGTAAAAGTGCTATGGTCTAATCATGGGAAGGAAGAATTTACTTGGGAGCCGATGGACTTGATGCAGAAACGTTACCCGGAGTTGTTTGCTTCAGGTAGTTTTATTTAAAAGCATATGTTATTTTTGTATGCTTTACTCCCCATAGCCTCAGCCTGATTTCGGGGACGAAATCTTTTATTTTGTTTATAGGATTTGTAACGTCCCAATTCGCGCTAGGCCCCTCGCACGAGTTTTGAGTCAAGAGACTTGACTCGGGCTCGGGGTGCACTGGCAAAATGTGTCAAGTGTGTTGATCAGAGCGATGGGTTGAGTGATATCCGATGAAATCGACGAGAATGGAAGCTATGCACGCCGATCGACGGGCATCGAGAATGATACTCGCCGATTCGACGGGTATCGGTGGTCGATACCTGCCGGATTTAGAGCTGCAGATTGAGAATTAGGTTAAGGGAAAATCGACGAGAATGGAAGTTGATGCACGCCGATCGACGGGTATCAGGAATGATACTCGCCGATCAACGGGTATCGGGAATGATACTCGCCGATTCGACGGGTATCGGTGGTCGATGCCCGCCGGATTCAGAGCTGCAAATGGAGAATTAGGCTAAGGGAAAATCGACGAGAATGGAAGTTGATGCGCGTCGATCGACGGGTATCGGGAATGATACTCGCCGATCGACAGGTATCAGGATGATACCCGCCGATTTTTCCTTAGACAGTTTTTCCTAGTTCCGCTGTTCTATGCGTGCGGACTGAACCAGATCGGGCTGGCTGCGGCTTGGCTGCCTTGAACCGGGTCACTTCAATATGACCCATTAGGGGCGGTCCAATGGGGCGTTGACACGTGGCAGAAGGGATTTAACCTAATACATCGGTTTATAAGAGACGATAAAGCCGAACCCTAACCATCCTTGCCTATCGATCTTGCCGTCATCGCGGACCTAGCGAAACCGACAGAGCCGAGGGAAGCCGTCGGAGCTCCTGGAGGCGGCCTTTTCTCTCTCTCTCTCTCCTTCCTTTGTCGTGAAGAACAACAGCAACTGATGCCGCGGAGGAGGATGACTAGATCCATGGCCGAAAATGGTGGTACCGCTGGAAATGAAGTGAGCTTCCTCCCCTCTCCCTTGGTGCTAGATCCGTAGTTATATTCTAGGAGAGATATTGACTCCATAGAGTCTTGATGGTGAGGAGATGACTTCCTAGGGAAAGCCATGCCTAGATTCGTTAATCTAGGTTTAAGTGTCTTCATCCTCCTCATCATTCAAAGTGAAGATGAGAGAGGGATTCGTGGAGAAATATGGCTTCGTAAGGGTGAATAAGGGTGGACGAATTTCTGGAGGAGTTTTTGGGAGATCGGTGCAAGGAGGAAGATGAACGGATGCCGTTCATCTCACCTTAAGATGCGTGCAGAAAATGGATTTCTGCACGCAACGATCTTCGTGGCCAGTTTCGGAGGGGTTCTGGTCATATTTGGGTTTTCGACTCAACATGAAAGTCGTAGCCCTCTAAATTATCTTTCCAACGAGTGGTTACACGCACTCGTCGTATTTCTTTAGCCACGGGAGTCCTTGGTCGAAGTTGCTGCCCGGATTAAGGCTGCACCTAAATTCTAGGCTGTGTAATGTGGAGTGCGATTTGGTGGAATTTAATGTTGCGATCCAACTCGAGGCTTGGGTGAACTCTTTTGACACAATCATCCTAGTGATATGGTAAGTTGATGTTATAAATCTGAATTCGTATAACGAGTTGTGGACTAACTTAATTGAAGGAAAGAGCCTGATAAAATGGGTAGATATAAATTAGTTGATGTATAGATGATTTAACTATGGCCATGATGTATGTTGAATGGATAGAAGGGAATTAATAATCCAATGCTTAGAGTGTCGTCTCCCTACGGGTAGCATTGTGGAAGTAACAAGTGCGGTGTTGACCGTCACTAGTTGGAATGAGGTCGAGATGAGTAAAGTTGGACGGTTGGGCTTGGTCCTCGGTGTTCACGTCCCGAGGCTCCTTCCGTATTTGATGGACGGTTGGGCTTGGTCCTCGGTGTTCACATCCCGAGGCTCCTTCCGTATTTGATGGATGGTTAGGCTTGGTCCTCGGTGTTCACGTCCCGAGGCTCCTTCCGTATTTGATGGATGGTTGGGCTTGGTCCTCGGTGTTCACGTCTCGAGGCTCCTTCCATGCCACGATATTGAGGAATTGCATGTGGTGTGAGTCGACACGCGGTGTCGTAATCCCTGGTTAAGGATAGTGTGGCAGGTCTACGGGATCACCAATCGTCACACCGATGGGAGTTGACAGCTAGACCTTGGACGGTTGGGCTTGGTCCTCGGTGTTCACGTCCCGAGGCTCCTTCCGTGCCAAGTGAACGGTTGGGCTTGGTCCTCATGCTTACTTCCGAGGCCCCTTCCGTGTCATGCATAGGCCAGTTCAGGGCTCGGATCTTGGTGCTCATTTACCCAAGAGAACCCGCTGAGCCGTAGTACGCATGTGAGCTCCGCTGTTGTGATCTTAGCATTGAGGCGTACGGAGGCCTAGGCCAGGTAGTGTGGAGACCAGCCTAGTAGTGGAGATGCCCGCTCTATTGTCACCGTTTGGCAATGACGGTTGACTCCTGAGAGGTTAGCTACCTGCTCGAATAGTGGGAACTATAAGTCTGTGTCGACATAGCGGTTGCATGTGCTTGATCATGGGTGTGTCATTGCATTGCATACATAACATTGCACTTCATTACATACACAAGACCCTCATCGTATAAGTTTGTATGGGCACTCCTATACGATGAGTTACTTGCTGTTGAACGACCCTCAACTTATATGCTTGTATGGGCATCCATATAAGTTGAGTTACTTACTATTATAACATTATACTCTCTTGCTGCTGTAGATGGTAGAATTGTAAAATTAGAGGTTGTTCATTTATACACTACTTTTATTGCTACCTATGACTTGTATACTTACTTCACCTGCTTGTACTACTATTTTATATATTGTACCTGTTCCTTTCTCCGCCCGGTGCCGAGGAGTCGTAGGGGGAGCGGATGTGAAGCCACTTAGTCTTTATGACTAACGGTTGCTACGTCTTCCTTTTTAGGAGGAAACCCCGCAGGTGGAGCAGCAGGCTATGCAGCTGGACAGCCAGGCCAGGACGACAGGGCATGAGGGGACGGTACCGTCGCTACCGTCGGTTACAGATGTGAGTGAGAGAGATTTTTTTGTAGCCCTTCAGGGCAATTCTATTTACGTACTCTGATTATGTAGAAGCTTGTTTAGCTTCTCTTTTGTTGTACTTATGGACTTATGCTTAGTGTGGATTGACTTCTTTATATTATTATGGTTGGGTTGACATTTATATGTTGATATTGGTTGTAGCCGACAGGATAGGCGTCTTGTGGTACGGGCTAGCCCGAGTGCTGGTGTTACCGCAAGGCGGCTGTTCTGGGCATAAGACCCCTCTCGTGCCGTGTTTGTGTTTCGGGGAGGGGGGGAGGGGGGGGGTTTACAGGTCTGGCTTCTCCAAAATAGAACTTAGGGGGTGGTATGTGGTCACTTTGATAGAATGAGCCTGAAAATAAGGGCAGAGTATTCAAGTAGATATTATCAAAGGCATGTCCAATTTCTCCAAGATCAGGTATCACGACTCGACGCTCTTAAGTACGTGAATGACATAATGAATAGGAAGTTGTCTCTCAACTTTTTCTCGAACTAGGACTGAGCTGATGGACTCATTGCCGACCTTGAGATACATGAACAGATTTTCTTACGGATGTTGACTCTGAAGAAGAGGAGTTGTCGTCAGTTGATGTTTTAATTCCACAAACACTTAAACTGCATTCATTGGTCCATTCAAACTTATTTTCTCCTTGGAGGGTTCTGAAGAAAGAAGCACACTTATCTCCTGAGTGTGAGATGAAGTGGCTGAGTCCTGCTACTCTAACTGCTAGCTGTTGAACCTCTTTCAGGATCTTTGGTGGCTGCATCTCTAACACAACTTTGACCTTATCTTGGTTAGGCTCCAGATCTTGAGGGGTGAGCAAGTGGTCGCGAACCTTTCCCTTGCTAGAACTAAAGACATACTTGACCGGATTGAGCCTCATGCTATACTTGTGGAGGGTGGCAAACATTTCTGTCAGATCCTTGATGTAGTTTACCATCCAATGGCTCTTAATGAGGAGGTAGTCGATATAGACTTCCAAGTTGCGACCCTTCTGGTATTTGAACACATGATTCATCATCCTCTGGTGCGTAGCGTCGGAGTTCTTCAATCCGAACGACATAACATGATAGCAGTAACAACTTTGTTTGTTTTAAATGACATGTGAGGGATGTCAGGCTTGTGCATCAATATCTGATGATCCTGAGAAAGCGTCAAGAAAATTCATTACTGAGAAACCCACATCGGAGTCAACCAAGGAATCTATTTGGGGCAAGGGATAACAGTCCTTGGGGCATGCCTTGTTGAGCCTCGTGAAATTGATGCACATTCTTCACTTATTATTGGACTTTCAAACCATGACAATGTTAGAAACTCAATTTGGATATTGGATATCTCTGATGAAATTTTCCTTGAGTAACTTAGAGACTTCTTCTCGGGTGGGCCCTACGAGAGTGTAACAACTGCTCGCTTTTTAAATTTCACTGCCTTGAAGACTGGACTAATGTTAAGGCGGTGACAAGCAATGTCTAGGCTTATTCTGGGCATGTCTGAGGCTGACCAAGCGAAGAAATCAATGTTGCTTAGGAGGCATTGGATGAATAGTGCTTTACTTTCTTCCTTCAATTTCACATTGATGGAGATGTTTTGTCTCTATTTCCTTATGGGACTGACACTTTCTGCACTTCCTGGGCGGGCTCTAGATGGGAATCCCTTTTTCGAGCTTAAAAACGCGCATGTGCACCTGCGATCGACTTGCGAGTGCTCGTGGGTGACCGCACACCTTGGGGGGTACTCACCTGCATTTGTTTCCTCAAGGTGGCTCATGGCGAATTCTGCTACCTTATCCATGTGGTGGGCAGCTTCATGAATCGCTTGGATCTGAAGGTCGCATTTTAGATCTATTAGAGCAAAATATGTCACCCAACCTTCCACACTCAACGAATGACTTGTGGAGTTTGGTGAAGAGACAGAAGACTGCAATCAGCCGGTTACTAATCCGCAAAAGCTTGGTGAACAGAAGACATAAAATAGAAAAGAGGGTGCCACTAGCAGCAGCGGACACCAGACTTACCCGCCGCGTCGAATACCACTTGCGTCGGGCAATATTATTGTATAAGGAAATATTATAGGCAAGTACAAGGGTATGTGCTAGAAAAGAGGAGGCAACCGAGAGACAAAAAGTATAACCACACAAACAACTAGGTAGATTCTGGTCTAAGTCCTATGTCCCTTTTGAGCACCCTTGATCCTTTATTTATACTTGAGGTTAGGCTGCCCGAATGGTTGGGGGCATTTACTACAACATTAAATGCACAGCCACCCTGAGGTACACAAAGAGTTGGGTGGTGGGAGGTGAGAGAAGAAACTATGTGGTGGCCGTGTGCACAGTTGTTGAAGGGGAAAGGATTCGCACGGGCTCTGAGAAGTACCTGATGACGCTTCCCTGCAGAGTAACTGAGGAGCTCCTAGGAAACCGCGCGAACGTAGCTATGCGCACCCTTGGTGGGGGAATATGCAGACTTGTGGAGAGTTCCCGCAAACACTTCTGAGCGTTTGCCTGGCTCCTTTGCAATCAGCGCGGATGGACAATGGTTGTGGTCGCAAGATTTGGGTTAACATGCATGCCACTCTTGAATCGTGCCCTACAACCAAAAACCATACGTGTTGAAACCATATATCAGTCTCAAGAAAAGTTTGGACCCAAGGGGGGTAACCTGCACCTACTTTTCTTGAGCTTGGACTCTTGACTGGTAGCAAAGAACTATGGAACAAACCCTGAGCTACAACAAGGAGGCCCCTCCACACACCCAGAAGATCACACCCAGAAGATCTCAGAGAGCTTCCCCTCCCAAACCAATGCTGAAGCTGGGCACCTCGGAGGGCACTTGAAGCCAACCGAAACTGACCAGAGGAGGAAGAAAAATAATTGGATCCTCTCCAAAGGTGCCCTTAAGGGTCTATTTATAGTTTTTCTAGCTTGTTCTGCCAATAGCGCAATCCCGTCTTTTGATTTTACTAAATGCACCTCAAATTGGCCTACCAATAGCCAAACTTTGCTGCCTGGAAAGACTATTGGCAAATCCTAGGGGCCTGAGAGTACTTCCGACGAGTACCCCCTAATGAGTGCCTCCTGACAAGTGCCTCCTGACGAATGCCTCCTAACAAGTGCCTCAGATGAGTGCCTCTGACGAGTGCCTAAAACAGGTGCTTCTGCTGGGTGCCTCTGATGAGTGCTCTTGATGAGTGCCTCGAACGAGGGCCTCTGACGAGTGCCCCCTGATGAGTGCCCCCTGACGAGTGCTTCTGATGAGAGCCTCTTAACAAGTGTCTCCTAACAAGTGCCTCTGATAAGTACCTCTGACGAGTCCATTTGATGAGTGCCTCAGACGAGTGCCTCTGACGGGTGCTTCTGCCGGGTTCCTCTGACGAGTACTTTTGACGAGTGACTCTAACGAGTCCCCCCTGACGAGTCCCCCCTAACAAGTCCCCCCTGACGAGTGCCCCCTGACGAGTGCCTCTTGACAAGTGCTTCTGACGAGTGCCTCAAATGAGTGCCTCTGACAAGTGCCCCCTGACAAGTGTTTCTGATGAGTGCCTCAAATGAGTGCCTCTGACAAGTGCCCCCTGACAAGTGTTTATGACAAGTGGCTCTTGACAGGTTCCCCCTAACGAGTGCCTTTTGATGAGTGTCCCCTAATGAGTGCCTACTCAAATGCTTAGGATCTCGATGAAATGCAGGTTATACACAATCCCCGTTTTTTCCAAGATTGATACAGACTTGGAAAAATAATATACGAACCCGTGGTTCGGAGAGACGTACGCTAGGGGTCATGCCCCTCAACGTCCCTCCTGGGAATGGACGTGGCCCCTGCCATGAACGTACTAATATATATATATATATTTTACTTATACTCTCCCTGCACTATTAATCTGTTTGTAATTTCCATTCAGGTTGGTAAGACATTTTCATTTATTAGTTGCACTCACGGTTGCAACACAACTCCCTCTCTTTCTTGAATCCCTGCAATTTATTTTTTATGTGATGATAGTTAAGCTATTTGCGATAGAGAGGGGGTCGCCCCGATATTATTTTTATAAGTCCTGAAATCATTTTCCTCGCAGGCCATCGAGCTTCAAATGGTGGAGCACATGTCAGCATTCGAGGTGGAGAATGCTAGGCTCTAGGAGAGTGAGCGCGTTCGCATTCCCGAGGGCTGAATGGGCGAGTACGGGCCCCCTCGGCCCCTTATCCTGCCGACCATGATAACGAGTTGCGCAAAGAGATGGCCATATTGGCCATTAAGGCTACTCTCGCCAATCTCGGTATGTAGGGCTTCCTGACTGAGTAGGGGTGTGATCTCACTGTAGAGTTGATAGTTCTAGGATTCTTCCCCCTGTCCGCAACGTCGTTGCCTAGAATCGGAAGTTCCCTCTGGGCCTCGCTTAAGGGAGATGGCATGTCTGGAGGTGAGCTGTAGTCGCGCAACCCTTGTATTTCTCTTTTTCTTTTGTGAAACTCAACATGTATACGCACAAGTTTCGAACATAAAGATGAATATCTTTTATGCTCGCTTATCCACTTTAATCACATTTTATGTTATTTGATTCATTTTTTTCTAACTCGTCGCTTGTTAGGCTCTTAGGGAAAATTATGTCATACGAGTACTCGTCCCCAAGTATTGACTATGATGAACGTGCCTCGCGCGAGTACCCCCTGGATAGGAAAACTCAGAGTTACTCGCTCGACCACATGTTACCTGAGTCATATTCCTTTGATGGGGCGAGCATGCGAGTGCGCTCGAACCTCAAAGAATAATTTTTCTCCTCTCCCCTTGCGCGACTGCAAGCACCCAGATAACTCCTAATCATGCAAGAGGGGCCTTTCCTACCATCATAGGCCCATATTTTAATCATCCATATTTCGTGAGAGGAAAGATACCACTGTAACTTGAGGGGGGGGCTGATGCTGGCATGCGAGATCTCAGGCCACAAAACCCTCTTAAGGGCCATATTCATTTAGCTTTCTTCCACCGCCACCCGAGTGAGGGAGCAGCCTTGTCGACATGTGAGGGCCCAAACAACGGTTTTCTACTCAGGGCCCTAAATAATGCCATTAACATTTTTCACATGCCAATCTTACCGGCTTGCGAGAGCCCGGACAATGGTCCACTACACCTGGGGTCAATCCACCACATTTCAACTTGCCACTCCGAGAGTTCAACCTACACCTGCCGGTTAGTGGGAGCCCAGTCAGCGGAACCATCTCGGGACTTTCAATCAACATTTCAGCTTGCCTCTCCGAGAGGTCAACCTGCCCTGCCAGCTAGTGAAAGCCCGGTCAACGGAACCATCCTTGGGTTTTCAACAAACATTTCAACTTGCTTTTTTCGAAAGGTCAACTTGCCCTGCCGGTTAGTGAAAGCCTGGCCAGCGGAACCATCTCGCGGCTTTCAACAAACATTTCAACTTGCTTTTTCGAGTGGTCAGCCTGCCCTGCCAGTCAGTGAAAGCCCGGTCAGCGGAACCATCTCGGGGCTTTCAACAAACATTTCAACTTGCTTTCTAGTGAAAGCCCGGTCAACGAAACCATCTCGGGGCTTTCAACAAACATTTCAACTTGCTTTTTCGAGAGGTCAACCTGCCCTGCCGACTAGTGAAAGCAGGGTCAGCGGAACCACCTCGGGGCTTTCAATAAACATTTCAACTTGCCTCTTCGAGAGATCAACCTGCTCCGCCAGCTAGTGAAAGCTCGGTCAGCGGAACCTTCTCGGGGCTTTCAACAAACATTTCAACATGCCTCTCTGAGAGGTCAACCTGCTCTGTCGGCTAGTGAAAGCCCGGTCAGCGGAACCATCTCGGGGATTTCAACAAACATTTCAACTTACCTCTCCGAGAGGTCAACCTGCACCTGCCGGTTAGTGAAAGCCCAGTCAGCGGAATCGTCTCGGGGCTTTCAATCAACATTTCAACTTGCCTCTCCGAAAGATCAACCTGGCTTGCCGGCTAGTGAAAGTCCGGTCAGCAGAACCATCTCAGGTCTTTCAATCAACATTTCAACTTATCTCTCCGAGAGGTCAACCTGCCCTGTCGGCTAGTGGGAGCCCGGTAAGCGGAACCATCTCAGGGATTTCAATCAATCATAAATAACTTCTACCATCTACCAAGTGGGAAACTTTTCAATAGAATGCACCCTGGCCTAATTGGACAGGGACAAAGTTCATTACCAAGAAAGGGCTTACCAGGACAAGGCTCCCTCAGAATGCACGACCCCAATGACCATTCTCCTTTCTCTCCTACCACCCCTAGCCTGCTCATTCTTTCCATCACCTTTTCCACCTCCTCAGCTTCTGTCATCCATGAGATGGTATTGACGGCGGTGACGTAACACTGCCTTGCTACCTTTGGGTCTCCCCGGATCCGAACCTGGACACCTCCGTCGTTGAACTTCAAGCACTGGTGGAAAGAAAAGGGCACACACCGAAAGGCGCTGATGAGGGGATGCCCAAAGATGGCTTTGTAACTTCTCGGAGCCTCCACAATGACGAGCTGATAGTTTTTTGAAGTTCCCTCTAATGTCATGTGGAGCCCAAGTCCACCCTCTACCTCCTTCCTCTCCCCGAAAGAACCTGAATAGTGGTCCATCTGAGGCCAACACCTTCTCGCTTCTACCTTTATCTCATCGAAAGCCTTTTTGAAAATAACGTTCACCAAACTCCCATTGTCAACCAGAATCCGGGAGACTGTGAAGTTTTTTATGGCTGTCTGGATCACCAAGCTGTCATAGAATGGGCCCTCATAGTCGGGCATATCCTTTGACCAGAAGGTGATCTTGTCCACCGAGGGAGGGTTCTGGAAGGTCGAAGTGATGCTCCTTCTGAACATTGTTTGAAGGATCCCCTTGCAGGCAGCCTCAATACCCCCTCCCCTGTGGATTACCCTGATCCCTCCTCGGGTACCCACATTATCCTGATCCTCGCATCTATCCTCCTCTCCTGCTCTTACTACAACCTCCTCAATTTGCACCTATTATTGCTGTTGTACTGGGCCTCTCGCCCTCCTCACCTCCAAAAACTCTGGGCAGGTGGCCATTGCATGACCTTTCTCTTAATGGAAGTCACAATAGGGCAACTCCACTTTACCCCTTCCTCTCCCTCCTGGACAATTCCTTCTCACTCTCTCCTCCCCCTTGGCCGATTTCCAAAACCTGCTGGGGTGGGGACGGAAGTGGCCTTAGGACCGGTCTGCACCCCGTGGGATTGAACCGTTTGTGCTCTTCGTGAGGTGCCTGAAACCCTTGACCTCTCGGTTCTTCCCTTCTTCTCCCTTCCTGTTGCCTGAAACCCCCTTGCTCCTTCCCATTGATCTCTCCCAACTTGGCCAACTT
Organism: Platanthera zijinensis; assembly: GCA_039513925.1. Taxonomy (NCBI): domain Eukaryota; kingdom Viridiplantae; phylum Streptophyta; class Magnoliopsida; order Asparagales; family Orchidaceae; genus Platanthera; species Platanthera zijinensis. The sequence goes on from CM077096.1 coordinate 157,284,703, forward strand.
CTTTGCGAACGCCGGGTTCACTGCCTCCTCCTCTATTTCCTTTGTCGCCATCTCCATCAGCTCCTCGAAGGACAAGGGTGGCTCCCTTTTTAGCTCCATACTGAAGAACCCCTAACGAAGCCCCAAAGTGAAGGTCAGCATCAGGGTGTACCATGGTACCTCTAGGACTTGGAGAAACTCTTCCTAAAACCTGTCCATATAACTTCTCAAGGTCTCCTTCAACCCTTGCTTGATGTCGAACAAGATATCTGTTACTTTCTTTCTCTTCTTGGATGTCGAGAACCTCAACAGGAAACCACGACGCAAGTCCTTGAAGCAATAGATCGAGCTGGAGGGGAGCTAGTGGAACCAGTCCCTTGCTTTTTACTTCAAGGTGATGGCGAAGAGTCAACACTTGAAGGGGTCAGTCATCTGCCTGATCGAAACTGCATCTTTAAACCACTGGACGTGCTGAACGAGATCATCTCTGCCTGTGTAGTAGGACATATTCGGCTCTCGTAACCCCTCTAGGACTAGGCTGAAACGATCAATTCACTGAAAGGCCTTCCTCCCCCCGCAGGGCGAGTCGGGTGGTCACGTGACATCAGCTCGCCAGCCCTACCAACACTCGTCGAACTACGGAAGAGCTCTCTCCCAACGAGATCCCTCTTGCTACCCTCCGAAAGTATCTAGTTGCCTATCTAAATCACATAGAGAGGGGAGAATAGGTGAGTTCTGCGTCTTTTGTGGAATAAAAATTTGAGAGTAATCAACACAGAAAATAACCAAGCATAACCCAGACGACACAAGGAATTTATAGTGGTTCCCCAATCTTACGTACGTACACTCCCCACCTTCCCTATTTAGCACCACGACTAGCCTTGACTACTTCACTAAAACTCGGATTTCAACAATCCTACAACTCGGAGCAACGCTCTTACAACTAGAATATAACACACTCCTACAAACTCGATCCCACAAGACGGGATCTATACTCAGAAGAATAAACTTCCTACAATCTCGGAGACAAAACTCCTACATGAGTTAAAGTAAATGTTATAACAACAATAGAAACTTTGTACTTCCAGATCTAAAATCTTCAAGGTTTTTTCTTCTTGAAAACTGAAAATCTCTGTGAAGAAGATGAGGAAGAAATCCGGAGAAAACTTGATCTGAAAAACTTAGGATCCGACATGATCAAGTAGATGTTGAGGAACTTTGAATCTGAAATTTGTCGAATCTTTTCTTCTTGGAATCGCTGGATCGAGAGAGGAGGGATAAAGAAGAACGATGTTGACAGTGTGACTTCTCCCGATTTAGAAATTACGATGCGATTCAGAATGTTGTTCTTTCTTATTAGGGTTAGCGATTCTGAAAACACTATTTATAATACCACGTCTAACGGTCTGAAATCGTTAAGGAAAGATCTACGTGGATCAATCATGAGAGACTTAGGTTATATCGAAATCTCGTCAGTCTATTTGAAAAAGAAATTTTCTGCAACCCTGTTTCTCGAGAAGAATTTGCTTTCTCGAGAAATGTACTTAGTTTCTCGAGAAATGATTTGCTTTCTTGAGAAATGTACTTAGCTTCTCGAGAAAATACATGGCGCAAGATATTTGAACTGAGGAACTTATTTCTCGAGAAAGAATTTGATGTCTCGAAAAAAATACTTGGCTTTTCGAGAAACACTTTTGAATTCTCGAGAACTACTCTGCTTTCTCGAGAAATATACTTAGCTTCTCGAGAAATGATTCAGGACTTTTTCGAGAAAAGGACTTAAAGAGAGTTTCTGAGAATTTCTCGAGAAGTCTTAAGATTTCTTGAGAACATCATTGCTTTCTCGAGAACTTTACTTAGAATTCTCGAGAAACAGACTTCATCTTCTCGAGAAGTACACGTAGAAATTTTTTCTGAAAAATTAATTCTACTTTGTTGAAAACCAACAACCCTTCCTTTCTTCCATTGCTTCAGTACTTGAAAATGAAGTGCATCCCAATAGAGAGGTTACACACGAGTCAACACCATGGATCACATAATGAGGGATTACATTGCTGTGTTTGGTGACTCATTGTAAACTTACATTGGTCTACACTTAGCAATAATAACTTGCAAGCACTCAACTAAATAATAACATCAAATACATAATTAATTCAACTTAGTTCAAGGGTGACTTCACACAAATCTAGGTTATTATGGATACAATACCTAACACCTCCACTGCCACCTCCTTGCCAGGTCGCTTGATGGGGGCGTTCTCTCCTAGGGATGGTGGCACGACCACCGGGATAGAAGGGGTAGAGCACTCACCACGTATGGCGAATATGTGGTGCAGGATCTCCAAGATCTCCCTCTTGAACTCTTCAAACATCCCCACCATAACTACTGCAAAGGGTGGAGGCGAGTCGCCCAGTTCGTCACCTTGTCCTTAACCACCAGCTATGGAACTTACTTAGGATTTTCCCGTGCAGGCTACGGTCCACGCTCACCGCACCAAAATATTGAGACCAGATCTTGGTCTCAAGAAGAGTTCGGACCCAAGGGGGTAATTGTTGGTGTTACCATTGTGATCTGGAAGTGATCAAATATGTAGCCTCACTGCCAACATAGTTTGAGCCTATCAGGGTCGTACATAAGAATGTTTGGAGAAATTGGGAGATTGGCTTAGTATGATTTTCTCATATGCTGATTGGAAAAGACTTAGTACAACCAGGCCTTGGAAAGTGTCGAGTGCATTGAGACCACTCAACGCTTTCGTCGAGTCGAGTGTTGTCTCGTCGAATGATGGCGTTGAGTGTGTTGAGTTTACTAAACGATTAGTCGAGTCAAAGAGTTGATTCATCGAGTATGGAACTTAAGTGTTGAGTGCGTTGAGTTCACTCAACGATTCGTTGAGTCAAGGTGTTGATTCGACGAGTTTGATTCTCGGGCGTTTAGTGCTTTGAGTTCACTCAACGCCTTCGTCGAGTTAAAGGTTGACTCGACGAATCTGACACTTAGGCGTTGAGTCCACTCAACGCTTTCGTCGAGTCAAATGTTGATTCGATGGGTTTGGCACCGAGAGTGATGAGAGCGTTGAGTTCACTCAACGTCATTCGTCGAATATCTTATAGATACTCGACGATTCGTCGAGTATAGTTTGTATACTCAACGATTCGTCGAATATGTCATTGATACTTGACGATTCGTCGAGATAAGGGTTGTCTGGTCGAAAATGATGGATTCTAAGTCCTGGGTATGCAAATAGCGGCGGGGTGTTCTGTCTATTCCTTTGGGTATAAATAGAAGATTTTAGGGTTTCTAAAGTTGTTCATTCTGTCTAAGCACACGAACCGCACTGTGCGAAAGACCCGAGACCTAAAGGCCAACGGAAGTAGTTTCGCCTCCACCGATCCCGTCGCTACTGCTTAGCCTGATTCTAGCGAGTGTTGTCGCCGCCTCTTTTGTAACGGACCTAGCAGTCCGTGAATACGCAAAGCTTTCTATCCCGACCTAGATATTGTACGACAAGATTCTACGGGTTCTCCCGTTCGTGTGGACTTCTTGTAGAGGTGCAGACAATATTCTGCACTAGGAACTGCAGTCGCAAAGTGATCGGCTGATCTTCTGGAGCATCTAGGTTGAGTACAGAGTCAATCCCGCAGAGGTAAAATTTTATTTACTTCTCTTTACTTCTTGATTAATGTTCATTGCTAGATCCAAACTCTTTTGGGTTTCCTTGTTCTTTATTTTCGCTGCGTGCACAAGTGTTGTGCCTTTCTAGCAAAACCCCAATAGTAACATACACCTACTTTTCTTGAACTTGGACTCTTGATTGGTAGTAAAGAACTATGGAACAGACCCATAGCTACAGCGAGGAGGTCCCGTCACACACCCGAAAATCTCAGAGAGCTTCCCCTCCCAAACCAATACTAAAGCTAGGCACCTCAGAGGGTACTTGAAACCAACCAAAATTGACCAGAGGAGGAAGAAGCCAAAGAATTGGATCCTCTCCAAAGGTGTCCTTAAGTGTTTATTTATAGTTTTTCTAACTTGGTCTGCCAATAACATCATCTCGCCTTTTGGTTTTACTAAATGCACCCCAAATTAGCCTGCCGACAGCTAAACTCCGCTGTCTAGAAAGACTATTAGCAGACCCTAGGGGCTTGTGAGTACTCCCGAAAAGTGCCCCTTGACGAGTGCCTCCTGACAAGTGACTCTAACGAGTGCATCTGATGAGTGCCTTGGACGAGTGCCTCTGCCGGGTGCTTCTATCGGGTGCCTATGATGAGTGCTTCTGACGAGTGTCTCTGACGATTGCCCCCTGACGAGTGCCCCCTGACGAGTGCTTCTGACGAGTGCCTCTTGACGAGTGCCTCTGACGAGTGCGTCTGACGAGTGACTCTGACGAGTGCTTCCGTCGGGTGCCTTTGACGAGTGCCTTGAACAAGTGCCTCTGACGAGTGCCCCCTGACGAGTGCCCCTTGACGAGTGCCCCCTGACGAGTGCTTCTTGATGAGTGCTTATGACGAGTGCCTAAAACGAGTGCCTCTAATGAGTGCCCCCTGACGAGTGCCCCCTGAAAAGTGCCCCCTATGAGTGCCCCCTGACGAGTACCACCTAACGAGTGCCCCCTGACGAGTGCCTCCTTAAACGCTTAGGATCTTGATGAAATGCAGGTTATACAATGTGAGAGTAAATAAGGGTCATCTATGAGGTGACTACATACCATGTAACAATCCCACTCCTCCCAGCCATCCTAGCAAATCCCGGGAACAACATCACACTGTTAGTCAGCACTTCATATGCAAATAAAGCAAACATGAACAAGCATATCAAAATCTATTGCCTAGGTGCCACATAAATCAATCATGTTCTTTATGCCGAGCATTAAAAGGATCTTGCAATGCAATCATGCATGCAACCGGGTATCACCCACAGATCCATCATGTGTAACACCCCATTTTTATGAATTTTGTGCCATAAAATAAACGATTGATTCCTTGGTTGAGTCCCTAAGTGTGTAAGGCATCTTGGGAAGGAATTGAAGGTCATTTATAGGACAATTTACTATATACGACAAGGGATACGACCATGTACACGACCGTGTACCCAATAGACTTGAAATTCATATTCTTGAGCCATACATATCCTTGAACACGTCTGTGTACATAGACATACCTAGACATGACATTGCACACAACCTGACAAAGTCGTGTACCTGGGCGTGTCCACGCCAAGGAGTTAATCCTTGTACTGACCCAAAAAAGTAAATTTCAATTTGTTTTGAGCCATTAGAATGCAAGATTTTGTATCCAAGGGCTAGAATTATTTCCTAAAGCCTATTAGGTAGGGATAGGGTTTTTTATGGCTCATTTCATTTGGTTAGAGTTAAGAGAGGGTGGGGAGATGAGGAAGAAGGTGGGCTAGGACTTGGAAGATTCGCCATTAGAGGAAGATTCAGGGCACCAAACAACGAGTCGAGATCAGAATCACAGAGAGCATTTTCTCCCGGTCATCTTCCTCCCATTCTTTTAACATTAAGAGAGCTCCAAGGGTAATGATGCATCTCCCTGGTCTTATGACCGTTGTGTGTCCATGTTCTTTTGTTTTTCTTGCATATAAGTGTCTCCTCCACAATTTAGTGTGTGGTATGAACTCCTTTAGTTTGCTTGAACTCCAGGATATGAGATTACCTCCTCAACATGAGGTTGCATTAGAAATGTGATATTTGTTGCATATGTAGGAGTGGTATATGAAACTTACTCGTGGTCGTACGTCCGGATCAGCAATGTTGCTATGAAGTTTACAATTAGGGATAACCTAGTTTGCATGTCTGAGAATTACTAAGAGATAAATGTCATAATGTATGCATGTTTGGGGGATTTAGGGATTGTTAGCCATTCCTAGTGAATTTGGTACTTAGTGGATTCCACGACGTAAAATAGATTAGGAAATAATTATTGTTCAACGACCACGAGAGTAGCATTATTATATTGATGGATTCATGATCACATGATTTGGAGTCCATTAGAACAATAATTAGTAGATTCCATGATGCAAAGCAAGGTAGATTGTAGTTTCAACGTATGAATGCAGACGAGCATACCATTGTTCACGTTGACTGATTATTTTTTAGAGCAATGTTTAGCTTTCTATTTGTGTTGTGATCCTAATGAATGATGGACTGGAGACGATCCTACACCTTCTATAATGATGTTTATGAGTGAGATAACATAGACCTCCTCATTGAGTACTTGCTATTGTTCATGCCATGAGAGAATAGGATTGTGTACTTATGAGTAACTATGACCCATTTCTTGATTGTGTGATTGCTATGGTATCTTCATGTGGTGTTGTGATAGGTTGTTGCAGTGAACTCTCACGTGATCCCAACTGTCATGAATTTACATTTGTAGGTTCCCTTTTTAATATATTGCTCATGTAAGACCCCTCTCCTGAAAATTATGCACAACCAAGGGGATTCCTATGCCTAGAGTAGAAACCCCGCGGTAGTGTCAGCATACGGGTTAACCCCTACCATGTAACATCCCATTTTCGGCTAGACCCCTAGGAGTCGGTTTGTCGTGACAGAACCCTAGGAAGCCCAAAAATTGAAATACATCGACCGAGATTTCGGGTCACGAGTTGGTCACGCCCGTGACCGACCCGTCACACCTGTGACCTAGGGCGTGACTCCTTCGACGATCGTCGATCTCAGGGAGACGATCGTCGAGCGCAGAATTTTCAACCCGGGCTTGTCACGCCCGTGACCTATGCGTCATGCCCGTGACCTAGGGCGTGACCCCTTCGACGATAGTTGATCTCAACGCGACGATCGTCGAGCGCAGAATTTGCGTCATGGCCCTGTCACGCCCGTGACCCATGTGCCACGCCCGTGACCTAGGGCGTGACACCCTTCGGCGATCGCCGATCTCAGCGAGACGATCGCTGAGCGCGGAATTTGCATCTTGGCCGGTCACGCCCGTGACCAAGGGCGTGACCACCTTTCGACGATCGTCGATCTCAGATCGACGATCGTCGAACGCAGAATTTTCCACTCCGGCCTGTCACGCCCGTGACCCACGTATCACACCCGTGACAAAGGCCGAAACGTCAGCCAGACTGGAAATTTCTGTAACCGAAGTCATAATCAATTCTGAGTATGGGAATTTACAGCAGGAGTATTTATGAGCCGTTTCTTTCTTTAATTACTTAATAAGAAAGAGAGATTGAGGTCCAATAGGAAATCGCAACCTGGTAAACGCCTCTTCTTATTCCAACGTTTCCTTCTCTCCACCATAACCGAAAAGCTATTCGTTAAGGGAGCTTTTATTGCCATGAATGATTCACCCTTCCCCCTCCCCACTTGGAGATCTATAACAGCCTCCTTAGAGCAAGAGGATAAGGTTACACTCTACACCAAACGAATTCAGATTTATGCTCTTGCTGTCGAAGAAGTTCGGGAACGCCACCACCGTGCCATGACAATCCGACGTTCATCTCGCCTTCAAACCACGAACAAGGTCCTCCTCTACTTCTTCTCTTATGGGTAGATCTTAGGATCTTAGAAATGAAGTTCGTGCTCAAAGGAGCCGGACCTATCCTGTTTTTTCATGGAAAACCATGAAAAAGATATTTTTCGGGTACGCCGGAAACCGCCACCTCCAGCAGCCAAACCACCGCCGACCGCTAGCCATCGCCTCGACGGAGGTGTTGGTGGTGGTGGCTGGCCAGGGATGTGACCGAAAGGCCGGCAACGGACCATGGAAGAGCTACAGAAAATATATTTTTCTGAGTTCAGTTTACGGGTTCTGTCTGGAAGGGAAGATGAACAGTAAAATCAATTACTATTCATTTATCAATTATAAGGAATTATTATCTCCTTTTTGTCACCCCTTTTGACATTACAAAACGAGGCATTTAGAGGCCTATTTAGGAAAAATAGCCAGTCACGAAAGTTGTAGCCCTTCGAGTCTAGGTTAATTTAGAACTTATTTCAACTCGTTTGGGTAAGCGGTTTAACCGCAGAACCCGTTTTATTGAGGGCTATACCTAGAGTTTGGTAGGAACTAAAAGGAATGCCCACGCTTCGTCCTTTGCCCAAATGACCTGAAATTTGGGCAAGGGGTTACCCTTAGCCATATCTAGAGGCTGTCCAAAAATGGGAATTTTTGGAGATACTTTGCCTAAAGTTTCTGTTTTAATTTAATTAAGTTAGAGGAATTTATTTATGTGGTCAAATGATCTCCAAACCCTCCCAAATTTTGGTGAGTGGTATCTGGCTATAAAACCTACTTCTGTACAAATTTTCAACTCACTTGGATTAGTTTTGGATAAGGAGTCACCTATTCTTAACTAGGCAATAGTGAGACATTTTTGAGTAAAAAGTGCACTAGAGGTTAGAATGGTCATATCACCTCAACAGAGACTGATATCTTGACCACTGACTTGTAGGGGTTATTATAACCCACTTGGAGAAAATGGTGTGGTTTAGGGTTGATTTACCCTAGGATCCAAACTCAAACCCTAAATTGAGGGTTTTGAGGATTGAGAAGGACATGGGGGCAATTGCTCTCGTATTACCTTGAAACTCTGTAGAGTTGACATTAGCATGATAAGAATCATCTGAATGGAATCTTGGAGAATTTGGAGACAAGTAGATACCTCAAAACCTTAATCTAAGCTTTAGGGTAAAATACTAATTAATCACAATCTGTCACTAAACTTTATCTAAAGGCTGTGAAATTAGGGTAGAGTAAGTTTTGGAGTGGGTAGGAGCTATAGAGATTTTACTGGAATTTTATGATGTTTATTTTCAGCACTTCATTTGTAAAGTTTATTATAGCCCTAATTGATGTTTTAATTATTTGGATATTTCTGTTTATTAAAACCCCATGCAATCTTGGAAATAAATGTTTTAGGACAGAATGGTTACCCTTGAATTTTTGTATAATTTTTAGTCGAGTAAATCAAGTACTTCCTTCACAAATGTTAAAGAGAGGTTTTATGCTTTGAAAATTAATTAGGGATGATATTATTACAGAAAAATTATGAAATTGGGCCAATGCTATTTTTAAGGCTTTATCTGCATGTTATAATTTATTTATAATTTTTGGAAGAATATTCTCTGTACTTGGTTCATAAATAATGGAAGATAGTAAATATTGCTAAAATAGTTTTAGTGCCCTTTTGATGATAGAAAATTATGATACTTTGGATTTACCCTATTGGGATAACCTACTATTTATTATAAATTTGCTGGACATCTTGCATGAGAACTTAGGATAGTTCATGTTCAAACCGGTAGCCCTTGGAATTTTTGAGGAAATTAATTAAATGCCAGATAAATTAGGAAAATTACCACATTCTGGATTTATGCTATTTATATCATGATAAGTCTCCAGTAAATAGTTTAGGGCATTTGGATGAGTTTTGGGATCATTGCATAACCGGTTCGACATATAGTCTAGGTTGGTCTGCATATAGCAAATTTGTGAATTGCAATAGGACATGATCTGAGAAAGTCGTTGGAGTTAGTCATTTTGTCTGGGTGGACAATTGTGGATGATATCATCATAGGATGATATGAAGAGTAGAGAGAAGTAGTGATAGCTAGATTAAGAGGTGCTCGGGTTCGACGAAAGATCGTCTTTCCCGAAGAGAGGAAGGTTAAAAATCACCCTAGGATAGTCTATCGTAATATGAGAAGGGAATGGGTAAAGGGGATCAACCAATAACAATAAGTGCCTTGCGAAAGGGAACGATGGGCTTCAGCTACCATCATAGTTCCTAGTGCCTTTTGAGAGCTCTTCACAGGGAATACCGGGGGCAGTCCCGGGTTAACGTAAACTGCAATAACAAACTGACAAGAGTAACTTAGTAATTAGAGTTGCACCTTTCACAAACACTGTTAGCACAGGAAGATTTATGGGAGCTTCGGCTCGATGGGTTAAGAGACGGACGGAATGGTCCGGGGAGCTTCGGCTCGGTTGGTTAAGAGACGGACGGAATGGTCCGGTGAGCTTCGGCTCGGATGATTAAGAGACGGACGTTTTAGTCCGGGGGGCTTCGACTCGGTTTTTGTGTGTTTACGATTAAATTTGCATGTGCATAAATGGAATGAAAATTAAGGTGGTGGGTCTTCGGAATTGGAGGGTCGATGCACCGACGCCAATACGCTGACTCCGCAAGCGTGGTTAGCACTTCGCCAACAGAAGTCCGGTGCGCCAGCCGGCAAGAGTACGCAGGAGTCCGCTTAGTGCACCAAGCGTTGAGGCGTACGATAGGTCTGACCGGCAGTGCTTTACTGGTTTAGAGGTGGGCGAGGCCCAACCCACCGCTTCCGTCTGCCACTACGGAGGTATCCTGGGAGGTAACGACTCCGAAAGGGGGAACTAAAGGTCTGTGTGCACAGAGTCGGGTGTGTGAGTTGCACTTGCATGTTTCATCATACCAACTTGCATGTCATAGCATAATCGATTCATTTAACCATGACACCTAGAGTATAAGTGGTATGGGACGCTTATACATTAGGACCTGCAAAACGACCCCTTGGTCTATAAGCTTGTGTGAGCAAGTTTATAAATTAAGGTTAAATTCTATATATATATATGCTGCTGTTTGATAACCGACACCCCAACGTATAAGTGGTATGGGACACTCTATACGATGGGAGCCTTGCAGAAGATCCCTTGGCTTATGCGCTTTCGCACATAAGTTGAGGTTACTTTTCCTACTTTCTGTTATTGACATATTTATTATAGAATTGCTAGATTAGTTCCGCTGCCACCTGTTTTTTTCATTAAATCTCCACCTTCATGTCCTTCCTTTTCTTCCTCTCCGCTCGGTACCTAGGAGCCATGGGGGAAGGGGTAGGGTATGATAGGGCTTAGTCTTTATGACTAACGGTTTTCGAACCGCATCATTTTAGGGGATCGTGGAGCCCAGCACAGGGGAGCAGCCCCAGAGACCGGTGCGCTTGGAGATGGGGCAGTCTAGCTCCGGAGTTCATACAGCCGGGACCGTGAGTCTCGGCCTTGAGTAGTTTTGTTTTTGCTTCCGCATGAGCGTTTTGTAGTGAGGACATGATGTACCGGGCATAAGCCCGTATTTTTAGTACTCTGATGTATTATTCTGTGGACACTCCCTTCGTGGAGATTTTATTCTATATATGTGATTTACTTTCAGTGGATTTGCTCTTACTTCAATTATTGTGCTACCTTTCTGTGATCGAATTGGCCAGCAGAATCGGCGCCTTGTGGTGATGATCCTTCAGGACGTGAAGGTGTCACTGCAAAGCGGCGATTCTGGGCCTAAGACCCCAGGTTTTAAAAAGAAAAAAAGGGGGGGGGGGTCTTATAAGTGATATCAGAGGGAAACATCGATCTGAAAAAGGTAGCAGTCCACTATCCCTGGGTCACCCCCGCTTGAGTTTAGTTTGGGGACAAACTAAGCAGCGGAAGCAGTGGTGTGCCCATATGGGGATCATATATAAATTGTCCACTTTTATTAAAGATTGAACGTTTTCTCAGTATGGGTTTTTGTTACGCAGCCTCCAGCACAGCCTACGCCACAAGGTGGAGTTCAATAGGCTCAGGATGTTGCACCACCTCCACCGGTCCCCACTCCTTTCCTTCAGTCAGACATGGGACAAACTCTGACTGCCATCCTGGAGGCTTTCAGGGCCCAGCAGGTTCCGGTCTCGCAGCCAAATCCGGGGGCCAACTGGCTGAGCATCTTCCGAGGACTATCTCCCCCGTCCTACTTGGGGACAGAATCGGCAGTTCAGACGGAAGAGTGGCTGGATATTATGTACGAGATGCTGACCGGGATACGGTGTCCCTGGGAGGAGATGGTGGCTCTGGTTGTCTCTTTCCTGGAGTCCCATGCCAAGAGGTGGTGGAAGACGCTGTTGGACACGACATTTGCCGATAGGGAGGTTGCGGAGGTTACCTGGGAAGAGTTTAGGGCCGCGCTGCTGGAGCATTTCGTTCCGCAGTCGGCCAGTGATGAGTTGGAGGAGCGGTTCTTACAGCCGAAGCAGGGCACCCGGACGGTGGTGGAGTACCATCGGGAGTTCGACCATCTGGCTCGATATGCAGATTCTTACCAGCTGGACGAAGCAGGGTACATCAAGAGGTTCTATAAGGGCCTGCGGGAAGGCTTGAGGGAGGCTTTGTTGTTTGTATCTGACGGGCCTATCTCCCGGATTTTGGAGGTTGCAAAAAGGATTGAGGCTGATTGGCACACCACCCGGGTCTGGAAGCGGCCAGCAGAGGATCAGGGACGGAGAGTCAGAAATGACCAGCGACGAGGTACTATACCAGAGGGGAGGAGGACAGAGGACCAGCCTCGTCAGGAAGTGAGGCAGGAGCCGAGGGAGCATGTGATATTGACCCCTCAACCTCTTCGGATGCAGGAGATGCCGAGACCCGGGGGAATGGCATATCCCCCACCTGAGTGCTTCCATTGTCATCAGATTGGGCACATCCGGAGGAACTGCCCGATGAGGGGGGCACCACCTCCAGCACCACAGGGTGGCCCACCAGCTCAGCATTACGGAGGCCGAGGACGCGGCCGCGGTCTTGGATACCAGGAGGGAGACCGTAGACAGGGAAGGGAGCAGGTATATGCTTTGGACCTTACGCAGCCTCGGAATCCGGAGCAGGTCATAGCAGGTACGCCGCAATGCTTCTTTATTTTCACAGAATTTCCCTTTTAGTTGTTAAAACTTAGAACCGCACTAGATAGATTAACAAGGAAAGAAAATTCTTTATAGAACCCTAAGACATCTAATCACCCCAGGTATAGTCTTCATCAGCGGCAAGCCTGCCCGCACGCTTTTCGATACTGGAGCTACTCACTCCTTTGTGTCGGAGACGTTCGTAGAAGGACTGGAAGGCGTGGAGCGATTCACGGGCTCGAGGATGAGGGTGCGACTACCGGATGGATCTGAGCTCCTTACCACGGATCACTGCAATATGGAGGCAGAAATTGGTGGAAAGGCGTTCGAGGCTCCAGTAACGATTTTGAAGCTGACGGACTACGACCTGATCCTGGGCATGGTATGGCTGCACTAGAACCATGCCTAGATTGATTGCCAAGCGAAGAGGATCACCGTGAGACACGGGGACTCTTTCATTGTCATCGAAGGTATAAGACCTGCCTCTCGTATACTCTTATCTTCGGTACAGGCCGTCAAGGCCCATCTGCAGGGAGACGTGGTATATCAGGTGCTGTTCGAGATGACCGAGGAGAAGGATCGGATTGCCAATATACCGGTGGTTTGTGATTACACCGATGTGTTTCTAGAGAAGCTGCCAGGATTGCCTCTGCACAGGGAGAAGGATTTTCAGATTCAGTTGGTGCCAGGGGCTAAGCCGATATCCAGGGCTCCCTATCGGATGGCCCCAAAGGAGTTGGCGGAGTTTCGGACTCAGTTGCAAGAGTTGGTGGAGGCGGGATTTGTTAGACCGAGTTCCTCGCCATGGGGAGCCCCGGTCCTATTCGTGAAGAAGAGGGATGGGACACTTCGCCTGTGCATTGATTATCGAGCACTAAACAGGCTGACCGTCTGGAATACCTATCCGCTCCCACGGATAGACGAATTGTTCGACCAGCTGGAGGGAGTCCATTATTTCTCGAAGCTGGACTTGAGATCAGGATACTACCAGCTGCGGATCCAGGAGGAGGATATCCCGAAGACGGCCTTTAGTAGCGGATATGGCCTGTATGGGTTCACCGTGATGCCCTTCGGGCTCACGAATGCACCATCGGCGTTCATGAGCCTCATGAACCGGGTTTTCGAGGCCTACTTGGATGTGTTCGTCATAGTATTCATAGACGACATCCTGATCTACTCTAGGACGGAGGAGGAGCACACTCGGCATCTGGCACTGACTTTGGAGAGGTTGCGGGAGCATCGCCTTTACGCGAAATTCAGCAAGTGTCAGTTTTGGTTGAAGGAGGTGGCTTTCCTAGGCCACATTATCAGCGGAGCTGGGTTGGCAGTGGATCCGGCAAAGATTCAGGCAGTTCGAGATTGGCCACAGTTAAAGACAGCCACCGATGTACGAAGTTTCTTGGGACTTGCGGGTTATTACCGGAAGTTCGTGGAGGGGTTCTCTCAAATTGCCCTCCCCCTTACATCTTTGACAAAGAAGGAGGCACCTTTCGTTTGGACCCCGCAGTGCCAGGCGGCTTTCTAGGAGCTGAAGGACCGACTCATCTCAGCCCCTATTCTTGCCCTTCCATCTGGAAAGGAAGGATTCCAGGTGTATACCGACGCATCATACCAGGGGATGGGAGCGGTGTTGATGCAGAACAGACACGTCATAGCATATGCTTCCCGCCAGCTGAAGACCCATGAGAAGAACTACCCGGTGCACGACCTTGAGATGGGAGCGGTCGTTTTTGCTCTAAAGGTCTGGCGCCATTATCTTTATGGAGTCCACTGCGACATCTACTCCGACCACAAGAACTTGAAATACGTGGACACGCAGAAGGAGCTGAATATCAGGCAGAGGCGCTGGGTGGAGTTCTTAGCAGACTATCAGTATGAGATGCACTACCATCCAGGGAAGACAAACGTGGTGACCGACACATTGAGTCGGAGAGCTGCCACTTCCAAAGCCGGGCCCCAGGTTATGTCCATGGAGCTAGTTCGGTCCTTCAGAGATATGCAGATATCCCTAGTGTCTGAGGATGATCCAGAGCTGTATAGGGAGTATCTGGCATCGATGGTGGCCATAGATGATATTCGGGACCGCATCCGGGATAGACAAAGGACAGATGCATGGGCAGAGCAGATATTCCGAGCCTTGGAGGAGGGTTTGACAGGAGATTATTCCTTGAGAGATGGATTGCTACATTTCAGAGGCAGAGTATATATACCCGCAGGAGGCCGGGTTCGGGAGGACATCATGGCGGAGGCGCATTGTAGCAGATATTCTATACATCCGGGGATCACCAAGATGACGGCAGATCTGAAGAAGATGATGTTTTGGCCAGGGATGAAGAAGGACATTACGTACTTCGTGACCCATTGCGAGGCTTGTCAATTGGTGAAGGCGGAATGCAGGAACCCCGCAGGACTATTGCAGCCACTCCCGGTGCCGGAGTGGAAGTTTGATGATATAACTATGGATTTTATACATGGGCTTCCCCGGTCTCGGACAGGGAATGACTCGATCTGGGTGATTGTTGATCGGTTGACGAAGGTGGCCCGCTTTATACCAATCAGGAAGGATGACTCAGTGGGAGTGCTGGTACGGAAGTTCGTGGAGCAGTATATCTGATACCATGGCGTGCCCAGGACGATAGTGTCGGACCGCGATGGACGGTTTACATCCAGGGAGTGGCGGTCAGTGCAGGCATATCTGGGCACCTGATTGACTTTTAGCACGACCTTCCACCCTCAGACGGACGGGCAGAAAGAGCGCACCAACAGGACGTTGGAGGATCTACTACGACTGTGTATACTGGACCGAGGGGAGCCGTGGGAGAAGATGTTATCGTTGGTCGAGTTCTCCTATAATAATAGCTACCAGTCCAGCATCAGGATGGCGCCTTATGAAGCCTTGTATGGAAGAAAATATAGGACCCCGCTTTCTTGGGTTCAGGACGAGGATCCGAAGGTGTTGGGATCAGATTTTGTTAAAGACACCGAGGCACATGTGAGACTGATCAGAGATAGGATGTTGGAGGCGCAGAGCAGACAAGCTAAGTATTATGACGCCCGATATCGTCAGGTGGAGTTTCAGGTGGGGGACTGAGTGTTTTTGAAGATCCGGCCCATGCATGGAGTTTCATAGGTGCGTGGTTGGAAGAAGAAGCTCAGCCCTAGGTATATGGGCCCTTACCGGATCCTGGAGTGGATCGGGCCCCTAGCTTACCGGTTGGAGTTGCCACCAGAGCTGGCAGCTCTACACGACGTCTTCCACATTTCTTCGCTGAGAAGGGCTCTACTACGCCCGGAACAGCAGATTTTGACCACCGAAGGACCGGTAGCCTCAGACTGATCTGTTCACTTGGAGCCGGTTCGGATCGACGACAAAGGAGTACGGATCTTGCGCCGCAAGAAGATCCCCTTAGTAAAGGTTCTGTGGAGAAACCACGGTCAGGAAGAGCACACCTGGGAACCGCAGGACCTGATGAGGCAAAAATACCCGGAGTTGTTCAGTCAGGTATACCTCACCACCTCTCAGTATACAATAAATTACCTTCTTGCATTGAACCGGTAGGACTAGGTAAGGGAAATGGAGAACCTAGGCATGCGCAGAAAAGTAGGGGCTAATCTTTTGTTTATTGGAGAGATTGTCTTCGTTTATCAAACAAGTAGACTCGCTCCGACTCAATAGAAAAACCGTATGAGATGTTACAAGTTTAATTTATTTCGGTAGAAATCCCCGTAGGCTCAACCTCAATTTCGGGGACGAAATTTTTGTTTTGTTGATTGGGATTTGTAACATCCCATTTCCGGCTAGACCCCTAGGAGTCGGTTTGTCGTGACAGAACCCTAGGAAGCCCAAAAAATGAAATACATCGGCCGAGATTTCGGGTCACGGGTAGGTCACGCCCGTGACCGACCCGTCACGCCCGTGACCTAGGGCGTGACTCCTTCGACGATCGTCAATCTCAGGGAGACGATCGTCGAGCGCAGAATTTTCAACCCGGGCCTGTCACGCCCGTGACCTATATGTCACGCCCGTGACCTAGGGCGTGACCCCTTCGACAATCGTCAATCTCAACGCGACGATTGTCGAGCGCAGAATTTGCGTCATGGCCCTGTCACGCCCGTGACCCATGTGTCACGCCCGTGACCTAGGGCGTGACCCCCTTCGGCGATCGCCGATCTCAGCGAGACGATCGCTGAGCGCGGAATTTGCATCTTCGCCGGTCACGCCCATGACCTACGTGTCACGCCCGTGACCAAGGGCGTGACCACCTTTCGACGATCGTCGATCTCAGATCGACGATCGTCGAACGCAGAATTTGCCACTCGGGCCTGTCACGCCCGTGACCCACGTGTCACGCCCGTGACAAAGGCCGAAACGTCAGCCAGACTGGAAGTTTCTGTAACCGAAGTCATAATCAATTCTGAGTATGAGAATTTACAGCAAGAGTATTTATGAGCCGTTTCTTTCTTTAATTACTTAATAAGAAAGAGAGATTGAGGTCCAATAGGAAATCACCACCTGGTAAACGCCTCTTCTTATTCCAACGTTTCCTTCTCTCCACCATAACCGAAAAGCCATTCGTTAAGGGAGCTTTTATTGCCATGAATGATTCACCCTTCCCCCTCCCCACTTGGAGATCTATAACAGCATCCTTAGAGCAAGAGGAGAAGGTTACACTCTAGACCAAACGAATTCAGATTTCTGCTCTTGCTGTCGAAGAAGTTCGGGAACGCCACCACCGCGCCATGACAATCCGACGTTCATCTCGCCTTCAAACCACGAACAAGGTCCTCCTCTACTTCTCTTATTGGTAGATCTTAGGATCTTAGAAATGAAGTTCGTGCTCAAAGGAGCCGGACCTATCCTGCGTTTTCATGGAAAACCATGAAAAAGATATTTTTCGGGTACGCCGGAAACCGCCACCTCCGGCGGCCAAACCACCGCCGACCGCTAGCCATCGCCTCGACAGAGGTGGTGGTGGTGGTGGCTGGCCAGGGAAGTGACCGGCCGGTCGGCAACGGACCATGGAAGAGCTACATGAAATATATTTTTCTGAGTTCAGTTTACGGGTTCTGTCTGGAAGGGAAGATGAACAGTAAAATCAATTACTATTCATTTATCAATTATAAGGAATTATTATCTCCTTTTTGTCATGCCTTTTGACATTACAAAATGAGGCATTTAGAGGCCTATTTAGGAAAAATGGACAGTCACGAAAGTTGTAGCCCTTCAAGTCTAGGTTAATTTAAAACTGATTTCAACTCGTTTGGGTAAGCGGTTTAACCGCAGAACCCGTTTTAGTGGGGTCTATACCTAGAGTTGGGTAGGAACTAAAATGAATACCTACGCTTCGTCCTTTGCCCAAATGACCTGAAATTTGGGCAGGGGGTTACCCTTAGCCATATCTAGAGTCTGTCCAAAAATGGGAATTTTTGGAGATACTTTGCCTAAAGTTTCTGTTTTAATTTAATTAAGTTAGAGGAATTTATTTATGTGGTCAAATGATCTCCAAACCCTCCCAAATTTTGGTGAGGGGTCCCTGGCTATAAAACCTAGTTCTGTACAAATTTTTAACTCACTTGTATTAGTTTTGGATAAGGAGTCACCTATTCTTAACTAGGCAATAGTGAGGCATTTTTGAGTAAAAAGTGCACTAGAGGTTAAAATGGTCATATCACCTCAACAGAGACTGATATCTTGACCACTGACTTGTAGGGGTTATTATAACCCACTTGGAGAAAATGGTGTGGTTTAGGGTTGATTTACTCTAGGATCCAAGCTCAAACCCTAAATGGAGGGTTTTGAGGGTTGAGAAGGACATGGGGGCAATTGCTCTCGTATTGCCTTGAAACTCTGTAGAGTTGACATTAGCATGATAAGAATCATCTGAATGGAATCTTGGAGAATTTGGAGACAAGTAGATACCTCAAAACCTTAATCTTAGCTTTAGGGTAAAATACTAATTAAGCACAATCCGTCACTAAACTTTATCTAAAGGCTGTGAAATTAGAGTAGAGTAAGTTTTGGAGTGGGTAGGAGCTATAGAGATTTTACTTGAATTTTATGATGTTTATTTCCAGCACTTCATTTGTAAAGTTTATTATAGCCCTAATTGATGTTTTAATTATTTGGATCTTTCTGTTCATTAAAACCCTATGCAATCTTGGAAATAAATATTTTAGGACAGAATGGTTACCCTTGAAATTTTGTATAATTTTTAGTTGAGTAAATCCAGTACTTTTTTCGCAAATGTTAAAGAGGGGTTTTATGCTCTCAAAATTAATTAGGGATGATATTATTACAGAAAAATTATGAAATTGGGCCAATGCTATTTTAAAGGCTTTATCTGCATGTTATAATTTATTTATAATTTTTGGAAGAATATTCTCTGTACTTGGTTCATAAATAATGGAAGATAGTAAATATTGCTAAAATAGTTTTAGTGCCCTTTTGATGATAGAAAATTATGATACTTTGGATTTACCCTATTGAGATAACCTACTATTTATTATAAATTTGTTGGACATCTTGCATGAGAACTTAGGGTAGTTCATGTTCAAACCGGTAGCCCTTGAAATTTTTGAGGAAATTAATTAAATGCCAGATACATTAGGAAAATTACCACATTCTAGATTTAGGCTATTTATATCATGATAAGTCTCCAGTAAATAGTTTAGGGCATTTGGATGAGTTTTGGGATCATTGCATAACCGGTTCGACATATAGTCTAGGTTAGTCGGTATATAACAAATTTGTGAATTGCAATAGGACATGATCTGAGAAAGTCATTGGAGTTCATAGGATAATATGAAGAGTAGAGAGAAGTAGTGATAGCTAGGGTTAAGAGGTGCTCGGGTTCGACGAAAGATCGTCTTTCCCGAAGAGAGGAAGGTTAAAAATCACCCTAGGATAGTCTATCGTAATATGAGAAGGGAATGGGTAAAGGGGATCAACCAATAACAATAAGTGCCTTGCGAAAGGGAACGATGAGCTTCAGCTACCATCATAGTTCCTAGTGCCCTTTGAGAGCCCTTCACGGGGAATACCGGGGGCAGTCCTGGGTTAACGTAAACTGCAATAACAAACTGACAAGAGTAACTTAGTAATTAGGGTTGCACCTTTCACACACTGTTAGCACATGAAGATTTATGGGAGCTTCGGCTCGGTGGGTTAAGAGACGGACGGAATGGTTCGAGGAGCTTCGGCTCGGTTGGTTAAGAGACGGACGGAATGGTCCGGGGAGCTTCGGCTTGGTTGATTAAGAGACGGACGTTTTAGTCCGGGGGGCTTCGGCTCGGTTTTTGTGTGTTTACGATTAAATTTGCATGTGCATAAAAGGAATGAAAATTAAGGTGGTGGGTCTTCGGTATTAGAGGGTCGATGCACCGACGCCAATACGCTGACTCGGCAAGTTTGGTTAGCACTTCGCCAACAGAAGTCCGGTGCGCCAGCCCGCAAGAGTACGCAGGAGTCCGCTTAGTGCACCAAGAGTTGAGGCGTACGATAGGTCTGACCGGTAGTGCTTTATTGGTTTAGAGGTGGGCGAGGCCCAACCCACCGCTTCCATCTGCCACTACGGAGGTATCCTGGGAGGTAACGGCTCCGAAAGGGGGAACTAAAAGTCTGTGTGCACAGAGTCGGGTGTGTGAGTTGCACTTGCTTGTTCCATCATACCCACTTGCATGTCATAGCATAATCGATTCATTAAACCCCTGACACCTAAAGTATAAGTGGTATGAGACGCTTATACATTAGGACCTGCAAAACGACCCCTTGGTCTATAAGCTTGTGTGGGCAAGTTTATAAATTAATGTTAAATTCTCTATATATATATATATGCTGTTGTTTGATAACCGACACCCAAACGTATAAGTGGTATGGGACACTCTATACGATGGGAGCCTTGCAGAAGATCCATTGGCTTATGCGCTTTCGCACATAAGTTAAGGTTACTTTTCCTACTTTCTGTTATTGACATATTTATTATAGAATTGCTAGATTAGTTCCGCTGCCACCTGTTTCTTTCATTAAATCTCCACCTTCATGTCCTTTTTCTTTCTCTCCGCTCGGTACCTAGGAGCCATGGGGGAAGGGGTAGGGGATGATAGGGCTTAGTCTTTATGACTAACGGTTTTCGAACCGCATCATTTTAGGGGATCGTGGAGCCCAGCACAGGGGAGCAGCTCCAGAGACCGGTGCGCTTGGAGATGGGGCAGTCTAGCTCCGGAGTTCATACAGCCGGGACCGTGAGTCTCGGTCACTAGTAGTTTTGTTTTTGCTTCCGCATGAGCGTTTTGTAGTGAGGACATGATGTACCGGGCATAAACCCGTATTTTTAGTACTCTGATGTATTATTCTGTGGACACTCCCTTCGTGGAGATTTTATTCTATATATGTGATTTACTTTCAGTGGACTTGCTCTTACTTCAATTATTGTGCTACCTTTCTGTGATCGAATTAGCCGGCAGAATCGGCGCCTTTGGTGATGACCCTTCAAGACGTGAAGGTGTCACCGCAAAGCGGCGATTCTGGGCCTAAGACCCCGGGTTTTAAAAAGAAAAAGGGGGGGGGGTCTTACATACCATATGACGCCTATCTTGTAAGGAAAACATCTTCATATTACAAATTAAGTGAAAGTAAAAATCAGTTCAACCAACTTAACATAACATCAAATAAAGAGTCAATATAGAATATATTATATGCGGAAGTAAAGGGGCTAAATTTATGCCCTGCAAAGGTCTATAAATCTAGAGTATAATAAAATTCTTCACATCTCGCATAACAACCTCCAGAGTAATGGTAGGTGTAGTAATGCAGGGTGGTTATGGAATCCTCGTTTCATAATCACTGATGTCCAGCAGGAGGGTCTAGTGGTGTCGGTGCTCCTAGGGTGGTGTCAACTAAAACATTAGTAAAAAAAATACGAAGTGGTTCCCTCCCTCTCCCCAATGCATCCTAGTGCACCGGGTGGAAGGAATGATATAAGTTGCAAGTTATCTCAATAAAGAGAGATCTATATGACAAGTAAATAGAGGAATAACTACAAGTAATATGTAAGACAAGTAAACTAACATATAAGAATGTCCATACGAACTTATATATTAAGGATACAGTTGCAATATAATAAAGAACAAGTAACTTAACATATAAGAATGTCTATACAAACATATATGATAAGGATATGCAAATGTAATGTATGGTATATTTACAAACATATAAGATATGCATGCTATATTTACTATAGTGTTAACATTTACACACTAACTCTATGTCGACATATTGGCCATTTTTAAGTAGGTAGCGAACTTCATGGGCCTCATTGTCATGGCAAGACGATAACAATAGTACGGTCACCTCCGCTCTTAGAAGTGTGACTCACTACAAACTTAGGCCCCTTGTACATCACTTGCCAGTATTATGATTGAATGCATCTTTCCTTAGCGAAGTTCCTCATTGAACCTAGCTAAAGAGTGTAGCCTATAGAGGACTACCATTATAGACACAACCTAGGTTAACCTTCAAGACTACACACTCTTGTGGTCGATGAGTTTAGCACTCAACCTTCCATCAGTGAGCTCTATTCAGAAGAGGTGGTAGACCCACAACAATAATAACCTACACACCACTACTTAACCAGTGGTTGGAATCATCTTAAATAAATCTCAAGAGGAGACGAGTTACTAGTTATACATTCAGGCTACCCTTCACTAGAGCCTTAGCCTTGCCTACATAAACACCCCACTTAGAAACCCTCACTAACTTCTAGACTTTGTTGGCAGCAAAAGAACTACTTGAAGGTCAAACCTAGGGTATTCTACTTCATGAAGGTTAACATGGAAAGTGTTTGAGGGTCTTGCTCGGGAGAGCATCCCTCAGAATATTCTTGAAGTGCATGGACCTGTTGTGATGGTCGTGAGAGATTATCTATCTTCTTCGTCAAATTCTCGACTTGTAGTGTTAGGGATGTTATTGCGTCAACATTATAAACACTTGCTTGTTTTCCTGACTTAGTCCCGATAGTGGTCCATTGATAATTATTGACATCCATACTTTTGATTAACTCTTGGACGGCCTCTGCCATCTTATTGTTCAGTGTTCCTTTTGCGGCGGAATCAATCATTTGCATGGTCACAATATTGAGACCATTATAAAAAATTTGTATCTGAAGCCAAAGGGATAAAGCATAGTGAATATATCATCTAAGCATTTCCTTAAATCTTTATCAAACATCATATAACGATTCAGATTATATTTGACCGTAAGAAAATGTCACTTCACAATGTAGTGGTCTTAGCGGGAGGGAAATATTTCAATAAAAACTTCTCCATTATTTGATCCCAAGTGGTGATTGATCATTTGGGAAGAGAATTCAACCATTGTTTGGCCTTGTTTCTTAAGGAGAGAGGAAACAAACAAAGACGTATGGCATCATCGGTGGCACTATTTATTTTGAAAGTGACGTAAATTTCAAGAAAATTTGTGATGCAACTATTCGTATCTTCGTCTTGCAACAAGTTAAATTGCACAGAATATTGTACCATGTGAATGATACTTGGTTTGAGTTCGAAGTTATTAGCGGCTACTACAGGACGTACAATACTAGATCCAGTGACCTCAAGGTTTGGTCGAGCATATTCAGACATAGTCCATGCATGTTCACCCGTTTCTTCATCCGTGTCAGCCATAGTTTAAGAATGCGTAGTGTTGTTAATATTTAAGAGATGACTGTCAGTTTCCTTTCCTTTAGTAGACGCAAACTTTTTCTCAGCGAATGCTCCGTCTCTGGATCTACTTGTCCGGAATTTGTGAAATACCTTGGAGGAATCAAAGATGGCGCTTATTAAGAATAAGAGAATTGATATAGCAAGATTTGAAAGCGCTAAAAAAGAACTTATAATGGAATTTCTTAAAACTAATAAAACGGAAAACAACTTTTTTTAGTATGTATAGGTTTAAGCAAATATGCAAAACAATATACTAATATATCAGTCTAACAAGATAAAATAAATTTTCAATTAGTAAGGGGAAATTCTAATTAAATTTATACTCTATTGATTACCCGGTAACGGCGCCGGAAACTTAACATGTTCCTTTCACATTCAAATTAGCGATATATTTTGTGTTTTTAGGCAAGTACACCTATCGTTGAGTATATGCGTTTTTATTATATCAAGGTTCATGAGAGCGCTAAGTTGTCAACCTAAATCATCTAGAGGGGGGTGAATAGGTGAATTTCGTGTCAAATGCGGAATAAAAAATATAACACAGCACAGATCCGTAATCAAGCAATCACACAGACGACAAGAGATTTATAGTGGTTCCCCAATCTTGGGTACGCCCACTTTTCTCACCGATCTAGCAAATCACTAGACTCGGCTACTCCACTATCTCGGATCAAAACGATCCTACAACTCGGAACAACGTTCCTACAAATCTCGATCCAAACGGATCTACACTCGGAAGAAAACCTTCCTACAAATCTCGGAGAAAAACTCCTACAGAACTCGGAGTCAAGACTCCTACAAGAATAAAAGGTTGTATACGGAAATACAAACGAGAACTATTCAGATCTGGATCTTCAACTCTTTCTTCCTTCTTCAGCTTTTAGGGATCGGCAGAAATAAGTCGAGGAAGACAGAGACGAAATCTCTTCGATCTGGAAAACTAGAATCAGCGAGATCAAGTACTGGATCTGACGATTGAGAATCGCTTGATCTTCTGAAACTTCTTGTCTGAATCTCTGGATCGGAGAAGACCGGCGACGAAGAAGATGAACAGCGCTTTGTCGGCGAGATCTTGTCGGCTTCCCGATATGGACGATAGAAATCGGATTCAGAAAAAACTTCTTTTCTTAGGGTTTGACGTTTGACAAGATCTATTTATAAGGTCTTAGCAACGGTCAAATCCATTCTTAATCACGTACACGTGAACCAGTCAGAAAAAGGTTAATTTCAAATCTCCGTCAATTCTGGACTTAACGATTTCTGGAATTCTGAGCCGACATACTCGGGTTAGATAAGATACTCGAGTATAAAGGTCTGCTACTCGAGTAGATAAGAGAAACATGTACTCGAGTAATAGAAATGACTACTCGAGTGCCTTGGAAGAACTACCCGAGTTACTCTAGACAGATTACTCGAGTAAGTAGAAACATCTACTCGAGTACTAATCCAAACTACTCGAGTATAAGAAAAATCTACTCGAGTGCTAATCCAAACTACTCGAGTATAAGAAAAATCTACTCGAGTGCTAAGCCACTTACTCGAGTGCTAAGCCACTTACTCGAGTATATGAGCGAAGTTACTCAAGTATGTGGACTTAGAAATATTTAGACGGAACAGATAGCCCTACTCGAGTATAACTAAGAGACTACTCGAGTATGACTAAGGCTCTACTCGAGTACACAAACACCTACTCGAGTAAGGAAAAGAGGTACTCGAGTATATGAATGGATTTACTCGAGTATATGGACTTAGAAACTTTCTGAGATGAGAAGTCCAGATCAACTCGAGTACGATCAGAACACTTACTCGAGTAACTTGAGAACTACTCGAGTATGTAATCCAATCTACTCGAGTACTAAGTCACTTACTCGAGGATATAGAAGATACTACTCGAGTATGTGGACTTAGAAAAAATTTCTTCTGAGACAGTCTTCAATACTCCAGAGTCCAGTAGTCCAAGTGCATGGAAACAAAGTGTACCCCAATAGAGAGACTATACATGAGTCAACACCTTGGATCACACAATGAGGAATTACATTGTATGGTCCTGTGTTTGATGACCCACTATAGACTGACATTGGTTTACACTTGGCAATAGAGTCTGCATGCACAACTTAAACAAGGCATCAAATACAACTGCAATTCACCTTAGTCTTAGGAGGACTTCTTCAAATTAAGGTCATTGTGGAAACAAGACCCAACAATCTCCCCCTATTTGAAGAAGTCAGAACTCCATTTACTAAGTTGAATTGCTAGAGATATTAAAACAATATTGACGTGAAAGAGGATGGATTGACTTACATTTCTTAACTAGAATTGCTTTGCATTTATCCCCCTTCCTGAAATCTTAATTTGGATTTGCAATTCCATTTCCTTTTGCTCTCCCCCTTTCTGACCTCTTTAAATAGGGGACATGGCAGGGGACGTCAATCATGTCTCCATCCTTACTGAAAGCTCAAACACCTCTGAGGTTCTTTTGGATAGGGTGATCAGTTAGAAACTCCCCCTTAACCAATGCATAAGGAAATTCTTCTTTAGCTGCTGAACCATCAAGCTTTCCATCAGTGGAACCTAAATCTTCTAGTTCCAAGAATTTTCCTGGAACTTCTTCTTGTCCAATTGCCAGATAAGAATTTTGTTGGCCAATGGACATACCTGCATCCACAAGATTAGAATCCCTTAGGAGCCCAAACAAGATTGGGTCTTAGGTCTCTTGTTAGAATACTCCCCCTACGAGCATTAGCCTCATGAGTGGTCATTCTCACGTTGCTAACTTGAGGGGTTGTAGCATTTCTAGGATTGAACCAACAATCGATGGCAAAATGACCAATTCTGCCACAGCACCAACAGTCGAACCTGTTGTATCTTTGCCTGGTGTATTCCTGCTTGATTTTATGAAGTGATGGTCTAGCAGGAACTTCACTCTTGGAGGAGGAAGCTTCATGATGGTGGCAGCTACATGAAGTCTTCTCCTTCATAGGCTTTTCCACAATAGGTTTTACTTTTGGTGTCTTCTTGATGTTATGACCATGAGCATATGGTCCATAGTTCTGAAGTTGAATCTCTTCATAAGGTGCCTTAAAGACACTCTCGCCAAAGTTACGAGGACGAGTCCAACCTTGGTATCTTGACTTAGGCTTCTCGGGGATCGGCCTAGAGAAGTGTCCATAGGTGGACTCATAGTCAAGTTCGTTCGTAGGAAAGATAACTTTCTTGAACAATACCGGTTCCAAGGGAGCTTTCCCCTTTTCTTCAGCTAGAGCCTTCTGGGCAGCCTTATTCTTTCTCTTGGCCTTATTTCTCCTAGAAGATTTACTAGAAGCACCAATGTGGCCTATACCAGCACCCTTGGCCTTAGCTGAGAACTCAGCAACGAGTGGAAGAACTGTCTTAGGCTTGGAGAAACTCTCAGCAAGTTTCTTCTCAGCCTCGAGTTGTTGTTCCAATTCTTTGATGATTTCATCTTTAAGGTCAAGGTGCTTGAGAGCTTGATTGTATTCTTCCATAGCAACATTGAAGTTCTCTTGAAGAGAATTAGTCTTGGTGACTTCTTCCCTCAAGCTTCTCTCACTAGCCTGTAGAGATTTTATTTCTTTGGCTTGAGTTTTCACGACTCTGCGACATTTTTCATAAGCCGTGAGTAACTCCTTATACTGTCCCATTAGTTCAGATTCATCTTCAGAGGAATAGCCCTCTTGCTCATTATCATCATCAGATTCAGAGAGAGGAGTGTGAGATTTTACCTCCCCAGTGAACTGGGGGACTTGTTCATCATCAGAGTGAGCCATGAGCCCGAAGTAAGCTTCCTCTTCTTCACTCGACTCAGATGAGTCGGAGTCGCTGAGAGTTTTGCTCTTCTTGGCTAATAAGCTCTTCTCAGTCCTCTTCTTGTGATATGAAGATTTCTTTTCCTCTCTTCTGCCACCCTCTTTCTTCTTGTGAGGGCAATCAGTGCTTATATGCCCTGGCTTACTACAATAATAGCAAACAACGTTAGATGAAACATGTTTGTTCGGTTTAGATTTATACCTGTCATGGCTGCTGTGACGATCACCATCAAGACGTGATCTTCTGGTCGAGGAATCATTTTCTCTCATTTGTTTCTTATTGCTAAGAAACTTCTTGAATTGTCGGGAGAGAAGATGAAACTCTTTATCGGATAAATCTGAGCCTGAGGTGCTTGGCTCGAAGTCTTCTTCTTCATAGTCTCCTTGAGTGGAAGCAGGAGAAGTAGATTTGGCCTTTCTTGAGCTGTCTTCCCTTAGTGCAACCGGCTTATCATTGGATGCAGACCTGCTCATCTCTTCTTCAGCTTTTCTTGAGTTGATTTGAAGCTCGTAAGACATAAGCTTTCCGAATAGATTCTGCGGGTCCGTCTCGGCTAACCTTCCGAACTCCCGAATGGCGCAAACCTTATTATCACATTCCTTGGTCAAGGATCTTAAGAATTTGTCATTTAGTTCCCCGTTGGTGAAGACTCGGCCATAAACTCTTAGGCCGTTGACTATTTTGAAAAAGTTCTCAAAGGTGTCAGCTATGGCTTCCTTGTGACCTTGCCTGAAGGCTTCATACTTCTGATTTAGAAGGGATCTCCGATCATCCCTAACTTCTTCAGTGCCTTCCATCAGAGTCACCAGGGATTGCCACATCTTCTTGGCAGACTGTCAATGAATCAGATTTTGCAGCATCGAGTCATCGATTGCATTTGCTATAATATTTTTAGCTTTCTTGTCCAGAGAGACAAGTGCAATCTCGTCCTTATCCAAATCCATTAACTTCTTTGGCACCTCCTTTGTAGGATCACTAGTGGAGGCAATCATAGGGATATAAGGACCTTCCTTCACTATCATGAATATGCGGGGGTCAACAGCTTCCATGAAAAGCTTTATTCTCTCTTTCCACATGGGAAAGTTTGCCTTATTGCACACTGGGAGCTTAGAAAAATCCTTGGTCTTACTCATGCTTGATACTTCTCTTGAGACAACTTGGTGAGGATTAGATCAAGTGTTAACCTTTTAACGATCAACCTCAGCCTCTGATACCAATTGAGAGCGCTAAGTTGTCAACCTAAATCGCCTAGAGGGGGGGTGAATAAGTGAATTTCGTGTCAAATACGAAATAAAAAATATAACACAGCACAGATCCGTAATCAAGCAATCACACAGACGACAAGAGATTTATAGTGGTTCCCCAATCTTGGGTACGTCCACTTTTCTCACCGATCTAGCAAATCACTAGACTCGGCTACTCTACTATCTCGGATCAAAACGATCCTACAACTCGGAACAACGTTCCTATAAATCTCGATCCAAACGGATCTACACTCGGAAGAAAACCTTCCTACAAATCTCGGAGAAAAACTCCTACAGAACTCGGAGTCAAGACTCCTACAAGAATAAAAGGTTGTATACGGAAATACAAACGAGAACTATTCAGATCTGGATCTTCAACTCTTTCTTCCTTCTTCAGTTTTTAGGGATCGGCAGAAATAAGTCGAGGAAGACAGAGACGAAATCTCTTCGATCTGGAAAACTAGAATCAGCGAGATCAAGTACTGGATCTGACGATTGAGAATCGCTTGATCTTCTGAAACTTCTTGTCTGAATCTCTGGATCGGAGAAGACCGGCGACGAAGAAGATGAACATCGCTTTGTCGGCGAGATCTTGTCGGCTTCCCGATATGGACGATAGAAATCGGATTCAGAAAAAACTTCTTTTCTTAGGGTTTGACTTTTGACAAGATCTATTTATAAGGTCTTAGCAACGGTCAAATCCATTCTTAATCACGTACACGTGGACCAGTCAGAAAAAGGTTAATTTCAAATCTCCGTCAATTCTGGACTTAACGATTTCTGGAATTCTGAGCCGACATACTCGGGTTAGATAAGATACTCGAGTATAAAGGTCTGCTACTCGAGTAGATAAGAGAAACATGTACTCGAGTAATAGAAATGACTACTCGAGTGCCTTGGAAGAACTACCCGAGTTACTCTAGACAGATTACTCGAGTAAGTAGAAACATCTACTCGAGTACTAATCCAAACTACTCGAGTATAAGAAAAATCTACTCGAGTGCTAATCCAAACTACTCGAGTATAAGAAAAATCTACTCGAGTGCTAAGCCACTTACTCGAGTATATGAGCGAAGTTACTCAAGTATGTGGACTTAGAAATATTTAGACGGAACAGATAGCCCTACTCGAGTATAACTAAGAGACTACTCGAGTATGACTAAGGCTCTACTCGAGTACACAAACACCTACTCGAGTAAGGAAAAGAGGTAATCGAGTATATGAATGGATTTACTCGAGTATATGGACTTAGAAACTTTCTGAGATGAGAAGTCCAGATCAACTCGAGTACGATCAGAACACTTACTCGAGTAACTTGAGAACTACTCGAGTATGTAATCCAATCTACTCGAGTACTAAGTCACTTACTCGAGTATATAGAAGATACTACTCGAGTATGTGGACTTAGAAAAAATTTCTTCTAAGACAGTCTTCAATACTCCAGAGTCCAGTAGTCCAAGTGCATGGAAACAAAGTGTACCCCAATAGAAAGGCTATACATGAGTCAACACCTTGGATCACACAATGAGGAATTACATTGTATGGTCCTGTGTTTGATGACCCACTATAGACTGACATTGGTTTACACTTGGCAATAGAGTCTGCATGCACAACTTAAACAAGGCATCAAATATAACTGCAATTCAACTTAGTCTTAGGAGGACTTCTTCAAATTAAGGTCATTGTGGAAACAAGACCCAACAGTTCACTTTTATGCTTTGTCATGGGTTCGTTCCTTTGATAACCTACTTCTATTCTCTCTCGTTATCTTACTAAGTTTATCTTTGGAAAATAATTTTATAATAATTTAAATTACTTTATAATGAATTGCTAACTAATATAGGATAGCTAGTATTATTTATATTTTGAAAGTAAGTGGCTACGTATAAACATTACAAAATAAAGGTACTTTTTAAGAAAGAGAGGTAATATTTGATTTAGATCTCCTCTGTAGGATTCTATATCACTCTAGTCTCTCTGGATGAGACATCACCGAAGCTCTGATATTAGAGAGACCTACCTGAGATTTAGACTATGGGTAGGGGATCCAAAAGATCGTTTTATCATTCTTTGACTCCCAATCAAGGCGAAAGAATCATGGTTCCCCATTCTTTCAAGGAGCAATCGACAATCTTTATACTATGCTTAAGTTAATTCATTTACTACCAAAATCATATGGAGGACACAAATTTCATAGATCATGATAAAATTATGCTAGCAATAACCTATCGAGCATTGAAAGACACGGTATAAAAGAAGATTAATCAAAACATTAAAGAAAGTGATAAAATACTTCTCAAAATCATAAAAGAAACCATAAAGATTGTAAAGATTATATGTTGAAATATCGATATAAGGAGATCGAAGAGGAGAATTCTTAGACTAGGGAGATCTAAGAAGATAAAGAAATAAACATGAATACTTGCCTCTTAAACTCTCCTTCTCCCTTGGATTTCCTTCCTTCCAAGAGGAGTTCAACAACAAATTTCTCAAATACAAGAATACCCTCTCTTAAAGCTCTCCAACTCTCTTCCCAAACTCAGTGTCCTCAGCTTAATTATAAATTCGGTGAAATAGAGTGCACGTGGTCAGGGGCTCACGGGAGTGTCTCAGGCGTGTTTCCCAATCGTCACGTCCCTGGCCTCTAGTCTCATCCCTGAAGCATTTCCTGAAGTTATAATGACACACAGTCTGCACACACGGTTGTGTGCCTCCAGGCGTGTGCACCATCCATCGCGTTTCCAAGCTCCAGATGTGTCCCCCGTCCTTATCAAGCACTCAGTTGCGCACATGGTCAGCACACACGACCATGTGCCTCCGGGCATGTGCATTAAAAGTCGCGTTGTTTTGTGGGCAACCCATCCTGGAACCTTGTACAACTGTAACACGGGTAAAACACACGATCGTGTGTCGCGGGTCGTGTGCCATAAAGTAAAATTCTATCAACTGCAAGGATTTCTTGTATTGATTGCTTTCTTCTACCAGTCTGACGCCTGATTTTTGTCATAGTTCTGAAAACGAGAAAGCAAGTTAATAACACATGAAAATTGTATTTTAATACTGAAAAGTGATGATGAAATTAAATATAAATTACTATAATTATATGTTGATAGGGGTGTGCGACTATTCAGCAAGCGCATGTACGCACATACATTTGTGTGTGCGTGTTCATTTCTTATGGTTTTGCTGAATTAGGTTTGATTCGAATTTGCGTGTGCGATATTTTTGCACACGCGTGCGGGCATGTGCAATTTCCCGTGCGCGACCTCGGCACCCAATTCCTCTTCTGCTTACTACTGCGCGCGCCCGCTTGCGCTTTGCGTTGCACGCACATGCACCAATTTTTTTTCCAGGTTGCCTATATATATGTTGTGCGTGATTTAGGTCACTGATCGCCGGGGAGTGCCTTTTTCGTCTTGTTTTACTCAAGTGCACCAGGGCTACACCCCTAGGTCTTATCCAACCTCCTCAAGCATTCTAAGGGTGAAAAAGGTGATTGCAAGGATTCCATTGGAGCTTCAATCTGAGGCACTTGACGTGGAGGCGAACAAACTAGAGAGAAGGCGAGCAACTTTGGGTGAGAAATGGGTTGTGCGGGAACCAGAATTACAAGTCTCTCTTGTTTCTCCTCATGTTTGAGGAATAGTCTCTCGTTTTCTCCATATCAAGTAGTGGTAACTTATATTTTACCCTTCTCTATTAGAATGTTTGTAATCATATTGAAGTGTATTCTAAAGCATCTACACACGATGACCATTGGGCGTAGATGTTTATAGGTGCACTTTTGTATCGTGGATGGTGTGAATTAGATATTGATGTTAATTGTTGTGTTCTTATTCATGTGCTTGTAATTTGATGCTTGTGAATTGTTGTTCTTGTTGAACTAGTGAGCTTGTGCCAGAGGTCAATAATAACATACAATTTTGTTGTAGGATGAGAAAAGGAAGTATTGTTGATATCAAAAAAAAAATGAAAGAACTGTGAGTTAAGAAGAGATGAAGTTAGAGGTACAGAGAGTCTAGTAGGGGAGCTTTAGAGCACAAAAGAGAGAATCGAGAAAACATTATCCTCACCAAGCCTTATTTATATTCATCATTACATCACATTAAGGCTCCGTTTGGAGGGACTTATTTTCATCGGTGAAGCAGTCACGACCGCATTAATCAGACCTTAATTTCAAGATTGCAGATCGTAACCGCTTGACCGGTGAAAATAAGTCCCCCCCAAACAGAGCCTAAATCAAGTCAGATTGCAGGTGAAATAATCATCAACATAATCACATGCACAGGCAAAGTTTTCAATTAATGGAGCAGATTGCAGGCTTCACATGAAGATCCAACTAAAAGCTTTAACATGAAGATCCAAACATACAAAGATAAGTTGCACAAAATAGTGTATGATGATGATTCTAAGTTACTAGGTTTAACCTCAAGAAATCCTCACTCTTTTCGCAGATAAATCAGACAACCAAAGAACGATTTCAGGCTCTTATTTGGAAGACGAGAAAGAATGCAACAGCTGCTGCAGCAGCAATTAGACGAATCGTAAAATTGCTCAGCGTCTTGGCCGCTGTTGATGTAGAATTAGTAGTTGCAGACACTGTGGAAGCCGGATTTGCTGCAAAAAATGAGTATTTCGAGATTCAAGTGATGGACTTTTCAAGCAACTTTCATAAATCATAAGCAATGAGGATGGGAGATTTCAACATTATTTACCATAAGAAGCATTGGTGAAGATTGCGTAGTCCGGTGAGCTTGGAGATAAATTCAGAAGCTCTGTCATGGATTAAAACCAACAAATGATTTAATTGAAAGTGTTTGATAGGAAAAACTTAGAGCGTGTAACATGAAAAATTGACCAGTTCTATTACTAAAGTAAAATGGTGATGCGTTACGATTTAACGGCATATTTAGATCTATTGAGGTAAATTTAGTACAACAACAACAACACTCAGGCTTTTATCCCACTAATTAAGGAAAAAATAGATATTGTACTAATTTCTAATTGATGAGGAAATTTTATCGGAAAAAATTAGCACATGACATTGATACGCCGTAGTTGTATCAAGAACAAATAACTTGAATTGCAATAAAGGAACCACAAATACAATCGGGAGACAAACTTCCGCCGAGCACCCGGAGGTGGAGTCCTCCAAGACACTCCCCTCTAAAGAGGAACCTTGGAGACCCATCCAGCTCCTGAACAATGATCGTGGGGCTGAAGAATAGGTCGATGGGGAGCAAGTAGTGATGAGTGGGAAGGAAACCCGAAGGGAAGTCTGGTCGAAGTAGGAGAGTGACCAAATGTGAGGATAGGATAACGGAGGGCTCGAGAGTTAGCTGGCAGGTGGGGGTGGGCAGATTAAACATTTGGTGAAATGTGAAAGATTGGCAAGGTGCCAGGTGGAGCCTCTGTCACGGATATGTCATAAGGCGAGCGAATGGGAGGGCAACTGGTGGGATCAAAGGGTGGGGGGAAATTATGGGGTTGCGTACCGCGGTCGGCAGTGGAAAAACGAAGGGGCATCAAAAAGGAGGACGTGACGGCTGTTGTAATGGTCGAAGACCCACGGAAGGGTGCTGGTGGGATGGATCGAGGAGGAGGCTCGTCGAGAAACAGAGAGGCAGGCAGGGGCTAATGACGAATTTCAAGTGCCATGAAAAGGAGATTATCCAGGGCAATGTCAATTCGATCAAAGAGAGCATGCATTGAGTCCAGAAGGAGAGCCATGGCGGGAAAAGAGGGTGAGGACTGACAGAAAGCGTCAGGAGTCTGTCGGAATGCTGCGAGAGCTGCATGAGAACTGCAAGAATGCTACAAGAGCCGCAAGAGGGCTGCTGGAATGTTACCGGAGGAACATGAGGGCTGTTGGAATGTTCCCAGAGCAGCGGGAGGTTTGTCGGAATGCTACAGGAGCCACGGGAGGGTGGCGAGGATGAGGAGTGGTCGCTGGAACGCTGCAGAAGCCGCATGAGGGCCTCCTGAATGCAAGCGAGAGAATTGGAGGTCTTCGGAAGGTAGCAGGAGTCGCTGGAGAAAGGAGGCGGATGAAAGGGGTGCATGAAAGGACGTACAGGCGGAGGTAGTGAGCGGAATTGCGGCGTGCGGCGTTGGAGAAGGAAAGATCGGACGGATCGAGCAGCACTGGCGAACGATCAAGCATAGAAACTGGTGTGAATCGATTAGCATTGGAGAAGGAACGCACGGACGGAATCGGCGGATGGTTGTACGCAGGAAGGATGGATTCGTTAGTTGCGGCTTGAGCGAGGAAGATTCAATTAGGGTTTTGCAGGAAACCCTAAAAGGGGCAGGACAGACCAGTTGATACGCCGTAATCGTATCAAGATCGAGAACAAATAATTTGCATGGCAATAAAGGAACCACATACAATCAGGAGACAAACTCCTTCCAAGCACCCGAAGGTTGAGTCCTCCAAAATACTCCCCTCTGCAAAGAAAGACTCAAGACTATCACTCAAATGATCCAACATAACTCCCTAAGAGACTCTTTATATAGATGTAGGTTCCACTATAAGACAAGACTATATGACTGAACATACCTTGCGTGCTTATCAGTAACATGATAAATTGACTAGTTTTATTACTAAGGTGTTAAATGGAGATGTGTCACGGTTTAATAGCATATTTAGATCTTAAGGAAAATTAGATATTGTAATAATTTCTAACTATTTTATATATGCTACAAATATAGTTATAGAGTTGTAACATGAGATGAGATTAGAGCGGAATGAAATCCCTTCTTTCTTGATCCCTTGTTTCTCTTCACGCTTGCCTCTTAGTTCTTCCAAATCTCTCAACCAAACTTCTCTCTCCGGATACAAGATGTTCTTTCTCAATTCTAGCCTACGAAAGCATCCTCTCTCTTCCCTTGTGCCTATACATTATACATATGGTAGAAATACCTAGGAGAGAGAAACATAATTTTTTTATTAATTTCTCTAATCCTCACATACATGAATACATGTATTTGTACATTTAAATAAGAAGGGAACGAGGAGATTATTCTCATCATAAGATGTGAGACTAAACTACACAACAAGGTGTGACATAATTCATGACTTAATTTGGGCTTTTACATATTTTCCTCAACACTTCTCCGCAAGCTGCATCATAAAAATCGCAGGTTCCAAGCTTGGAAAAAAACTGATAGTACAACGATCATGATAAGACCTTGGTGAGAATGTCAGTAACTTGTCCGGTAGCGGGAACATGCTGTAATTCCAACTTCTTCAATTAAAACTTCTCCCGAATGAAGTGGCAATGAACCTCAATATGTTTAGTTCACTCATGAAATATAAGATTCTTAGCAATGTGTATAGCAGCTTGACTGTCACAAAATAGAGTTGCTGGTGAGGAAAGTTTGACTCCTAAATCACGAAGGAGACTTACTAGTCAGGTAAGCTCAGACACAACAACAGTCATTGCACGATACTCGGCTTCAGCTGACGAGCGAGCAACAATAGATTGCTTCTTGCTATGTCAGGTAATAAGATGTCCTCCAAAGCACAAAAACCAATTGTGGAGAGTCGATCATCCAGAGAGCCAACATAGTCAGCATCAGAGTAGGCAATCAGAGATAAAGAGGAAAAGCAAGAAAGGTTGTATACAATCCCTTGTCCAGGGGCAATCTTCAAGTATTTGAGGATGCGCTCTATGGCCTGGAGATGAGTGGTCTGTGAAGCATGCATAAATAGACTGACAATTCTAACAATAAAAGAGATATCAGATCTTGTAACAGTAAGATATATCAGCTTTCCTACAAGAAGACGATAATACTCAGGGTTCGGAAGTGGCAGATCGGAGTCAGAATCATAAGCCCAAAGCTTGTGTTTGACATCCATAGAAATGTCAGCATGCTTGCATCCTGAATAGCCAGAATCCAGAAGAAGGTCAAGACAGTACTTCCTTTGACATGAGACAAGGCCATCAGGACATCTCGCTATCTCAAAGTCCAAGGAAGTATCAAATATTTCCCAAGTCTTTAGTTTGAAAAAACAAGTTTAAGTGCTGCTTGATCATTTGTATTCATGTGAAGTCATTACCCGTAATCAGAATATCATCAACGTAAACCAAGAGAATTGTTGTGCCGATTGGTTGATGTCGAGTAAAGAGAGAGAAGTTGGTTGAGCTTCAAGTGAATCCAACATCACAGACAACCTTACTAAATTTGTCAAATCATGCGTGGGGAGACTGCTTAAGACCATAAATAGATTTCTTAAGGAGACAAACACGAGACTCCTCTGTGGTCTCAAACTCGGGAGGTTGATACATGTAGACAGTTTATTAAAGATTGTCATTGAGAAAAACATTCTTGACATCCAACTGATGTAAGGACACTTTTGATACACAACTAAGGAGATCAGGACCCGAACAGTGTTTAACTTTGTGACTGGTGAGAAAGTCTCATCATAGTCGAGGTCTTGTTGCTATGTGAACCCTCGAGCCACAAGCCGAGTCTTTAGGCATTCGACTGTCCCCGTCTGGAGTATGTTTGATTGCATAAACCCACTAACATCCCACACAAGTTTGTCCTGGAGGAAGAGGGACAAGATCCTAGGTCTGGTTATCCCATAGAGCACTCATTTCTTTATGATTGGCCGCACGCCACACCGGATGTTGGAGAGCATCCTGCAAAGAGTTAGGTATAAGAATGGAGGATAAAGAAAGTGCGAATTTGAGAAGAGGTGGGGAAAGGCGAGGTACAGACACATAATTCGCCAAGGGATGAGCCGTAGAGGCTAGTTACAGATCAGTAGGTTGCGAGATATCCCTGGTAGAGGGTAACTGCTATAGGGCATCAGATTTGGAAGTATGGGGGGTGTATACAAGAAGAGGTAATTGCTATAGGGCATCAGATTTGGAAGTATGGGGGGTGTATACAAGAAGAGGTGGTTTGGTTTGCACTGGTGTCGGTGTTAGAAGAAGTGGTGGAAGGCGAGATGTAATAGAACGGTAGAACATGGTAGAAGGGGAGTTATAAGAGGAGTTGGAGTAGAGGAGTAAAACGGTTGGTCCTTGAGAAAGGTGACATCTGTCAAAACAACTATTTTGCATCGTTGGGAGAGTAGTACGCATACCCTTTCTGAGTACGTGAGTATCCAACAAATATATATTTGGTAGATCGAAAAGCAAACTTGTCAGCGGATGGATCAAGATTATGCACATAACATATACATCCAAAAACACGAGGCGTGATAGAAAAATGTGGCTTGGAAGGAAAAAAAAGACTAAACGGAGTCACAAAGTTGAGAATAGAGGAGGACTTGCGAATTATGAGATGACAAGGAGTAGAAACCGCAAAATTCCAGTATATTGTGGGTACCTGCATTTGAAACATGAGTGATTGGGCGACGTTATGAAAGTGTTGATTTTTCTGCTCGGCCACACCATTTTGTTGGGGAGTATAAGTGCATGAAGTTTGATGCAAGATCCCAAACTCAGCACACAGATTTGAAAAGGTATGGCTTGTATACTCACGCACATTATTGGTGCGAAGAACTTTTATAACAGTGAAAAACTGAGTGCGAGTTTCAGTAATAAAGACACGAAAGGTAGACGCATTTTCAGCACGATTGCGAAGTAAATACAACCAAGTCATGCACGAGTAATCATCAATAAATGTAGCAAAATAACGATAACTATAGACACCATAAGTTTTATATAAGCCCCAAATATCAGAATGTACTAAAGCAAAAGGAGCATTACTCCGAGTATAATTAGGGATAAAAGACACGATGTTGTTTGTCAAATATACATGATTCACAAGTGTAGAGAAAGGAGAAGTAAAATGAAAGGTGCAATATATTCTTCCACAAAGGGGCATAATATAGGACTTACATCAAGACACCCAACACCAATAAGCGGTGTGGGACTAAACACAACACTACTAAAAAACTCAAACCCAAATAACTCTAACACTCCCCCTCAAGCTGAAGGGGGACCCTACAGCTTGAACATAGCATAAAAAAAGGAAAGTAAAAGACGGTTGACAATGTGGGACAAAACAGCCGCTACCCAGGCTCAACTGCGTGTCACCGGGGATACTTCAACCGGGCAAGAGCCACACGACGTTGGTCCACAAAACCGACCATACCACGCTGGATACACTCGGAGCGGAAACTAGGTCAACCACAAAAGACCAAACCAATCCTACCAAATCCAGAGAAAATGACGAGGAGACACAAACAACATACAAAATCGGCTTGGAGGCCATGTATGACTAAGGCAGGAGTCGGGAAAGAGGCATCCGAGTCGCCGTTATCAAAAACACTCCCCCTCACGTGGAATACGTGCATGAAGGCATAGACTATGTCTGGAGGCCGTGACGTACACTCCCCCTCACATAGACCACGTGCACGTGTGAGACCCTCGTCGGGTACATGAACCCAGATCACGTGAAAGAAAACAAACATAACAACACAACTATAACAACCACTAGAAAAAAAACAGCAACTTAAAAAAAAGAGTAAGGCAGAAGTCAGCCGGGCCAGAGAAGAAGCGGCGGCGGCGCAGGTAGAGCAGTAATGGTAAGAGGGCTGCCGGGCCGGAGAAGAGCAGCAGTCTGGAGAGGCACCCGACAAGTAGAAGGTCGGGCCGGATAAGAGCCAGCAGCAGCGCACGAAGAGCAGCAGCAACAAGAGGGCTGCTGGGCCGGAGAAGGGGTAGCAATAGCAGAAAGAGGGCTTCCAGGCCGGAGAGGAAACAACTCGAGAAGAAGTAGCGGTAGCAACGCCGGAGGAGAAGAAGACGTGTCGGAGGAGGAGAAGAATGGCTGCTGTCGACGAGAGAAGCATGCATTGATTTTGACGGGAGAAGCACCCGTCGATTTCGACGGAAGAGGCGCATGATGACTTCGTCAGGAGAAGAGGCCGTCGATTTCGACGGGAGAATGATCGCCGAGGACCAAGCCCAACCGCCCAAGGTATAACCGTCAACTCCCATCGGTGTGATGACTTGCGAGCCCATAGACCTGTCATACTATCCTTAACCCAGGATTACGACACCACGCGTCGACTCACACCGCATGCAATCTCACATTTCGAGCTCAATAGCTCACAAGGGCTCCTCACCGAGTCCCTTGTCAACACAATCGATCAAGTGCAGCAAACACTCACACACTATCAACCCTTCCACATTTTCATGCAACACAGGGCAGTGGCGGCGGAATCAGAGCCGCTCCTGTTGACGGGATTAGCGATCGACTCCGTTGACAGGAGCGGGAGCGGCGGGCGTGAGCCCTAGCAGCTGGCGGATAAAAAACCGGAAGCACGAGTCGAGGGGGAGGCGCAAGAACAATAGCCGACGGGAGGAATCACGAAAAAATTTATTTTGGGTTTCAGGACCGTAGCTCTGATACCATGTAGAGAAAGGAAAAGTAAAATGAAAGGTTCAATATATTCTTCCACAAAGGGGCATAATATAGAACTTACATCAAGACACCCAACACCGATAGGCGGTATGGGACTAAACACAACACAACTAAAAAACTTAAACCCAAATAACTCTAACAGCAAGGAACTCGTGAAGGGAGATATCGGGAATAACTTTCTTGAGAATATGGAGGGGAGCATGCCCAAGACGTCGATGTCATTCAACAAAAGTGACAGAAGAGAGAACTGTAGGTGGAACATTCAAGAGATAGAGCTCATTAAACATCTGCCACTTACCAATGATATTTTGTGTCCGTCGATCCTGCACAACAAAGGAGGAGGGAGAGAAGGTTACACAACAATCAAGTTCCTGAGTAAGGACTAAGGAGGCTAACAAAAAATGTGTTAAAAGGCGATCCCGGAACGTGAAGGACCGAGAATAGAGAGAGGGTTGGAGTGAGGGGTAGATCAACAGCGCCAGAAACCGGGGTAGTGCCACCATTGGCCACGGTGATGAACTTGGGATATGTAGATTGCAAGTACTGAGGCAGTTTCTACGGAGTAATATGGTGTGTGACACCCGAGTCCACAATCCAATGGGAGCTACAGGAGAGACAGAATATACCTTCATTGGAGATCGATGCAATAGATCCAGATGAGCGACTGATTACCCCTTAGAGATGCTGGAGCTGGGTGTGCAAGACATTGATGTCGTTACGGGTAGAGGAGTGAGGATTGAACATAATGGAAGCATTTTGATATGGGGGCTGACCATGCTTGTGATAGCAGGTAGCCTCAAGATGATCATCTCGACTGTAATAAGAACATTTAAGATGGGATTGACCATTACGTCCCCGACCCCGAGAAGTGGTGCGACTTCCACAAGCCGAAGGAGTAGGAGGAGAGGTGAGAAGATGTTGGAGGAGAGATGGAGATAGAGGTCCAGGAACATCAGATGGTGTTCTAACCTTCAAGAGCATAGAGCAAACATTTGACAGAGAGGGAGTTATAGATGAATAAAGAATTTGAGCCTGAACGCTGTGAATATGAGGTGGAATACGGGTCATCATCATGACAATCCCGACTGGCTATTTTTGTGCCCGTTGCGCTGTAAGATCTGTCATGGGAAGCTGATGTTGTATCCATGCTTCAACAAGAGTCTCATATCTTACAACAAAAGAAGTTAAGACACATGTTGCTCTAGGGTCAAGTGTCTGAAGATCGGTGATGATGTCGAACAAGTGTTGGAGGCTGTCCTTTGTCAGAATAAAGTCGTCTCATGACACATGGTCATCCGATATGGCTCAGTGCCCATAGAATTAAGGCTACATGATTGGACATGCCCGTCATCACAGATCTATTCCTCGGCGGGTGCACTAGGAGTGAGTTTTGTCAGATGATGAAGAAGACATTTAGTATGCAGAACACGATGAAAAGAGTGCACCCACTCAACAGAGTTTTTCTTCCCATTGAGAGATATGGTGGTGATCTGAAGCTCATCACGAATTTCAAGAAGAGATGTCGCAGTACGAGTAGGAAGAGAGGAAGCATCCGTCGAATCCATGAAGCAATAACAGTGACAGTAGTTGCAACAAGAGAAGAATCGGTCAAGCGAGCTGTGTCTGCGGATAGACGAAGGAGCGGCCAGACGAGCAGTATCTATGGATAGACGGAGGAGCGGACAGGCGAGCAGGAGCTGTGGTCTAACCTTCAAGAGCATAGAGCAAACATCCGACAGAGAGGGAGTTATAGATGAATAAAGAATTTGAGCTCGAATGTTGTGAATATAAGGTGGAGTACGGGTCATCATCATGGCAATCCCGATTGCCTCTCTTTGTGCTCGTTGTGCGGTAAGATCTGTCATGGGAGGCTGATGTTGTATTCATGCCTCAACAAGAGTCTTGTATCTCGCAATAAAAGAAGTTAAGACGCATGTTGCTCTAGGGTCAAGTGTCTGAAGATCGGTGATGATGTCGAACAGGTATTGGAGGTTGTTTTTTGTCAGAATAGAGGGAGAGGAGCTCCTCCCACATGGCTTTAGCCTTCTCATGATACATGGTCATCTGATATGGCCCAGTGCCCATAAAAATAAGGATCCATGAATGGGCATGCCCGTTATCACAGATCCACTCCTCGATGGGTGCACTAAGAGTGAGTTTTGTCAGATGATGAAGAAGGCCTTTGGTCTGCAGAACACGACGATCTGAGTTCACCCACTCAACAAAGTTTTGCTTCCCATTAAGAGATATGGTGGTGATCTGAAGCTCATCACGAATTTCAAGAAGAGATGTTGCGGCATGGACAGGAAGAGAGGAAGCATCCGTCGAATCCATGAAGCAATAACAGTAGCAGTAGCTGCAACAAGAGAAGAAGCGGTAAGGCGAGTTGTGTTTGCGGATAAACGAAGGAGCGGCCATTCGAGTAGTGTCTAAGGATAGACGAAGGAGCGCACAGGCGAGCAGTGGTTGTGGTCTAACCTTCAAGAGCATAGAGAAAACATCCGGCAGAGGGGGAGTTATACATGAATAAAGAATTTGAGCCCGAACGTTGTGAATATGAGGTGGAATATGGGTCATCATCATGGAAATCCCGACTGCCTCTTTTTGTGTCTGTTGCATTGTAGGATCTGTCATGGGAGGTTGATGTTGTATCCATGCCTCAACAAGAGTCTTGTATCTCGCAACAAAAGAAGTTAAGACACATGTTGCTCTAGGGTCAAATGTCTAAAGATCGGTGATGATGTCGAATAGGTGTTGGGGGCTATCCTTTG
This sequence comes from Platanthera zijinensis, assembly GCA_039513925.1. Lineage (NCBI taxonomy): Eukaryota > Viridiplantae > Streptophyta > Magnoliopsida > Asparagales > Orchidaceae > Platanthera > Platanthera zijinensis. The sequence goes on from CM077096.1 coordinate 157,327,296, forward strand.
TCAGAATAGAGGGAGAGGAGCTCCTCCCACATGTATTTAGCTATCTCATGATACATGGTCATTCGATATGGCTCAGTGCTCATAGAATTAAGGATCCATGATTGGACATGCCCGTCATCACAGATCCATTCCTCGGTGGGTGCACTAGGAGTGAGTTTTGTCAGATGATGAAGAAGGCCTTTGGTAACACGACGAACAGAGTGCACCCACTCAACAAAGTTTTGCTTCTCATTGAGAGATATGGTGGTGATCACAGGCCTGCATCAGTCGAATCCATGAAGCAATAACAGTGGCAGTAGCTGCACAAGAGAAGAAGCTGCCAGGACAACTGTTTTTGCGGATAGACGAAGGAGCGGCCAGACGAGCAGTGTCTATAAAAAGACGGAGGAGCAGACAGGCGAGCAGCGTCTGCGATTAGATGGAGATGCGGCTAGGCAAGCAGTGTCTGCGAGCAAGATATGAGGCAAGGGAAGTAAGACACGCCGGCAATCAAAGACCTGCGGCCTCAGTCATATCCATGTGAGGAAGATGCGGCTAGAGGAGAAAGTGACACGGCGAACACAGGCAGTGAACCGGGGCTCGAGCAGACCTAGTGACCTGGAAAGAAATAGATGCGGCTAGGAACCAGCGGCCAGTCGATCAATACAGCAGCAATAGGAGCTGCGAGCAAGAGGCAGCAAGGTCAGCACGATGCGACAAGCAGAGCAACGATGACCTGGAGAATAATAACAACAGCTAGGGGCGGGGGTCCAGAGACCAAAAAATGCACAAGGAGAAGAGAAGCACAGAGGCCACACGACTCGCAGCAAGGTAAAGAAGACCGCAACGAGAAGCAGACAGGAAGGGGCCCACTGTCAGAGAAGAGAAAAACTATAAAAGCAGGGTGAATGAAGGGGAAGACACGGGAGACAGAAGAAGAAAGAGGGTTGTGGTTTGAAAAGCAGTGACCGCAAAGAGGAAAAGACGGGTGGGGTAACAAGAGAGACCTCCGGTTAGAAGATTTCTAACTGCCCAGAGATAAGCAAGAGAGAGCATGACCTAAAATTTTTTAGGATCGTATGTCTCTGATACCATGTAGAAAAACATAGGAGAGAAAAATAAAAGAAAATTTTATTAATTTCTCTAATTGATCAGGTAAGACCACACCTGGATCATGTAGAACTTGCTCCATGGATCAGGTAAGATTCGTCAGGTTGTGGATGTAACACCACACCTGTAATGACCCCATGACATGGGTACAGTCGGTCCCCACTACATAGAATAATCACAAGTGGACTATTAGAACAACTACTAGAGAATATCCACATCTAAAACACCAGAATGTCTTTGGCCTTATGACATACAAAACTCTCAAATGAAAGTACGACGGCCGAGTATTTGAGCAGGCCTGTGATCCAAGGTGTTTGGGTGTGTGTACCCTTTTCTTTGTTAGCCAACCGTACTTTCATTTGAGAGTTTTGTAGGACATAAGGCCATTGACATTATGATGTTTTAGATGTTGATATTCTCTAGTGGTTGTGACTTTTATCTACTAGATTTTCCGCTGCATATTTATATAAGAATGTCTCATTGTTTAGAAGTACGTTGTTTTAAAATTCCACTGGTGAATACTCTAAGTAGTGTGGACCGGCCAGACCTATGCCATGGAGTCATTACGGATGGAGTGTTATAGTGGAGACGAAGGCGCACCAGTAAAAGTGGTTATTAGCCCACAAAATAATAACCAAATAATGGTTAGGAGAGAGTATAGTGCCGTGCATGGAGACCTCGATGAACTCAGTGATGTAGGAGGTGACATTTTCGAACTAGCAAATAGAGTTGAGGCACTCGTGAGCATTACGTGTGAAGAAAGGAGGAAATGGGAGGGTGTTCTTGTAGGGACCTTAAGTCGAAACCTTTTTTACATACATCGAGACTTACCGGAAGACATTCCCCAAATTACTGTTGACATCTTATTCTTTCATAAAATGAAGTGAAGCCCTTGACAATCAATCATAGAATGCTTATTGACAAACTACAAGAGGAGGCTAGTTTTAAAATATTTTAATTCTTTAGACAACATTATCAAGATATCCAAAGCATACAAAAAATAAGAATATTTCACTTCATCAAGAGGTTTTTAGAGATATCAGCCATTTGATCATCTGTTAGAATATAATCAAGAGATATATTTCTTTTCACCACATTGCATCTAATGAAATGTCGTATGTATATATACTTGATTTAACTATGTAAGATTAAATTAGAAGCAACAGATATAACACTAATGTTATCAAAAAAAGGTTTTGATAGGTGAATTTAGTCTAGTGATTTATGTATCCCTTTTGTTCTCATTCTTATGATTATAACACCTTTATACAACGATTTGACCGATTATCTTTTTTCCAAAAGATAATAGGAGCACAATTTGAGGGAAAAAAAGGAGGGCTACCCTTGAATAAGAGCCGTGGGAAAACAAATCTCATATTATAAACAAAGAGCACAATCTTTGTATAGGATTAACACAAACGTGTACCCCAGGCATCTCCTCATATCCTCTTTAATATATTCTTATCCAATGTCTTTTTTATACATTATAACCTGTTATTGGGATTCGAGGCAGTTGGAGTTTAATTCCCCTAATCATTTTCCAAGCATGCAAGTTTTCATGTTGTGCATGGTCGTACGGTCTAAAATAGCACAGTCGTGCATTTTCTTCAACCCCGATCCTAGAAATCAAACGTCTGAAGGATATCGCGCACTTCCTTCAAGCACAACCGTGTGCGAGGCGCCCGATGGTCTGCATATAGAAAAACTGGTCAGACAATCTCTTTATTTTGGGCCGCACGGTCGTATGTATTCGACTCCGATGCTTTGGCTGAAATTCCAAAAGACTGGAGTGCATTGTTCGCACCCTTCATGCATGATCGTGCATTCAGTGTATGATGGGGGCGAATAGCCATTTTCCAACCACTTTCCTTTTTCTTCTTTCAGCTCTTATTTTGGTCTTCGCGCACTATTGGGCACGTGATCGTGCGCGAGACTTAAAAATCCAGATTTTAATTATGCTAAAATGAAGAGCTGGGACGGGATCTTACAGATTCTTCAACTTTTCTCATTTCATTTCTTCTTCTTCTTCCATTCTAGGGTTCTCTGCCCTACGCGTCATTCCACAATTCAAAGGCCTTCAACGAAGATTTCCACCACTTTCACTCGCCAAACAAGATGGAATCGGAGTAGAACGTGGACGACGCTTACAAAAGAGAAGACGGGTAATTTTGGGAGGTGACAACACTTCCTCGGCTCCCGACACATTCAAGGATTGTGATATGACACAAATTGATGACCCAGTGCCGATCTCTTCGAACCTAAACGGAACTCTCTTTCATCCTTTGTATTTTTCTCCACTTCACAATGGCTCCGTTTGGGAGGACTTATTTTCACCGGTCACCGGTCATAACCGCTTGACCGGTGAAAATAAGCCCTCCCAAACTGAGCCAAAGTCAGAGTTGATCCGAGGTTTTTCTCAAATTTTTAGGTGGATGGATAGCTTGGTGATATTTGACTCTTAGGAATCTCTGATCCACATTTCCTGTGTCAACGATACTCTTATATTCACATTACTTTATTACTTCGATCGTTGCACTACTATCGCATCTCTTTCGGGATTTGCAGTCGCGCGTATGTAACAATCATGTTGTAAGCTATTGATGCCAAAAAAGTCACCAACCTTCACACATTGCCACAGACCTTTTGAGGAGCGAGGAAATAAGCGACTGGCCGACTGCAAGTAATCGACTACTAGCCACAGCAAGCTGAGGGGATAGAAGCGAATAGAGGGGGCAAGAGGAAAATGATGTCGCGAAAGGCTACATCATATTTTCTCGCAATGTCAAAGACCACTTGTTGCGAATGATTTTATATCTTCAAGGATCTATTACAGAGCTATTACAGGCGAAAGGCACTAGAGGACAAGGCAACAGAAGACAACTATGAGCCTGTAACCGCACCTTCTACGGGGTAAGTTCTGGCCAAAGTTCATTGTCCCTTTTAGGCACCCTTGGCCCTCAGGCCACCTGAAACAACCGGATGCAATAAATGTTGCAATAAATGTCGGCTGCCCGAGACACAGGAGAATCCATATAGTAGAGATAAAGAGGGTGTGGGGTTAAGGCAGGTTGTAGCCGCACAGGCCACTACTAACTAATGAGGGGAGTTGGGGAGGACACCTAGGGTGTTCTCCCGGAGCAATATTTAGGTCAGGACTTCTGACGATGCTCATGGTCCTCCACCAATGAGGAGTTTGCAATGGAGGTGGGGCTCACGCACTAGTGACTTGTGTCATACACTTTTGCGTGGGACCCATGCAGTTTCTAGCTCCTCATTGGTTGTCCTGACCCTTCTTTAGGTCAGCAGGAATCCTGACCTAAAAATTAGGTTGACCATCTCGGCTGACTGCTATTTTATAAAAAAACGTAGTCTAAATTTTTTTAAAAAAAAATAATTTTTTTTTTAGATATTTTGACTGACCGGCGGTCTTAAATGTTAAAAAAAATTATTTGTTTTTAGAAAATTGACCACCACGCTGGCTATTATTAATATATAGAAAATTGAGAAGGGGCAGATTTTGTAAAGAAAAGAAAAGTTTAAGCGCTCACTGGGGCAGTAGCTGACGCTGGAATTGGCGAGGGCGCAGGCCTTGGGAAGACTGAGGAGGCGGTCGAGGCGGAGGTGGAGGCCGGAAACACCGCCGCCTCCGTCGTGGGCCCGGCGGATAACGAGGCAGAGGCAGGTGGGGTCCTTCCCCCTCACCTCCGACACCGATCCGCAGCACTGACTGGTGGGCGTCGCCTCCTCCCCGCTCGCATAACCCACGCACTCCGTCAGCTTCGACGCCTCCGTCGCGCACTGCTGGTCAATCGACCCGTCATCCGCCCCCGCGGCGGCGCCGAAGAAGAAGATCAGCAGGACGGCGAAGGCGACCGAGCAAAGTCCCGCCTTTCCTCCGGCCATAGCGGAAGTGCGGCTAGCGGCGCTCAGAAGGTGTTTGCGGAAATGGTTAGCTGAAGCCTGAATGCGTACTCGGCGATGTGATGCAGCTAGCATTGAAGGCTGGGGTGGTAGTAGACGGCGGGTAGTTGTTTGTTGAGAATTTAATGCTGTCTCGTTAATTATTTAGACGGTGGCCATTGAGAATATCAATTTTTTGGGAAAGTCTTTCGGTAATAAATGTTCAGCGCAGGCTTTTAGGCACTGTTTGGCCTAAACGCTTTTTTTTTTGTAAGGGTGCCGCAGATTATCCCACCGTCCCGCCAAACATGTTTTTCGGGTGCTGCAGTTGGAGTAGCTGCCGCTTCGAAATCACGAAAACATAATGAAGAACAAATGCAGAAACAACAGCCTATTTATTTAGCAGAGAACTTCCCTTCAAGTGAGCAGAACCCATTGAGTTACTATAAAATAAGGCTCTGTTTGGCGCGGCGTTTTTCAAGCAGCACCCCGCTATTTTTGCCACCGTCGCGCCAAACAGTTAAATTGACCTTCACCAGTGGCTGACGCCACCGCTACTAATAGCGCTGCTGCCGTATTTTATATAAAAAAATATTTTTTTAATATTAAGTTATCAACGTAATTAATATATTTTAAATATTGTATTAATATATATAAGTTATTAAGTTATTATATTAATATATATAAGTTATTATATTAAATTTATATTAAATTATATTATAAGTTATTAAATTAATATAATTATATAAGTTATATAATTATAAATGAATACAATATTATTTATATAATATTTATAAATATAATATTTATAAAATAAAATTATTAACAGCACTGCAAACGTTGTTCTTCAAAACAGATTCGCAGATTCTGTCATCACTCTACAAAACAGCTGATTATTCCACTACTGCTTCTCACCACTACTTCTCCAGTCGCTGCAGCCGCGCCAAACAGAGCCTAAAACAGCACAGTGATTTCAATGTTTTTTAGACTGAGTTAGCCTCCACATTTCAAAAAATAGAGCATTTGACCAAATCAATAACTTAGATGCTGACGACCAATGATGACCAACAACACTCCAGCTTTTATCCCACTAAAGTGGGGTCGGCTATATGGATACTTTGTGTCCATTGTGCCCTATCTTTTGTCATAATCTCACTAATGCCAAAGTACAACAACATATCTTTCTTTATAATTTCATTTCATGTCTTTATTGGTCCACACCTCCCTTGTCTAACATGCCTAGTGACTAGACTCTCACAACGCCTAACAGGTGCCTCTGATGATCTCCTTTGTACGTGTCCAAACCATCTTAGACGAGCTTCTCGAATCTTCTCTGAAATTGGTGCTACTCCTGTCTCATCCCTGATACTTCATTCCTAATTTTATCCAATCTCGTGTGTGTGTCCACACATCCACCTAAACATTCTCTTTTCCGCAAATCAAAAAAAAAACATAGATGCTCCAATGAAGATTGGCATTGAAAATAGAGAAATGCCTCTTATTTGCACCCCCAATGCAACAGCTATTGCATGTTTTTAACACCCCATAAGAAGATACATAATAATTATAAGCACACATGTATTTTTAACATGTAACAAACCCTAAACATAGAAAACCCTTTCTGATACTGCTATTCATTATCATGTCATTTCAATGACACTATGATCCGTTTGACCCTATTACATGTACTTTGACTGCCTGAGAACTGTATCATCAGCTCCAAGGGTGTTTCTGTAAATCAATTTCCTGTTAATAATTCATGAAACATTAATAATTTGAATTGAAATGAACTAATCCTTATCCTGTGTACTCGGTTAACCTAAGATTTGTCCTCTCTTTTTCTTTTCTTTTCTTACTTGTCTACATTTGCTAAAATCAAGCTTGGAAATGATACTGCTGCAACCTCTGCTGAAATCTCATGCGAGTTTTTAGGTATAATAGACTCATCGGGTATTTCTCGAGATGATGATAGACGGAGTAACTCGTCCTCCTCGGAAATAAGGCTGAGAGGACCTTGAGGAGTGCCAAAAAGAGTAGATAGTATTTGTTTATGACAATCGTCGCAGAAACAGTAGTAGGAAAAATGGCCTTCACCGAGCAGACGATGCACAGTAGCTCCCGGAATCATACGGCTTGTGAATTCAGTCATGGGTGGCGGGATGACCCGATCATCCATTCCCTGCTCAAGGTTTTATCATGCATGAGATTAATGTCAAGGAGGAAGCACAACAGAAACATGAGAAGAAAACATCATTGCTGAAAATTGTAGACTTTATAATTGTAAACTACAAAGTACTCGGTGGAATAGACATGGTGGCCCATAAAAGGGCAGCCTGTTGCATAAGGCATCCCAGCGAAGCGAGGGTCCACGGAAAGGGTCTCACCACAAAGGTGAATTGTAGGCAAACCTTATTACCTTGCATTTTGCAAGAGGCTGCTTCCAGGACTCAAACTTCAGCAAAATTCGGGTAAGAGAGAACCAAAACAACTTATTGTCTGTATAATAATATTAAGTGAAGTGCCCCAAGTGTCATGCAGGTTTTTTGTGATAAATTCTAATTCCTGGGCCAGACAATGAAATTGAACATGCAAAATTAAAATTGGCAAAATCTACTGTTCTGATTTATAATAGTTGGATGATTATAAGATCCACAAACTATCACCACGAGCAGTGCGGAGATGATAAAGAAAGCTTTCCCAAAAATTGAAGGACAATTCGTAAAATTTCATTTTTCACGGAAATGACACTCCAATAAAAACTGCAAGATCTGAAGAACTGTTACCACCATTGATGTTAGAAAAATGAGAAGACATTCTTTGAAAGTTTGAAGATGATCCGACAATTTTCATATTTTCTACCGACAAAGATTCGGTGGCGATTGCAAGAGATTCAAATATCGGATATAACAACCGTCACCCCCAAGTAGGGAATAGAGTAACCCTAAACACAATTCTAATTTCAAATCACCAATTCTGTCCATATGATCAGTGTCTAAGGGATTGGGATTCAAGCAAATTTCCATTATAAGGTCCGCAAGTGTTGTTACTATCACCCATAATAGCCAAACCACATTGGATTACTATGACTATTTTTTTCAAGATCAAAGAGATAAGCTTGTGAGGAACACCTATATATAAATACATATTGTTGCAATATCTGTAAAAAGGACGGGCGGTTACTCTTGTGTAACCGCCCAGTGTTGTTGCATCTGTATAAAGGTCTCCTAGTGTTGCTCCATCTATATAAAGGTCGGGTGGTTACAGTTCATGTAACCGTCCGGTGTAACTACATGTAGTTTTGGCGGTAGCATGAATTGTAACCGCCCGATGTATTTAGTCTCACATTGCCAATTATATATTATCTCACCTCCTACGTTCTTCCATATAAAGAGGAATGCACTTGGGTAATTGTAAAATTTTGGAGGAATAAAATAATTATTTTTATTTTTTTTATTTGGGTTTTTACATGGTATCAGAGCTAGATTCCATCCTACGGAGAGCTTCTTGAAACCACCAACCCTACCCTGCGTGGGAAGCTCTATTGAAGCCTCCTACCACTATCCGAGTGGACTCCATGCGGGATCCACCTACAAGCCCATCCCTCCTACCCTCTACTTCTCCTTGCAGGTTCTTCTTTGTGGCCACACCGACCTCCCTATTGCAATCGCCCGGAATCGTCTCTGACCCATGCAACCGCCCTGTGTTGCACCATCTGTATAAAGGTCGGACAGTTACGCTTCGTGGAACCGACGGGTGTAGCTGCATGTAGTCCGAGCGGTGGCATAAATTGTAACCTTCCAATGTATTTAGTCTCACATCGCCAATTGTATATTATCTCACCTCCTATGTTCAATATAAAGAGGGATGCACTCGGGTAATTGTAAGATTTTGGAGAAATAAAATAATTATTTTTATTTCTTTATTTGGGTTTTCATAGGTATCAGAGCTAGGTTCCATCCTACGGAGAGCTTCTTGAAACCACCCACCCTACCCTGCGTGGGAAGCTCTACTGAAACCTCCCGCCTCTATCGGAGTGGACTCCGTGCGGGCTCCACCTGCAAGCCCACCCCTCCTACCCTCTACTTCTCCTTGCGAGCCATTCTTTGTGGCCACACTGACCTCCCTTGCGGAAATTTCTTTGTGAACAGTTCGCGCGTCCTCCCTATTGCAACCGCCCGAATTCCCCGCTGTGACCTGACCAGTTCGGATGACCTCCCTATTGCAATCGCCCGGAATTGTCTCTGACCCGTGCAACCACCCAGTGTTGCACCATCTGTATAAAGGTCGGACGGTTACCCTTCATGTAACTGCCCAGTGTAGCTACATGTGGTCCGGGAGGTAGCATGAATTGTAATCGCCCGATGTATTTAGTCTCACATTGCCAATTGTATATTATATCACCTCCTATGTTCTATATAAAGAGAGATGCACTCGGGTAATTGTAAGATTTTGGAGAAGTAAAATATTTTTTTTTATTTCTATATTATATCACCTGCAAGCCTGCCCCTCCTACCCTCTACTTCTCCTTGCATGCCCTTCTTTGTGTCCACAACGACCTCCCTTGCGAAACTTTCATTGTGAACAGTTTGCGCGACCTCCCTATTGCAACAACCCGGATTCCTCGTTGTGACCAGTTCGCATGACCTCCCTATTGCAATCGCCTAGAATCAACTCTGACCAATGCAACTTCCCGGACTCCTTTAACCTTGGGCGATTACTCTTCTAATCCCAGTAGTTGCCTTGTCATCGTCCCGTCATAGGCAGCCCTGCGGCCTTTTCTCTTGCCCAGACTTAACTCCCTGATGTGCGGGATGAACTCTGGGGTACGACTATCTCCCTCAATGGGAGGTAAATTTTTGTGGAATGGGAGCCCTTGGTGCAACGTATCCTTCAAATCAAATGGCAACTTCATCATATTACTCATGCTCCACTTATTGAACCTACGAAATAGTGGCTCCGTGATGATGGTGGGTTTCAGTCCTGGCTTCTCAATTTTATGGATACTAAACAATATTGTATAGCCACGTACCACGAGACTGTTAAAACCATGTGGGACGAGCTTCAGTCACTTTACTCAGACCAGGGCAATCTCCAACATCTTTTTTATATCTTTACTCAGCTTCAAGTAGTTGGCCCAGGTGTGACTGTGACCTGACCTCCTTTGTTTCCACATCCAAGACCCTCATTGAGGCATGGCTTCGACACCAGTGCCCCTCCTTGAATTTTGTTGTTTAGCGCGTGCAGAAGAAGGCTGTGGGCATTACTCTCATGATGGCTCAGCGACCTCCCCATCTTCACAGTGTTCGGGCGACCATCCTATCCTCACCTGCTCCATGATCTTTAAATTCACCCCGCATCTTGATGTTGTGATGCCTCCCTCTCCTGCCATCTGCATCATTCCCCAGCTATGCGCCCCCTGGGTCTCAGGGTGGTCGCAATGGTTCTCGCGACAACATACGTGATGTTCACAATCACCCTTGGAGGGAGAAATAACTATGAGAAAGGGGGTATTTACATCTTCTCTCATGAACTAAACTCAATTGGAAAAGATCTGGGCCATCCAAGATCAAAACCCATATCCTACGATAAAAATGAAATAAGATTTTAATGTTTCGTATCTATACTTTGAGTGCAGAATTTGTGCTCTGAATTCTAATTTTGTGGTCCGAATCCTAATTTTGTGCTCTGATTTATGTGTTATGATTTCTATTATGTGCTCTGAATTCTAAAGTTGTGCTCTGAATTCTAATTTCTACTCCAAATTTTAAATCGGCATAGTGTCGTGCTCCAAATTCTAATCCCGTGTTTCGAATTCTAATGTTGTGCTCCAAATTCTAAACCGTGCTCTGAATTCTAATGTCGTGCTCCAAATTAAAAGACCGTGCTCCGAATTCTAAGCACATGCTTTGAATTCTGATGTGCTCCAAATTCTAAGTTGTGCTTCGAAATCTAAAGAAACTCAAAATGACGAACAATGCATTATATTCATAAAAGAATACATGCATGAGAGGTAGAAAGGAGAGTCCTAAGAGGAGAGGGAGAGAGAGAGAGAGAGCCCAAATAATAATGATCCTCCAGGATACCAAAACTCTTATGCCTCTCCTTATATAGATGAGGGAGGGCATATCAACACATACATAATACTCTATCTAAATTAATACAAATTAATTAATTAATACACATAAATTAATAATACTATACTCAACCATGATTGTGCCATGATGGCTTCCAATGAGGAAGGTCCACTTAGGTGAATGTGTGAGCTCACAAGGTGAAAGGTTTGATGTCTTATGGCTCTAAAAGAAGGTGAATCTTCAAAGCTGAATGAGGTACTTGATTTTGATTCTATTGATTTTACCTCACAGTAATTAAGCTTGTGCAATGATAATCTTGTTTCTGAAAGAAGAATCCAATTCTCCAAAAGTATCAATCACTGTCTCAAGCTAATGTTGAGCTATAAGAGAGGCTTGCTCCTTCTGTAGATAGAGACAATAGCTTATAAGAGAATGAGAACATTTCTCTGGAAGAAAATTTTAATGAATCTCTTGAAGAGAACTAGAAACTCATTATTGAGCTGAACAAGGCATGGGAAGAATTTGATTGCTTGAATAGTAAGAGCATTTAGCTAAAGAACATCTTTGAAAACCATTTTATTAGGTTTAAGCGACTTGGTCTTGGTGCAGATCTCTTTGCTAAATGTAGTCAAGGATCTCTCCCTACTAGGAAGGATCATGTAATTTTTGTAAGTAGAGGTGTGTAGAATGAGGTGAATGTTGATTGTCGCGCTGGAACATCACAATCATTCTTATTCTGTGATAAACACACCAATGAGGTGAATGTTGATTGTCAGCGCATCCCCCTGGATACACCAATGAGAAGTCTTAGAATACTTGCCCACCTCTATACAAAAAAAATGAAGAAGTTTTTCTAGAAGGACAAAGGGAAGACCCGGATTGATGAAGATCCTATGTTTATGAATGCAGTCAACGATCACCAGCCGCACGATAGGAGATCGCCGACCGCACCAATAGCAGATCGTCGGCTTGTCGATCTCCAATCGACTCAAAGACACCCTGCTGGACCAGCAGCCGCCAATCGGGGATAGGCTATTTGAAAGTCGATCGCGAACCGCAACATCAATCAACATTCACCGATTGCCGACCGATCTTTCGATCGTCGATTGCCAACCAATCTTTTAATAGCAGATCATCGACCGATTTATCGATCACCGATCGCTCAGCTGAGAGGATTTTCAGAAGCTTCTGGTTCAACCTCTATTCTCAAAAGGAAGAGGTATAATCACTTTGAATTCTTTTGTTGTGGCAAAATTGAACATTTTATAATTGACTGTTGGTATAACACTATAAACATCTATTCCTATAGTAACACCTACCAAAAGAAGCGAGGATTTGTGAGAATAATTCTAAATGCGTCCATCCCAAATCCTATTTGGGATCCTATTTTATTTGATTGCATGTGCGTGAATGTCCAAGTTTTACCAAGAAGCACACTTGGTATTGCATGTGCGTGACAGCGGCTATGTAACACTCAATTTTTATGTTTGATGCTTTGGATGAGTCTATAACAATGTGCAACAACATGTGGAGATTGTAGGAACTTAATAGAAACTCTCCAGGCCTACACGTCTGGGCACACAACCGTGTATCCAAGCCGTGTATATCAAACATGAAGCTGCCAAAGAAATTGCCCCCTGGAAGAGGATGGTGCATTGGTGCTCGTTGACCGTTGGGTCCGATTGGCGATTAGCAATTGTCGACTGCTTGGTCCGATCAGTGATCGATGATCGTCGGCCGTTGGTTCCAATCGGCGATCGTCGGCCGTGGGGTCCAATCGGCGATCAACTGGGCCTGATCGACGATCGCTAACCCTTGGGTACGATCGACAATCGGCGACCCCTGGGTAGAATAGACAATCAATGATCGTCAATCGTTGTGTTCGATTCGTTGATCAGTGATTGGAATCCAATTGACAATCGTTGATTGCCTATGGCCGATTGACGATTGTTGATCGCTTAAGGTTAATGGTGGAGCGCCTGTTAGGTGGGACAAGTTGTGTGTGGCTAGCTCAAAAAAGCAAAATTAAATATTTTGCTCATTTTGGAACCGTATATCAACTTGGTTCCAATACAACGGTTGGAACTTCCCCTAATCCCACTTAGGTCGGGACGAGGAGTATTAGGACTCATGTTGGGTCCATTGCCCACAATGTTCCCTAGAGTGGATTTGAAGGGGCATCACCATCAACACTAAGAGCATAGTTGCATTTGATGTTGTTTAAGCTCATCTTGTTCAGGATGTTCCATGGAACAAGTCTAGACAGATTGTCTAAGTGATGTAACAGGTGGTCATACGGCAGAAAGGTGGACACCAAAAGAAGATGCTGGAAAGGCAGGAATTTGCCTAAGTCCACAGGCGTTGAGTGAGGTAAGCTCACTCAACGCCAGAAGTCAAGGAGCAGTTGACAATGCAGCTAAGTCCACAGGCGTTGAGTGAAGCAAGCTCACTCAACGCCAGAGGTAAAAAAGAATGTTGGCAAGCTGGAAATATGACTAAGTAGTTTGGTGTTGAGTGATGAAGACACACTCAACGCCATACATCAAAAAGCTGTGAGTTGAACTCAGTTCAGAATTCGTCGAACTGAGTTCAGAGTTCGTCGAGCTGAGCTCACCATTCGTCGAGCTAAATTTAGAGTTTGAGATTCTGAGTTCGTCGAGCTCAGTTAAGAATTCGTCGAACTGAGTTCAGAGTTCGTCGAGCTAAGCTCACCATTTGTCGAGCTAAATTTAGAATTTGAGATTCTGAGTTCGTCGAGCTCAGTTCAGAATTCGTCGAACTGGGTTCAGAGTTCGTCGAGCTCAGCTCACCATTCGTCGAGCTAAATTCAGAGTTTGAGATTCTGAGTTCGTCGAGCTCAGTTCAAAATTCATCGAACTGAGTTTAGAGTTCGTCGAGCTCAGTTCACCATTCGTCGAACTCAGTTCAAAGTAAGGCAGGCTGAGACAGTCAAAGCCTAAGGTTTAAGAGGCAGAAAAGTGGCTAAGTCCCCAGACGTTGAGTGAAGGTCATTCACTCAACGGCATAGCCTCATAAGTGTTGAGTAACACTCAGTCAGTCAAAGCCAGTGTTTTTTAAACACAGAAATTTGGCTAAGACAAAACACATTGAGTGATGAAGACACGCTCAACGCTCTCAACGCCAGGGAAGCAGAAAGATATTGGCTAAGGCAAATAGCGTTGAGTGAGGCTTGTTCACTCAACGCTCTCAATGCCTAAGATGCAGAAAGCTTTTTCTAAGGCAAAAAGCGTTGAGTGATTAAGACACTCAACGCTCTCAACGCCAGAGAAGCAGGAAGATTTTGGCTAAGGCAAATAGCGTTGAGTGAGGCTTGTTCACTCAACGCTCTCAACGCCTAGATAGACAGAATTCTGTCTAAGTGTTTTGGCGTTGAGTGAAGCTCATTCACTTAACGCCTATTCTACTGATGTTTAATTTATGACTAAGTCCACAAATGGTGACGTCAGCAAGTCAACAATATTCAAATTGTTAGCGGGAAAGCTACAGTACAAGAGAAAAGGCGCCGCTAAGCTATTGTACGTCAGTTGGCAAGATTATTGCTGGCATTAAATGTGTGGGGCCCACTGCTCAAAGAGTCGTTGGGTCATAATCAATAAAAGGGAAAAGCTTTACAAAGGAAGGGAGTTTTTTTTAGAGGAGCCATCAGATCGTTCTTCTTCACTATTGTTGTTGTGCTAAAGAACAGGAAACTCAAGTCAACAAGACGAAGAGCAAGTTAGTTGTTGTCTTCTTCATCGACTTCAACAAGTTCAGAGTTAAACTCTGAGGAAAAGAAAGCAGCCAAGGCCTAACCCCAGCTGCAGGATCTGTGATCTCAAGAAAGATAGTTGGTGTCATTCTCACCTGCACTAGCAAGCAAGTTCAGAGTATTTCTCTGAGGAAAAAGAAAGCAGCCAAGGCCTAACCCCAGCTGCAGGATCTGTGATCTCAAGAAAGATAGCTGGTGTCATTCTCACCTGCACCAGCAAGCAAGTTAGAAGTATTTCTCTGAGGAAAGAGGAAGCAGCCAAGGGCCGACCCTTGCTGCAGGTCCTTCACAGTTCCAGCTATACAAGCAATAACCTGGAGATCTTTATCCGGAAGCTGTGAAGAGAAGAAGGCTTGAAGAAGCAGAAATCTTAAAGAAGGCTCAGGGGACTATTCCTCAATAGTCAAAGTTAGGGCTGAATCACCTCAGCACAGGAAAGGAAGAAGAGACAGAGCTATCTTAGTCTGCTAAGTTAGAGCTGAGATTTTCTCAGCTCAGGTAGCAGCAATTAGCTGCAGTAACTTCACAGTTCCAGCAGGAAAAATCCCTGGTGCTGTGACGTAGTAGTTAGGGCTGAGCTTCAGGCTCAGTTCAGAAAGAGGAAGAACATTGTTCTGCAAGTCACTTCCAGCTCAAGTAAATATATACTTGTTGTGGAAATTGTTAAGACTAAGAACTTCTTAATTCAGTAAAGGTAGACTCAGGAAATAAATTCATGTAGTCATAGTTGGTCTGAGTTTATCTCAGTCAAAAAACTTGACACAGAGAAACATCTCTTATGTCAAGAGTAACTACCAACCCACCTTTATCATGTAGGATCCAAGTGTGGATCTGAGCTGTAGGGCTTAACAGCCTGAGGTAGGAGAGTGCTGCTCTCTGAGTGTAGGATCCTTTGTGGATCTGAGGTAGGGCTGTCCTCCCAGCCTGAGTGTAGGGCTTAACAGCCTGAGGTAAGTGATCTTAGGATCACTGAGTTGTAAGGCCTTGGGCCTGAGAAGTAAGTCTTGAAGGAGACTTAGAGATCCTGAGGGATCTGAAGTGTAAGCTCTTTGGAGCACATTTTGGAGAAGTGCCTAGTCCAACAAGATAGTTGGATAGGTGGGAGGAAAAGTGGATGTACCCTTATTAGGGGAACCACTATAAATCTGTGTGTGCTTGTTGTGTTGTTTCTTTGTGCAGGTTGTGTACATCTTGAAAGCATAAAACAATTAACAGTCAAACCTCTTAAAGAATAAATATATAAGAAACTCAAAAAGAGACCAATAACCTATTCACCCCCAAGGTGATTTAGCTATCCTTGAAATAAAGACTTTCAACTCATTTTTCATTCTTTCTGGAGTACGAGAGTGAGAGAGGAGAAGAGCGACGACCTAAGTTTTGGAAGATCTTATCGCTGAAGATGATTTGGAGCTCTGAACAACAAGTCGAGGCCAGATCCGAGAAGGGCTTCTCATTCCGATCATTTTCCTCCCACTTTTGCAACGTTGTCATGGCATCAAAGAGAGCTTCAAGATTAACGATTGCTCTCTCCGGTCTTAAGACCATTCCATGTCCATGCTCTTTTGGTTTTCTTGCAAAGGAGAGTATCCTCCACTAATTAGTAGAGGGTATAAACTCTTTTGGTCCACTAAGGGGGGGATGTGTCCCCGACATGAAATTACATTAGAAATCTGATATCTGTTGTGTTTTAGGCATGTCTGTGAAGTCTACCCGTGGCCAAAGGCCCAGATCAATGATGTTATTATGACGTTGCATTTAGACTTCTCTAGTTTGCATGCCAAAGAATGTTTCTGAGATTTATGTTGTCAAGGAGCGCAGCCCGCCGCACCTCAGCATGACTGAAGCGGGCGATGTTGAAAGTGAGATCTATCCTAGAGATTAGAGCAAACACACAACAGGAATAATGAAGAAAAGAAATAAAGGCAAACCAGACGACACAAGAATTTTATAGTAGTTCCCCTAAACTTGGGTACATCCACTCTTCTACCACCCTAGGTAGGAATCCACTGCAGGAAGAGTTGATCAGGTGTCCTAGGCACCAATGAGCTTTTGATAAAGTGCTCAAAAATCAAACCGGATTTTTTGATCAGGTGTCTTGCCACCACTGAGTTTTGACAAGATCTCAGAAACCAAGCAGAACTTTTGAAGGGAGTTCAAGAACCCTTTTACAGGAGGAAGGGAGAGTAGATGTTGTCTTCTCTGTTCAACAATCAAAGAGAAGCACAAGTGGATATTGATAATGTTGTCAAAGCTCCCCCTGAGATTAGCAGTAGGTTCAGGAGTGGAAGCTTTGCAAAGGGTGATAGGTCTTCAATGAATGACTGCTCCAGCAAATGATGATTTCAGCAAAGGCTGAAATGTAAGTTGTCTTGGAGTGTGAATGATGAAGCCTTGATGATGTTGATCTTCCAGTAAGCTTTCAGACTGATGTAGAGTAGTTGTCTCTTCAGGCTTCCTGGAACAGTAGATCTGAAAAGAGCACTGGCTGTACAGGTGATGTTGAGTTCTTCCTGGAACTCTGATTCCTGTACCACTTTCTCCTCTCCTTCTCTCCTTGTTTGTTCCTCTGTATCTCTGTGTATATATTCTGATAGGAGGTCAATGGTCATTTGAATTCTTGCATTTATTACTGCTGCCTCTTAGTTACTCCAACGGCTATAACCTCTATAAATGCATTCTTGTAACTGTCCTGTAATAGAGCTATGTTGGAATATGAACAGCTCACTTTGATTGGACCAAAGATATCCTGAAAATCTGCCTGGGAACTTGAGTTCAGTGTGATGGCAGAAATCATCGATCTCAACAAGATGATCGTCGACCTGAGCTCAACTATCGTCGATCTGAGCTCAGAGATATTGGAGCTGGTCTGGGACAGAAAACGTCGATCTGAGCTCGGAGATCGTCGAACGGAGTTCGACGCCTCGTGGACCTGAGCTCAGAGATCGTCGATCTCAGCTCGACGCCTGAACTCATCTCGTCGATCTGAGCTCGACGCCGAGGTTGAATTCTGAATTCTTCTCTTGATTGTTTTCTCTTGGCTGATTTTTTCAATCTCTGAGAACCTCTGACTTAACACACCCTATGACCCTTAGCTATACATTGATGGGTCAATCTAATAGTCCTAAAGACATAGTGATCCTGACCCAAATCCAAACTAGGGTGTTCCAACAATCTCCCCCTATTTGGGTTAGGATTACTATTTACATGAAAATGAAAATATTACAATAAATATTACAAAGCATAAGATATAAAAAGAAAAGCTTTGCAAGCTGTCTTCTATTGCTGTTAAAAACTGACTGTTGCTGGCATTCTGTGTTGTTAAAACTGACTGTTGCTGGCTTTACAATTTCCCCTTATGTTGATGCAGGGACTGTGATTGTTGGTACCTGCAGAAAGCTATGGTAGAGATTGTTCTCTCCTTGAAAAGGATATGTTAGCAGAAAAATGATATTTGTCTAGCAAATTTTATTAGGGTTCTGAATCTGAAAAACAAAGTCTGATATCTTCCTTCCTATAGAATTTCTTTTCATCAGAAGAGATTCAAACTCAGTGCAATGATCACTGCTGACCAATGCAACTAGAGTAGAGGACTCAATCTAGATGAATTTAGAAAAAGATCTATAAGAAATATAAAGTTATCTGACAAAGAATTCTCATACAGAAGTCCTAACATAATTTTGAACAAGATATCAAAAAGATAGAAGCAGCCCTAAGAAAAAGATGTTTCCTAATAAATTTGTTCCAAATAAGAGAAGGATCTGAAAATATCTTAAATAGTTTATCCTTATGATTATAAATCAAATTTATGAAAAAGCAGACTGAGTTCGACGATTTTATATAGGATCGTCAGTCTGAGTTCGACGATTGTATATAGGATCGTCGGTCTGAGTTCGACGATTTTATATAGGATCGTCGGTCTGAGTTCGACGATTTGAACTCATTTCGTCGATTAAAATGTTTCTTCTTCCTTTGAATATATTCTGAAAACATTCCTCTGAGAAGTTTTGTTTCCTCCTCAGGTTTTATTGAATCTTGGCAGCAAAATTGATGTTCTAAGTTAACTGAACTGAAAGCAAAGTTAGATAATACCTGATCTTTTTCAGGTTTTGATTTTCCTTCTGTTTGTTCAGTCTCTAAACTGCTACAGGAAGTATTGATGGCCATTGAGCAGAATTTCTTGGCCCTTGCTTCCTCCTCTTCATCATCAAATGATGATTCATCCTTGAATACATCCCAAATAACATCTAGGGATATTGATTCTCCTCCTTCAAATAAGATGTTGTGGCTTCTTTCTGTTGTTCCATCCACTGGTTCAGAAGCCATTTGATGAAGAGAATCCCAAATCTTCTTAGCTGTTGAGCATTCAACAACTTCCTGGACAAGTCATCAGATAATGACTGTGCTAGGATATTCATGGCTCTGGCATCAGCTAGCCTGGCCCTTTTAGTTGTTGTTGCTAAGGTTGAGAGACCTGTCATAATGGCATAAAATATTTCTTCATCAATATTGTCCATAAATGACTTAATTCTTGTCTTCCAAAGTGCAAATTTATTTATGTTGCACTTAGGAGTTCTGGTGCTAGAATATTCCATATTCTTGCTATGTGAAAAGCAAAAAGAAATTAATCTAACTAGGATGGATCAAAAAAAGAGATATTTTGGTTCAGGTGTTAGCCTGTATAAACAACCAACCTAGTGATGGTTTAGTTGTTGTATAACCAACCTCCCTCTGATACCAATTGAAAGTGAGATCTATCCTAGAGATTAGAGCAAACACACAGCAGGAATAATGAAGAAAAGAAATAAAGGCAAACCAGACGACACAAGAATTTTATAGTGGTTCCCCTAAACTTGGGTACATCCACTCTTCTACCACCCTAGGTAGGAATCCACTGCAGGAAGAGTTGATCAGGTGTCCTGGACACCAATGAGCTTTTGATAAGGTGCTCAAAAACCAAACTGGATTTTTTGATCAGGTGTCTTGCCACCACTGAGTTTTGACAAGGTCTCAGAAACCAAGCAGAACTTTTGAAGGGAGTTCAAGAACCCTTTTACAGGAGGAAGGGAGAGTAGATGTTGTCTTCTCTGTTCAACAATCAAAGAGAAGCACAAGTGGATATTGATGATGTTGTCAAAGCTCCCCCTGAGATTAGCAGTAGCTTCAGGAGTGGAAGCTTTGCAAAGGGTGATAGGTCTTCAATGAATGACTGCTCCAGCAAATGATGATTTCAGCAAAGGCTGAAATGTAAGTTGTCTTGGAGTGTGAATGATGAAGCCTTGACGATGTTGATCTTCCAGTAAGCCTTCAGACTGATGTAGAGTAGTTGTCTCTTCAGGCTTCCTGGAACAGTAGATCTGAGAAAAGCACTGGCTGTACAGGTGATGTTGAGTTCTTCCTGGAACTCTGATTCCTGTACCACTTTCTCCTCTCCTTCTTCTCTCCTTGTTTGTTCCTCTATATCTCTGTGTATATATTCTGATAGGAGGTCAATGGTCATTTGAATTCTTGCATTTATTACTGCTGCCTCTTAGTTACTCCAACAGCTATAACCTCTATAAATGCATTCTTGTAACTGTCCTGTAATAGAGCTATGTTGGAATATGAACAGCTCACTTTAATTGGAACAAAGATATCCTGAAAATCTGCCTGGGAACTTGAGTTCAGTGTGATGGCAAAAATCGTCGATCTCAACAAGATGATCGTCGACCTGAGCTCAACTATCGTCGATCTGAGCTCAGAGATATTGGAGCTGGTCTGGGACAGAAAACGTTGATCTGAGCTCTGAGATCGTCGAACGGAGTTCGACGCCTCGTGGACCTGAGCTCAGAGATCGTCGATCTCAGCTCGACGCATGAACTCATCTCGTCGATCTGAGCTCGACGCCAAGGTTGAATTCTGAATTCTTCTCTTGACTGTTTTCTCTTGGCTGATTTCTTCAATCTCTGAGAGCCTCTGACTTAACACACCCTATGACCCTTAACTATACATTGATGGGTCAATCTAATAGTCCTAAAGACATAGTGATCCTGACCCAAATCCAAACTAGGGTGTTCCAACAGATGTGTCACAGACACGTGCCTTACAGGCTCCCAAGCGCGCACCAAAGGCGCGCCTGGGCCTTTCAATATGTTTTTTCAACATTTTTTTAGATGGGCAAAAATCAACAAATTGGATGCCCAATTCGCTGAAAATCAACGAATTCGCTAAAATTGAGCGAATTGGGCGCCTAATTCGCTCAATTTTAGCGAATTGGGCGCCCAATTCATTCAATTTTTTTCCCCCATTTTTGCACCTCACGTGCCTCAGGTGCACGTCCGTGCCTAGGCTCCAGGGCCCCTTTGCGCCTCGGTGCGCCTTGCGCCTCGGTGCACCTTGCGCCTTTAACAACATAGTCTGAGATAAATGGCGCATTGAATGTGGGGTTGTGTATTTCAGGGGATCTTGGGTATTCCTAGGAAATCCTCATGTCAATGTCAGTTAGAAGGAGAATTGTGATTTCCACAATATGTAGAAGTTTGGAACATGGTTATCGTTAGTTGGCCATGAAGATAGTCCATTTAGGCTCCGTTTGGCATGGTGGTGTGGTCGTAAATGCATGGTTAAACTGTCATTCATTAAGGATCACATAACAAACATCATCCGTTTGAACTTAAAAGTGGGATGAAGTTCCTTAGGTGTGTGTTAACGAATGACAATTTAACCCCCATGTTCATGACTGCCACCACCGTGTCAAACGGAGCCTTAATGGCTAAATTGAATGCATGGATTGAAAACCAGATGTGTATTGCACGTGCTAGGCTATTTGGTAGTGGAGGTGATTGTAGAACTCCTACCATGATGCTCGGTGGTGGAGATGAACCTAGACCTCCTGCCCAAAGGTGACCTGACCCAATATCACCCAAATTCTTGTATGATAGTCGAGATGACCCTAAACTTCCTATCATGATGTTCGGTGGTTGAGATGACCCTAGACCTCCCGCCATGAGGTTGAGATGACCTTAGACCTCTCTTGTTGCTTAATGTTTTAAAGTTTGGAATTGGTGGACGTGAGTAACCAGATTCATGTGTGAATGACATGATTGCTATGTTAGTTACATACAGTGGTATTGTAGGAGGTTGTGGTGAACCTTTGGATGAACCCAACCATCATGACATTGCATTCCTAGGTTCCCATTTATATATTGCTAAACCTAAAAGACTGATTAATGTTTAAGTCTTCACCTTGTGTAGAATAACTTTTACTTTTGGTTTTGGATACATGTAGCATGCTTTACGTGCATACTTGCAAGTGTGCGGTGACTAACCTCGGATTCCACTAGGACAAACGGGAAGAGAGATCGTTATGCGGTTTGTGGTGAGCTCATAGTTGACCCCCATTCTTTCTTGACTTGTGTTTGTTGCAGCTAGCGTAACGTGCGATGAATCTTAGCGAGCTAAATCCCAAAGTTGTTCCAAGGAAAAGAATTGTTTAGCTTTTTCGTTATTACATTCCCGACTTGCAAGTCAATGAAGTGATTTGTATGTGTACATATTTATACTTTCTATTTGATATGATGTAAGGTCAACATACCAAACTTTATTTTGTCTCCAGTTGTAGTATGCGGACATTCAATACTGAAAGTATATGCTTCCACTAATGATTAAACTCTGTAGTAGTAAACTTTGATTTTATGCCTCTGTATAGAGTCTAGCTTGTGGATATGGTAAGTTGTGGGGGCCCGGCCAGACTCATGCTATATTATGATTGTATGTGAAATATTACAGATAGTCCAGGCATATAACTGGAAACAGAATTTTGTTGCTAGACGATTGTGCTATGAGAGGACTCAATGCATCCTTGAAGACTCCAACCATGGATGCACTAAATAAATGGTCACTTTACTTTTGGTAAGATACCTTTTACTGATGTTTATGTGCCCATTCCCGTTTGCAAAATAGGAGCTACAATCCCAAGGCATATGCATGACCAAAAACACCTTCATGGTCCAAACACGATGCGTGTTCGGCTTATTGGTCTGGATTCTCATGCCATATTCACGGTCTATCCTATGGTTCAACACAAAAAGGACTCCACCCCATGTTGTTCATCCATTGTGCGGGTTCGGTTCAGCTTGTGCCCGTTGCTCAAGTCATCGTGACGCCAACACGATGCATGTTCGGCTTCCCCTCAGACCGTTCTCACAACTTGCCAAAACACGGTCGTTCCTATTTGTCGGTATAAGATCTCAAACCACAGTGTGGATGCGGCTTGGCTTGTGCTCATACTCAACCACCATGTCAAACAACGATCATAGCCGATGGTCCTTTTCTTACTGAACTGCACGGCGCGGGTATAGCGTGGCCTATGCTCATTCCAACATTCACAATCACAAGCACATATTCAAAATTTTAAGCGAACATGCTGCACATGTTATCACATCTACCACGCATTCCGGGTGGAGATCTAACTTATTTAAATAAGGCCTTCCACGACCACTCACAATCTGAAATACATAGGTAACACACAAATACAAATAAGTTCCAACCCAACACTATACAGGTAATCTCACCATGTGTGCTCACATATTACAAGTTATTCATATTCAATCAGGAGGGATTCAACAATCCTAGCCTGCCTCGGGGTAATTGTTACCCTTTTTCGTTACATACCCAAAATCATCAATATAACAACGATATCAATATTTCACAACAACGGTATAATTACATATTAAAGATGACAATTCACAACATTGATTCAAATCACAAATCATGTCAACACATTTGATTACAGTGAGTTTATCAAACTAAAATCAATTCACATGAGTATAAATTTATTGTCGCTATTAACGTGTATTATCACCCTATCATGAATTTACCTCAAGTCAGAGTTTTGCACCCAAACCCGTCGATTATGACATCGATCCTGTAATCCAAATCACTTGAATCTAACTATTCACCATCATCATTCTAAACTCAATAATTTCATCACAATAAGATTCTTTTATGAGGTAATATCCTCAACTCGGCGTAATCTCACAGTAGACCTAAATCCTACAAGGATTCTCGTGGCCAAAATCTCAAGGCGAGGATGATTATCTGGTGTATGAGCATGCACCTAAAGACTACGGATTGAAAGCCAAAAGCCCGATACCAATTATAACAACTCTGCTCAACAAACATAATATAGCATGGGTCTGGCAGGGCCCCAGGACATATAATACTCACAAGAAATAACATTAATAATTGATACAAGAAATAAAATGTGCTAAACATCTCGAAGATAAAATCCTCAGCAAAAGCTTAAACAAAAGTCCAACTAAAATGGATGTGCACAACTAAAGAGGAAGGAAAATGTTGAAATAAAGCTTGTCCTTAAGTCCTTACACTGCTTTCAAATGAAATACGAAAGAATGTTGTAACAACATGGTTTAATATATGTAATAATAATGATAATAATAATAATTATTATTATTATTATAAAAATAAAACCTAATCCTATTATAAACCTAAACCGGCCAACCCCTTTTTTCCCGATTCCGCAAAGCTCCCGCAAGCCGCAAGCCGCTGCCGCTCTTCCCGATCTCGACTCCAGCGCAAGCCCCATCTCCCGGCACCGATCCCATCTCCTGCTCCAGACGCCGACAACTCCTCTGGATCCTCTTCCGTCTCAGGCCTCCGTCTTCTCCTCCCCAAGCCGCAGCAGCCGTGCTCTCCCTCCTGCTCCATAGCCGGCAGCCACCTGTGGTTTGCTCCACCCTGTGGCTTCCTCAAGGCCTGACAACAGTGCTTCTTCTCCTCCTTCGATTTTTGCTCTGTCTCCAAGGGTCGGCAACCCCCCCCCTTCCTCCGACAGCCCTTATCTCTCCGTCTTGGCCGGGATTTGTGAGAGGAACGCCTAGGATTTCCTTTCCCTCTCCTCCTTGGGCTCGAATTTGACCTCCTTGGGTAAGATCCTTTCTCTTTCCTCTATTCAGATTTTCATGAAATTTTCTTGGAAAGCTTCCGCTCCAACTTCATATATTTGTGATTCATAATTCGTGTCTCTCTCATAATCGTCTAACTGTGATATTTGCGTGTTTTCCGGCGCCGCTTCTCAATTCAGTTGGTGGGAATCATGCAAAGTCCTCTCCAAATTAGGGTTTTTCCATACCCAAGCGCCGTCAAGTCTCTGTCCCCGCGTGGTATCTCTTCTCCCCTCACTCTTGAGGGAGGTAAATCACTTAACCGCCTTTGATTCAATTTTTGTAGCGAATAATTGCTTGTTAGCGTAGTGATAAATTGTTGTATCGCTTTCGTCGTTCTTGAACAGGTTTGCTTGAGTAGTGTCAATTTTTCTAGCGCCGCTTAGCTGCCGCCGCCAATTTCAACTTCTTCAAGGCAAGTAGAGATCTCTCTCTTGCAAGCATCAAATTTTAAATAATGCCTCTGTTTTCTGATTTTTAACTGCATTTTCTGTATGTATTGATCTGTTAATTGGATTTGCATTCTGATTGCGTTGTCTACACATACGATTCTATGATTTCACCCTGAAATATCTGGTTTGTCAAATGAATTTAAATCTTGAATGCCCAATCTGATAAGTTAATAATTTAGGGTTTGATGTGTTGGATTTACATGAAATTGTGATCGCGGATGGTTTTTATTTGGACATTCGCTCAGATGAAGGATTTGCTCAATTTAGATATAACTGGAAGAACGATAGGTTGTTGGGCATGTGTAATAAGTGTCTTAATTGTAATTGATGATGATTCTAGATAGTAAACCAATTGATGATCTGTGATTTTATATAAATATTCGTATCGAATACACATTTACTTGGAAGATGATCGTGCATTGAGATGGATTAATCTAATTAAGTATTTTGGTATCCGAGAAGAATGATGTATAGTAATAGTCATACCACTCGCAAATACTTGAATCCCGCAAAATATATTGCTTAATATCTAGTTTTGTTTGTGTCATCGAATTCTGTTTCTTAGATCTGTCCTAAGACTTGAGCGAATGTAGCTCCATAGCTCAATTCCTCTCTTGACGCGTTTATGAACTCTAATCTTGTACAACTGAATCGTTAAATTTGTATCAGGTCTTGATATGTTAGGAATCTGCTAAATCATGAATCTTTAAAATCATTAATGTTATAAGCAATTCTTGAAAGGTAATGTTAAATTGATGTCACGCTCTGACTCGAGTTTCCGCTTGACAGGCAACGGAAACCAATAAATGCGCATAGCAAGCACAACTATTTTGATAAGACTTGCATTTAGACTCACATTAGAATCACGTGCATCAAATAAAACACTTTCACATTTCACTGATTACAGCTAATGACATTTCTTGATCTGTATGTTATACTCCGGAGTAGTCTAATACACTAACTTGTTCTGTTTAACTCTTTTATTTGTTTGTCTCGAATAGTTTTGCTTCATAAGAAATTGGTACACTTATACATTTCTGCTTCTATTACTGTTCTGTACTTTACTTTGCTCACCCTGCTTATTTCAATGTTCTGAGGCTTTTCCTTTTTGTTTTGAAATTGTCTTAGCGTTCGTGCAGCGCCGCCAGGTACTCGAGCCCGATCAACTTTAAGTTCCAGATTCTATATTTACATTTCTTTTACTGTCAAATAAATTCTTTTATGTAATAATTGCAATCAGACATGTTCTCTGGTATTATGGACAACTGTTAAGCTATTTAAATACTTATGTACTAGAATTTGAGATTAATGCATGTACACCCTCTGTTGAATTATAATTGCATGAAAACTGTAGTAGTACCCGTAAAACAACTATTTTTCTCCAAATTAACTATTTTCAGTATTCACTGTATCCGCCTTAGCAGGCATGACTCTCTTTCCGCCCATGTCTGTGGCATCACGGCCCGCCCGAAGCACACTCTGACTTTTGTCGAGACGGGTCGTGACAAATATGTTCAAAATGAAAGAAAGCGAAAACTCTACCACCTTGGCCCAACTCAAGCTCTAGCCCATTAAACTCCACTACGAACTACTCCATGAGAAACCAAGAATACCGGAGTGGAAAATGAAGGTCAGCATAGGGCTAACCAACACAACATAAGAACCCCGCCCCTGACCATTCTAGCGGACTCTAGGGCGAGTAAATCACTCTCCTGCAGGTACTCATGTAAGCAAAACATGCAAATCAAAACACAGTGTCGCTTAGGCGATTAGCATATGCGACCATCACACGTGTCGGAGGCAATCAAAGCCACGCGATCTAAGAGAGTACACTTGTAAGAAATGCACATAAAAGAACACACTAAGCATCACATAGTACATACGACCAATGCACATGTCGTGAACACCCAATCTCGTATGACCTAAGACCTAAATGCAAACAAACCATATAACTCATGACGAGAGGCGTGAAATCTCCTTCCATCCTCAATCATAGTGACAAAAGGAACGATATTTGCAATTGTCCAATCAGTAATGATCGGGGACAAGTTTGACCGGTGTCCTCGAACGTAGTGATAGAAGGAGGGTGTTCACCCTCCGTCCTGAGTCCTATGACAGAATAATGTGTCATATAACCTAAAACAACAAGACGGGAAGTGTAGCTTCACTTCCAGTCCTGAAGCATAACAACGGGATATATGAGTTCACCTTCGGTCCATAAACAATAACATACACAGACAATGTGCCATAAGATAAAAATCTCATATATGTAACTACAAGGTGATGGGGAATTCAACCGTCATACGAAAGCTCTCAAAAATTGTCGTTCTATCGGGCCCAACGCAGGCCCACCTAGGAATGGGCCTTCATGAAGAAAGCCCATAGATTCCTGCAACCACTACGATGAACAGTACGAGACATTCCCGTTTGTGTACTAGGGTTAATCGCAATGCACATCAACATAAACATCATTGATTAAGGTTTATCGTCACGAGTAGGTTTCATGTAACACCCCAACCTAGTTTAACAATCCAATCAGCCGTCCGGCCGGGTCCAGCGATAAGCAGTAAACTAAAAAACAGTATTAAAATTAGTACATAACAGACATGATTGAAAAGATACTGAAAAGTAAGCTTACAGCGGAAGCTGAAAATGAAACTAAGGGTAAAAGTGTACATCATCAAGCTCAATTCACAGAACCACTGAAAAGATTAAAAACCAAATAACTGAATATCGAAAATACTGCACAATGTCTGGTGCACACAAACTCTTAAACATTAATATTACAAATGTTCAATACTAAACAGTAGGGTACTAAAAGGAAAAAACAAACTATATGAGCGATTTCTCAAGCACACTTATCCTAGGCGCAACTTCTCACCTGAGTCCCCTATAAAAACAAGCCCAAAGATGGATCAGTCCAAAGGGAGAGTAAGAAAAACTATTCCTCCTAGTGACACTAAAATTGTTTTGAAAGTGTTGGAAAGCCCTGTATTTAGGCCCACTTGTATTTAGGTTTATCCCACATCTTGTATTTGGGATTCTCCTCTTCTCTCTCTTCCTATATATTTGTGTATTTCCCTCATGTATAGATACTTTTTGGATCAATAAAGCTTTTGGGGATTTTCGATTTCTACATGGTATCAGAGGGATAAACCAGTCCTACCGGGCGACTTTTTCTTCGCTAACCGCTCCTTCTTTGCGATCTCCTATCCGCCTCACCGTGCGGTCTCCCTCTTTCTTACCGTCGTCTCCTCGGTGCGCAGCTGCTGCTCCGTCTTTGGGTCTCCCTCGTGTTCTTATACTTTTCCCTCCTGGGCCCCACTGGTTTGCGGCCGTGCGCTCTCTTTCGGGTAATCACAGTGGTCTCTTCGTGTACCCGCTGCTCGCGGTCTCTCCTTGCTTGTCGCTCGAGTAGTTCTACTCGCGGCCTCTTCTATCCGCACGCCCTCTTGGTGTCGCTGCTTGTCGCTCGAGAATTTTCTTCTCGCGACCTCTCCTAACCGCTGCTTGTCGCCTCTGGCCGCTGGAGATTTCTTTCTCGCGACCTCTCCTAGCCGCTGCTTGTCGCTCGAGTGGTTTCTACTCGCGACCTTTCCCAACCGCTGCTTGTCGTCGGAGTGTCTCTGCTCGCGATTTATTCTGGTCGCTGGAGTGGTTTCTACTCGCGACCTCACCTAACCGCTGCTTGTCGGTCCTTGTCGCTGAAGGGATCCTACCTGCGGCTTCTTCACGCCGCAGATAGTCGTTGTGCTATCAACAGGTATCCGCTGTGTTGTCTGCTACTTGTCCAGTGAAATCTTCCTTTTTACAATTAGCTTCATGTTGTTTTTCGTTCATGGCTTCATCAGATTCGACTGCGGCTTCCTCTCTTCCTGGACAGGCTGCGTCGGCTCCTCTTGAGCTTCGCGATGAGCTACGAATCACGACTATCTCTCGTCGGGCCAAAATAAACTTTGTCGAATGGGTTCACTCTGTTCGTCGTGTTCTGCAAACTAAAGGTCTTCTCCATCACTTGACTCAGGTTCCCCCCACTGCTCCTACTGAGGATTGGCTCCATGATGATGGTCCTGTCCAATCGTGGCTTCTCAATTCCCTGGATACTGAACCGTATCGGATGATCATGTATCATGAGACGGCCCATGCCATGTGGACAGATCTTCACTCCATATATTCTGAAAAGGACCGTCTTCAGCATCTGTGTGACATAATCGGTGCTCTTAAGTCACTTGATCCCGGGAGTTCTGGTGATTTGACCTCCTTTGTTGCTCAGGCTAAAACTTTAGTGGAAGCATGGATACAACATCAACCTCCCACCACAGATTTGGCTACGCAACGCATGCAGAAGGAAGCAGTTGGGATTGCTATGATGATGGCCTATGTTCCCTCACATCTTCACAGTGTTCAAGCTCATATCTTATCTTCCACTGTTACTCCGTCCCTCTCAGACGTCTGCTTCATGCTTCTGAAAGTCACTCCTCCACCAGAGGTTCCACCTCCCTCTTCGGCTCTCCTCCAACAGCTCGTGGCTACTTATGCTCCTTCTGCTCGTGGTCCACTGACTCGTGGCGGTCGCCAGTCTTGAGAACGGGGCCGTGGTGGTCGTCCTCTCTTCAAATGTTCTCACTGTGGCAGAGACCGTCATCTGGAGGCCACCTACTACCGTAAGCATGGGTTGCCTCCCCACCTCACTGCTTCTGTTACTACCACTTCTCCGTCTGCCACCAGTGACGACATTACAGCATTGCGTGCTCAACCCCAAGAGTTACAAGGAGTGGTTAGTCGATCTTCTGGGTCCGTGGCCTCGATCTCCAACGAAGGTATAAACCGCGGCCGCCTCTCCCACAGCTCTCACTGGATTGTGGACTCGGGTGTCACGCATCATCTCTCTCCACAAAAACAACCTCAATACTTGGATTCTGCTTATCCTAAGTTTATCACTGTGGCTAATTATGACACAACCCCGGTTACTGGTGCTGCTTATATGCCTCTTACTCCTTCCCTCTCTTTGTCCTCGGTGATTCATGTTCCGGGATCCACATTCAACCTTCTTCTTGTTAGCCGTCTTACACAAGACCTTGATTGTTGTGTAACTTCCTCACGCTCTTCTTTTGTTGTGCAGGATCGACTAACACCGAGTATACTTGGTAAAGGACTGCAGTCCAACGGGTTGTATCTCTTGGAGGTTCCACCTACAGCTCTTTCCACTATTTCTTCCACTGATTAGCATCATCGTCTCGGTCATGCTCCTCTCCAGATTCTCAAGAAAGCTCTTCCCGATGTTTCTCTTCAAGACTTTTCTTGTGAATCTTGTATCTTTGGTAAACAACATCGTGTATCTTTACTTCTCCCTGTATACGGAGCGACGCTCCTTTATCTTTAGTTCATTCAGATATTTGGGGATTGTATAACATTCCGAGCGTGTTTGGCTATATCGTTATTTCGTAACATTTATTGATGATTACTCACGTGTTACTTGGCTATACTTACTTCGTGATCGTGCAAAACTTCCGTCAATCTTCCGCACATTTATTACTGAAACTCGCACTCAATTTTCGACAACTTTAAATATTCTTCGCACTGATAACACACGTGAAGTCAGACCTTCTCACATATCTGCGCTGAGTTTGGCATTTTCCATCAGACTTCTTGTGCGTATACCCCTCAACAGAATGGCATCGCCGAACGAAAAAATCGTCATCTTCTGAATGTTGCCCGTTCTCTACTATTCCAAATGCAGGTTCCTCCTATCTTTTGGAATTTTGCAGTCTCCACTGCCTGCCACCTCATCAACCGCATGCTCGCCTCCGTACTCCATTTTGTGGCTCCACTCACCCTCCCGTATCCTTCCAAGCCCCTCTTCTCTATTACACCCCGCATCTTTGGATGTACGTGTTATGTCCATAACTTTGGTCCACCACATGAAAAACTAGCTCCTCGCGTTACTAAGTTTATGTTTGTTGGCTACTATCGCACTCAGAAGGGGTATGTCTGCTACTCTCCCACCACTGGGAAGTTAGATGTTTCTGTTGATGTCATTTTTTGTGAAGATCAACCATTTCACACCATTCCAACTGATCCTTTTTTCCACCTCCTCCTCGACCCACAGTTCCTGCCACGTCTCCACTTCCACCCCCACTTTCCACCCCTCCTCCACCAACAGTTCGGCCCAAACCACCTATCATTCATATTTACACTCATCGTCCGCCTCAATCTGATGCACTGCAGCAGCTTCCCTCTACTGGTGTGCGCTGGAGGAAACTCTCGGCTATAGCAGGCCCGCCGATAATGGCGCCTGGACCGTCGAAAAACCGCGCTAAACTCGTCAACGGGGACTGGTGTCTGCTTCGACGTTGCCGGAGGAGGGAAGAATAGCGACGGCTAAGGGATCTAGGGCTTCGTCTGAAAGTTCTCGCTCGAGAACCCGTTGAGCCTCCGATCCAGAGATGAAACGAACTGCAGCTTCTAAAAGGGTTACGAGATTTAAACGAGTGGTAGCGCACGGATGGTTTCAGAAACCGCTGAGGAGGGTTCGAACCGACGCATCTATGAGATTTACTAGTCAATTTCATTTAATTACATAGTTGCCATTTCCTATCCATCAATTAGAAAATAAACAAAATCATGTCATCGTGCCAACACTAACATGCAACGTGGACATATATATTTCTTTCTTTTAGACAATTACACTTGGTTGATAACTTCACG
Source organism: Platanthera zijinensis (assembly GCA_039513925.1). Lineage (NCBI taxonomy): Eukaryota > Viridiplantae > Streptophyta > Magnoliopsida > Asparagales > Orchidaceae > Platanthera > Platanthera zijinensis. The sequence continues at coordinate 157,359,229 of CM077096.1, forward strand.
AACACAATTCGGCCATACTATAATCGTACCTCAACGAGACGTTGTTTCGATCAAATTCACTCAAGATCGGAACCTGCAATTTTATTTTATTTTCGTGTCAACTTACGGATGTTACAAATCTCTCCTCCTAAAAGAAATCTTCGTCCTCAAAAATTACAATCATACCTGAGTCAAACAGGAAAACATAGTCTGCAATGCTCCGGAGATCATCCTCTCACTCCCAGGTATACTCTGGTCGGCCACAGTTCATTCAGAGAACTTTTACAAACAGGATCTCTCTATTCCCGAGCTTCTGAATCATTGAGCCCACTATTCTGACTGGTTTAACGCTGATACTAAGATTTGATTCGATTGTTGATACATCGGTACTGATTATCTGGCTAGGATCTCTAACTGCTCTCCTCAGATAGGAGACGTGGAATACATCATGTAGACCACCCATTTCTTAAGATAAAGTCAATCTATAAGCAACTTCACCAATACGCTCCAGTACCTCGAAAGGACCAACGAACCTAGGACTCAATTTCTTCATTCGCTTGATTCGAGAGACTCCTCTAACTGATCTGACCTTCAGGTAAACATAATCACCAACACTGAATTCCACTGTCTTGTGTCTCTGGTCATAATGCTTGGCTTGGGGATCCTGAGCTATCTTCATATGCTCCTAGATAAGCTTGATTCAATTTGTGGTCTTATCAATCCAATCTTTACTAATGGAAGATCTTTCTTCACTCTCAGTCCTACATAACGGTGTCTGATAGTGTGTGTCATACAATGCCTTAAAAGGAGTCATCCTAATACTTGTCTGAAAACTATTGTTATAGGAGAACTCAACAAGAGTGGCATACTTCTCTCACTTACCTCCAAAGTCCATGATACACATACGAAGCATATCTTCCAATGTTCTGTTCGTACGCTCAGTCTGACCATCTGTCTGGAGATGAAAAACGGTACAGAAAAGTAGCTTAGTGTCCAACCATTCTTGAACGTATCCCCACTCCTTGAAAGTAAACCTGTCATCTCTGTCTGAAACTATGGTCTTGGGAACACCATGGAGTCGGACAATCTCATCTACATATAACTGCGCCAATCTCGAACCCTAATTCGTCTTCTTATTAGGAATGAAATGGGCAACCTTAGAGAGACGGTCAACTACAACCCATATGGAATCATTCTCACTCTGCGATCGGGGAAGGCCATGGATAAAGTCCATCGATATATATCCTCGAAGTTCCACTCCGGGATTGGTAGTGGCTGCAACTTTCCTCCTGGCATATGACACTCGGTTTTAACTAATTTGCAAGTTTCACGATTCCCAACACTCTGCAATGTCGCCCTTCAAGCCTGACCACCAAACAATCTTCTTAAGGTTTGCATACATCTTCGTGCTACCCGAATGTATCGAATATCGGGAGTTATGAGCTTTAAACAGTATGTCCTCTCGAATGTGACTAACATCTAGAATGCACACCTTATCATCGTGCAACAGTAAATCCTCAAGTATACTGAACTTCTCCTTCTGACCTGCCTGAGTCTAAACCCAAATCTCTGCCATCTTTGGATCTAAAGGTAGAGCTTTTATGATCCTATTCTTGATGTCGCAGGTAATTTCCATCCAACTCAACCTTGCAGAACCAAAACTAGAGCGCGGCATAACACTGATCTCTAGTCTCTCCAATTCTCGCACTAACTCCTGCTAAGTAAGGAGGAAATAACTCGATCTTCTTTGACTAAGAGCATCAGCTACAACATTCGCCTTCCCTGGGTAGTACTGAATGTCCACCTCATTGTCTGACAGAAACTCTAACCATCTGCGTTGCCTCATATCTTGCTCTTGTTGGTCGAAGATGTACTTGAGACTTTTGTGATCAATGAAAATCTCACAACAGATCCCATAGAGATAGTGTCTCCAAATCTTCAGAGCGTGGATGACTGTTGCTAGCTCCAAGTCATGCACGAGATAGTTCTTCTCGCGGACCTTTAACTGTCTGGAGGCGAATGTTATGACCTTACCATGCTGCATAAGCACACAGCCCAAACCTTGACCTGAGGCGTCGCTAAATATTTGAAATCCATCTGACCCTGATGGTAAACTCAAAATTGGAGTGGTCATCAGCCTGATCTTCAACTCTTCAAAAGCCAGTTCGCACTCCACTGTCTAACTAAAAGCTTTATTCTTTCTGGTGAGCGAAGTCAGTGGTAAAACTATCTTCGAGAAGTCTTTAATGAACCTCTTATAGTATCCTGCTAAACCCAAAAAACAGTGAACTTTCGTAACTGTCTTCGGTCTTGGCCAATCCTTTATTGCTTCTACCTTCTTCGGGTCAACGAAGAGACCTCTTTTACTAATAACGTGTCCTAAAAATACAACCGCTGGTAGCCAAAATTCGCACTTAGAAAATTTGGCATACAACTGATTCTTCCAGAGCGTCCCCAAAACAGTCTTGAGGTGAGAGACGTGATCTTTGGCACTCCTGAAATACACTAAAATATCATCTATGAAGACGATAACAAAACAGTCTAAGAACTCCCGAAAAACCTTATTCATCAGATCCATAAAAGCGGACATGGCATTGGTCAACCCAAACGACATAACCACGAACTCATAATGTCCGTATTTGGTACTGAACGTCGTCTTCTGAATGTCTGCTTCCCGAATCTTCAACTGATGATAGCCTGACTTGAGGTCCAACTTAGAAAACGTGCAAGAACCCTCAAGTTGATCAAGCATATCATCAATCCTTAGAATAAGATACTTGTTCTTAACTGTCAACTTATTCAGCTCGCGGTAGTCAATGCACAACCTCAGACTACCATCCTTCTTTTTCACGAACAAAACTGGTGCAGTCCAAGGCGAATTGTTGGGGCGAATAAAACCCAGGTCGAGCAACTCCTACAACTGGACCTTCAACTCCACGAGTTCTCTGGGAGCCAAGTGATAAGGGTACTTGGCCACCGGTGCTGCTCCAGGTACAAGATCGATCTGGAAGTAAATCTCTCTAGTAAGAGGGGCACCTGGTAATTCTCTGGAAAGACATCAGGAAACTCCCGAACTACAGGTACCTTCATCAAATCAGCCTTGGCTTTTGCATTTATCAACACTAAGAAGGTTTCACAACCTTTGTTAATGCATCTAACATCCTTAACTGACGAGATAATCAGTTTAGCAACTCCCTTCATGCCCTAGAAGGTAACAACGATCTGATTGGGTCCTTCAAACTGTATCAGCTTATCTCTGTAGTCTATCTTTGGCGTTTACAGCCGATAGCCAATCCATTCCCACAATCAAATCGAAACCTGCGATAGGAAGTAACAAAGCTTCTACAACAACCTCCGCTTCTCCAAAATGCATTGGTACCCTACACTTATCTCTGGCCTGCAAGAAAGATCCATTAGGCATCATGACTTCTAACGATACTGCCTCTGGAAAGACTTTTAATCTCAGCCTACGTACTAGAGATTCTGCTATGAACGAGTGTGAAGCGTTCGTGTCAAAGATAATCTTAAAGGGTACATTATAAATCATAAGAATGTCTACATGAATGATAGAACAAGGAAATTAACAGTATCACTAAGGAGGATTTAATTAAATTTTCTATATGACAAACATATTCTAACACATACCTGTCACCACGTCCTCCTGCTCCTTGGCTTCCTGTTGGCCAAGCCCATAAGCTCTAGGTTGCACTGGTCCTCGTCTCGGAGTTGGTCTCGCGTCAGCACCCATAGGTGTTTTATCCTTGTCAGTTATACTCAGGCTACCGACCTCAAACTTCGACTACAAGAGATGGTCACACTTAAAACAAACTAAGATGGGAAAGGTAAATAAATTCTAATCAAACACTTAACGTAGATTACCGGATTCCCAGAAGTTCCCTGACAATAACGGGTTGTGTCCTGGCTGTAAACACTTATAACATACCCCCGCTGTACCTAAACACTCACCCAGATGGTGGCGGTAGCACTTATGACAGAGAGGGTAATCCTTAATCCTGGCCCCAGACTGATCACCTTTTTGGGCTCCTGACCTCTGCTTCTTGTTCTAATTTATGTCCTGGTTATTCTTACTTTGTTGCTGCTGAGGTCGCTTCGAACAGAAGTTGTTACGCTTCTGTACCATCTGTTGATCAGCTTCCAACTTTCTAGCAGTGTCTACGAAGCACGGATACGCCAAAAATAGAGTCGTACCCGTACCGGGTACGTTTCTGGTATGGATACGCTTACCGAACGGCGCGATACGTTATTATATAGCGGATATCGCGGTTTTAGGGTTAGTAATATCCCGATCCCGCTTCGTGCTCGCTCCTGCCCCTGCTCCCGGCGCTGCTCCCGTCTCCCGTCGCGCTGCTCCCGTCGCCGCTCGCCGCTCCCGGCGCTGCTCCCGTCGCCGCTCGCTGCTCCCGTCGCCGCTCGCCGCTCGCTGCTCCCGTCGCCGCTCGCCGCTCCCGGCGCTGCTCCCGTTGCCGCTCGCCGCTCCCGGCGCTGCTCCTCCCATCGCCGCTCCCGACCAGCAGGCCGGCGCTGCTCCCGTCGCCGCTCGCCGCTCCCGGCGCTGCTCCTCCCGTCGCCGCTCGCCAGCTCCCGACCAGCAGGCCGGCGCTGCTCCCGTCGCCGCTCGCCGCTCCCGGCGCTGCTCCTCCCGTCGCCGCTCGCCGCTCCCGACCAGTAGGTAGCTTCGCTGCTCCCGTCGCCGCTCGCCGCTCCCGGCGCTGCTCCTCCCATCGCCGCTCGCCGCTCCCGACCAGCAGGTAGCTTCGCTGCTCCCGTCGTCGCTCGCCGCTCCCGACGCTGCTCCTCCCGTCGCCGCTCGCCGCTCCTGACCAGCAGGTAGCTTCGCTGCTCCTCCCGGCGATGCTCCTCCCGTTGCCGCTCGCCGCTCCCGGCGCTGCTCCTCCCGTCGCCGCTCGCCGCTCCTGACCAGCAGGTAGCATCGTTGTTCCTCCCGTCGCCGCTCGCCGCTCCCGACGCTGCTCCTCCCGTCGTCGCTTGCCGCTCCCGACCAGCAGGTAGCTTCGCTGCTCCTCCCGGCGCTGCTCCTCCCAGCGCTGCTCCTCCCGTCGCCGCTCCCGGCGCTGCTCCTCCCGGCGCTGCTCCTCCCGGTGCTGCTCCTCCCGTCGCCGCTCCTCTCGGCGCTGCTCCTCCCGTCGCCGCTCGCCGCTCCCGACCAGTAGGTAGCTTGCATACCTAGGGCAGAATTCAGGTGAAATTTGGGCAGAATTCTGCCCAGATTTTCTTCCTAACTTGCATACCTAGGGCAGAATTCTGGTGAAATTTGGGCAGAATTCTACCCAGATTTCACCCAAAAATCTCTGCCCAGATTTCACCCAAAAATCTCTGCCCAGATTCACCCAAAAATCTGGGCAGAATTCTGCCCAGATTTCTGGGTGAAATCTGGGCAAAAATCTGCCCAGATTTCACTGTCCAATTCTTGTAATGAATGTTCTTAGCTTATGTTTTTGTAATGAATGTTCTTGTACTTTTTTTATTACGGCAGTTATGTTCAATTTTAAATGTTTACATTTATGTTTATGAACTTCATGTTTATGTTTATGTTGGCAATTGTTTAAGAACTTATCCAGAAATTCATAGATGTTTTGGCAAATGTTTATGTTTATGTTCAAGAACTTCATGTTAAATTTTAAATGTTCATGTTATATAATTGCATTTGTGATATATAAATATATAATTATTATATTTAATACAACGTATCCTGCCGTACCTGTATCCTTGTTTTTTAAAATTTGCCATGCCGCCGTACCGGATACGTATCGTACCCGGTACCCGTACCCGTACCGGTGCTTCCTTGAGCAGTGTCCACTAAACTCTTATAAACTACATTCATCATCGTCATCAACGGCTGCCTTGGAGAATCACGCAGTCCGTCCACAAATAGGCTACACTTCTCGTTCTCGTCCCCCTGCATCGTACCCGCATAACGAGAAAGATGGGTCAGCTCACGTTTATACATCACCACTGACTTGTCCCCCTGAATCAACTTAAGGTACTTCTCCTGGAGACTGCGGCGCTCGAACGGGGGAACAAACCAGCTAACTAACGCTGACGAGAAGGCATTCCAGATGAACATGTCTGCGGTGCGACCTGACAACATGAGTAAACACAAGCCATTACGCTAAAAGGATAAAGAAAAATCAGGGGAAGACAATTTTAAACTAAGGCACTTACGAGCGGGGTCGTCCTCCAATTGCCTGGTCCACCACTGATGGGCCTCCCTTTTTAGGAGAAAACTCGCTAACGGAACCTTCTTGTTCTTTGGGCACTCCATCACCTTCAACAGTTCACGGGTCTTAATCAGCCAATCATCTGTCTCCATTGGTGTCTCTTCTCCAATGTAGTTGGAGGGATGAAGATCACGAAGATTCCTCAGATAGCGCTCCATCCCTAAATCCCCTGCAGCTGGCACAAGAAGTGCAGCTGGATCTGTCGCAGGCAGTGCATTTCTGAATTCCACCATGGCTAAGGCCACCACTCTAGCAATAATGACGGCCATATCTGCTGGGTCTGGCACTGTTGGTGTTGCAGGTGCAACAGGTGTTGTTGGTGCTGGAGGCTCTGCTTGAGCACTATTATCATCCATGACTTATCTCAGGTGTAGTATTCTGGCGAGAAGACTCGTCGGCCTCACTGGTACGCGGTGTCTATAACACGTAAGAAAATGGATTATTGATGTCTGAGAAATAAAATAAATAATCTACTAAGAAGATAATCTTGAACACATGCACAACTGAGAACTAGATAAAATTTGATGACTCTATCGTCGAATACGTGATTTAGATGAAATCCTATGACTCTGTGAATTTTTTGGGTCATGGGATCCTAAACCTGGCTGTGATACCAACTGTAACACCTCAACCTAGTTTAACAATCAATCAGTCGTCCGGTCGGGTCCAGCGATAAACAGTAAACTAAGAAAAAGTATTAAAATTAGTACATAGTAGGCATGATTGAAAAGAAACTGAAAAGCAAGCTTACAGCGGAAGTTGAAGATGAAACTAAGGGTAAAAGTATTGACTTGTTTACGGTTTTTTATATTGGTATATATGTATGAGTGGGTTTAGTCCCACATTGCGCATTAGCTTTTTGTGTATGTGTATCTCCTATATATATCCCCCCATATTGAATGAATAATATGTTAATTACTTTTATATTCAATTTGGTATCAGAGCAATCCACGGTTTTCCTGCATCTCCGAACCGAGCCCTAATCCCGTGTCGCCTTTGCCGCCCATCTCGCGTCCCGCGTCGCCTCCCCCCCTCTCCCGCGACATCGACTCTGCCGCGTCGATGTGAGGGCTCTCCCTCTTCCTCCGTCCTCCACCGCAGTCTCTTCCGTCGTCCTCCGCTGCGGCTTCTTCCGTCGATCCCCTGCCAGCCAGCATCCCGCGCCGCTCCGGCTGTCGTTTTTCTGCGGGCTCTTCCAGCCTGATTTGTTTGGTGTTTAACACCCCTTTCCCCCATTTTTGTTCTTCTCATGACCTAGCTCTTTGATCTACGGTCTTTCTTTCTTTTTGGGATGGGATTCCCTTCTTGCGTTTAAGGGTTTCTTTGTTATCCTCCCTTAGAGTTTTTTGTTTTTTTTGGAGTTCTCTTGTTCCTATCCCATGGATTTCTCCCTTCTCAGTTCAAATGATGGCTTTGCTCGGCGCATCACTACTTCCCTTCTCACTGAGAAGAACTTTATCGCTTGGTCCAACTCAGTGCATGTCCATCTTGTCGGACATGACAAGCTCGATTGACTTGAACCTAATTGTTCCCAAGCCTACCGATGAAAAGGCTCTCCGTCAATGGCGCACGAAAAATTTCAAGATTCTCGGGTGGCTTCAATGCTCCTTGGAGCCCTGCATTTACGAGCAGTTTATGTGTTTTGATTCTGTGATGTCTCTTTGGATTGTCTTGACCCGTACCTATGGTCACACAAACGTTGATATGCGGATTTATTTTGTCTTCCAGGAGATTTCTACTGCTCGTCAGGGGGATCGTTCTGTGCACGAGTACTTTACCTTTCTCTCTGGGAGATTCCAGGAGCTTTCTGACCTCGAGTCGCTTAGTGCTTTTCCACATATAGAGGATATGCTTGTTGCCAAGCAGAGGAAGGAGAAGCAGGAGACATGCCAGTTCCTGATGGGGTTGCGGCCCGAGTTTGAGCACATTCGGGTTCAGATTGTCAACATGAATCCTCTTCCTAATATCTTGGATGCCTATTCCATGGTGGAGGAGCATGAGCGTCATGCCCACCTGTCCGCCATTTCTTCTATTCCAGCTTTTGTTCCTCTTATAGACCAAATGACCCTGGCTTCGGGTCGTCATTCTTCTGTGCAGGGGGGGGGGGGGTACTTCTACTCCTAAAGGTCGCGGGGCTGGCCGCGGGAGCCCATTTTCCTCTGTTCAGTGTCAACACTGCCTCCGTACTAGTCATGAGAAGGCCAGATGTTGGTTGTTCTTTCCTCAACTAAGCTAGCAGTCCTCCGCCACGCGTACCGTCGATGCTACTGCTTCATACTTTGGGGGTCATCCTGCTTACAGTGCCTCTTCTGGGGCTCCTTCCGCCGACTGGAGTCAGCTTATGGTTCAAGTACAGCAGCTTCAGCCTCAGCTTCAGCAGCAATCCCCATTTCAGCCTCAGCACCAGCCTCTTCCTGCTCAGCCGTTGCTTGCCTCCTCGTCGTTCTCGTCAACTTCAGCGTCTGAGCTAGGTACCCCGACGACCTTTCACGTCACTCAAGAGGGGTCTTCCTCTCCCAGGGTGATTGACTCGGGGGCCACTGATCACATGACTGGTGAGACACGTTTGTTCTCTTCTCTTGAGTCTTTGAGGGTCCATCGGCAGGTTCGCCTTGCTGATGGCTCTGTGACCCCCATTCTTCACTGGGGCACAGTTCCTCTGTCTCCCTCCTTCTCCATGGGTTCAGTTCTTCATGTTCCCAAGCTTGCTTTAAATCTTCTTTTTGTTAGTCAATTGACTCGTTCGATGCACTGCTCGGTGACATTTTTTTTCTGGCTGAGCTTTTCAGGACCTGACCACGAGGAGGACTTGGCTACGACCGTGAGCGCGACGGGCTTCACCAGTTGGAGCTCCCATCTCTTTCATCGCGTCTCTCACCATCATCCATCGTTGTCGCTGCAACTTCACCTGCTCTTTGGCATGCCAGACTGGGGCATGCGAGCCCTCCGATTGTGTCATCTCTTTTTCCAAGTGTCTCGTTTGAGCACTATTTTCAGTGTGATGTGTGTCAGCATAGTAAACTTACACGCACTTCATATCCTGTATATGTTTCTCGTAGTTCTGCACCGTTTGATATTGTTCACTCAGATGTTTGGGGGTCTGCCCCGGTTGTTTCTTATGATGGATTTCGATATTTTGTTTCTTTTATAGATGATTTTACTCGTTGTTGTTGGGTCTATCTTATGCGTGTCAAATCTGATGTCTTTCACTTATATACCCAGTTTACTAAAATGGTTAGGAGTCGGTTTTCCCCTCGTATTCGGGTCCTTCGCTCCGATAATGGGGGGGATACCTCTTCCTCTTTCACAGCTTTCCTTGCTAGCCAAGGAACCCTTCACCAATTCTCCTGTCCCTATACCCCGGAACAGAACGGACTGGTGAAACGCAAGAATCGTCATCTCTTGAATGTGACCTGGTGTCTTCTTCGTGGGACTCGCGTCCCCAAGTCGTTTTGGAGTGTTGCCCTTCTTACGGGGACCTTCTTGGTCAACCATCTTCCTTGTCTGCCTTTAGCGGGTCGGGTACCCCTTAGTCTCCTATCTCCCGATCGTCCTCTGTTTCTCATTCCTCTCTGGGTGTTTGGATGTGTATGCTTTGTCCAAGATCGTAGTCCGACTCGGACAAAACTTGATGACAAAGCTATCTGCTGCTTATTTTTGGGATATTCGTCCTCTTCCAAAGGATATCGATGTTTTGACCCCTCTTCTCGCAGAACTTTTCACTCCCTGGATGTTACGTTCTTTGAGGATATCCCCATCTATGGTGTCTCTCTTGTCCCTGTTGCTCCGCCACTGCTGGCTTCGGTTGCCCTAGCTCCGCTGTACGACTCACTTTCGTTGCAGACGTACACCTATGGCCCGTGCGGGCCCTCACATGTCCACCCCATACTTCGGGATCCACTGGTTACGCCCAGCTCACAGGACCTTGTGCCACATCCTCTAGCAGGTGATGTTCTTCCCTCCTTTGACTTACCCATTGCACTTCGCAAGGGTAAGCGTTCTTGTGTTACTGACCATCCTGTGGCAAGCTATGTTTCCTACCTGCGTCTTTCTCAGGATTACCGGGCTTTCCTGACTGCTACCGACCAGATCAGAGTTCCGAGTTTGATGACTGAGGCGTTCCAACATCCCGGATGGGTGGCGGCTATGGAGGATGAGATGTCCGCATTACAGAAGGCTGGCACCTGACGTTTGGTTCCTCTTTCCGCAGGTCGGAAAACTGTTGGTTGTCGTTGGGTTTACACCACCAAGTATAATGCTGACGGTTCTCTTGACCGCTACAAGGCATGCCTTGTTGCAAAGGGCTTCACTTAGACTCCTGGGGATTATGGCGTGACTTTTGCCCCTGTGGACAAGCTCTCTATTATCCGTCTACTTGTTTCTCTCGCTGTTTGCCATGGGTGGCCTCTTCATCAGCTGGACGTGAAGAATGTCTTCCTCAATGGCGATCTTGCTGAGGAAATTTATATGGATCCGCCCCCCCCCCCCCCCCCGATTACAAGCTTCAGGGGGAGTATTTGGGTCATGTTTGTCTTTAGCAGAAGTCCTTGTATGGACTGAAGCAGTCCCCTCAAGCGTGGTTTGAGCGTTTCGGTACTGTTGTGCTTCAGAGTGGGCTCACCAGGTGCCATGCCGACCACACGTGCTTTGTTCGGACTGTTGTGGATGGTCGTAGGGTCATTATTCTTGTCTATGTGGATGATATCATTCTTACCGGTGATGACAGCTCGGGGATACTTCAGATCAAGGGGGTGTTTCAGAGGGCATTTGAAGTGAAAGATTTTGGGTCTCTAAAGTACTTTCTCGGGATTGAGGTTGTAAGATCTCAGCAGGGGATCTCTTTGTCTCAGCGCAAGTATACACTCGACCTCTTAAGTGATACTGGACTTCTTGGGTGTTCTCATGTGTCTACACCCATAGATCTGAACAAACGCTAAAACACTGAGTCTGGCGATCCTCTCCCTGAGCCGGGCAGACACCAGCGTCTTGTTGGCAGACTTATCTACTGGACCAACACTCGCCCCGACATTAGCTTTGTTGTGAGTGTGGTCAGTCAGTTCATGCATGCTCCTCGGGCTTCTCACCTTGATGCAGCATTTTGGATCCTCCACTACCTTAAGGGATCTCCTGGCCTCGGGCATTTCTACCGTTGATCTTCGTCCCCCGGTCTAACCTGTTACACGGATTCTGACTATGTTGGTTCCCTCACTGATCGACGTTCTACTTCGGGGACGTGCACTTTCTATGGTGGCAATCTTATTTCCTGGAAAAGACAGAAACAGAGTGTTGTCTCCCGCTCGTCTGCTGAGGCTGAGTACCGAGCTATGGCCCATGGCACTACTGAGCTCCTGTGGTTGCGTACTCTCTTGACCGAACTTGGATTTCCTCCTTCTGGTTCCTCGACACTTGTTTGCGACAACCAGTCCGCTCTCATGCTAGCCTCCGACTCTGTCCTGCACGAGCGGACTAAGCATATTGAGGTTGATATTTACTTTCTCAGGGAGCACATCCGTTCAAGAACTCTTACATCATTTTATGTCCCCTCCGCAGAGCAGATTGCAGATGCCTTCACCAAGGCGGTTGGGCCTTCCAGGCTCCTCTCTACTCTTGGCAAGCTAGGCTTCCTTGATCTCTTCGTGCCAGCTTGAGGGGGAGTATTGACTTGTTTACGGTTTTTTATATTGGTATTTATGTATGAGAGTTTTATCCCACATTGGGGGTTAGCTTTTTGTGTATGTGTATCTCCTATATATATCCTCCCTAGTGGATGAATAATATGTTAATTACTCTTATATTCAATTAAAAGTGTACCTCATCAAGCTGAATTCACAGAGCCGCTAGAAAGATGAAAAATCAAATTACTGAATATCGGAAATACTGCATAATGTCTGGTGCACACAAACTCTTAAACATTAATATTATAAGTGTTCAATACTAAACAATACGGTACTAAAAGTAAACAATTAAAAGGGAAAAACAAACGATATGAGTGACTTCCCAAGCACACTTATCCTAGACGCAACTTCCCACCTAAGTCCCCTGTAAAAACAAGCCCAAAGATAGGTCAGCTCAAAGGGAGAGTAAGAAAAACTATTCATCCTAGTGACACTAAAATTATTTTGAAAGAAATGTATGCTAGCTTTTAAAAATAATCTGTGCTAGAGAAAACTGTTTGTGAGTGTACTAGGCATGATTTTCTAAATTAAAACTAGCAAGATAAATAACTATTCTAATTAATCATATTTTTGTGCAGTTTACTCAAGTTCCGAATAATTTGGTTAACTAGGAGTTTCTAAGGTTCGGTTTAAACTTGAGTTTTAATGTCACATATGGTTGTCCTCCTTTAAAGCTCTAGGCAGAGTAGCTTCTATCGCGCAATACTAGTCTAACGATCCGAGTCCTACTAACGAACTCAAATATTCTAGTGTCTCACGGACACAGACTCGAATCTACTAATCTTTTAAATCGGGATATATCTCCTAAACATTGTGACACATTAGGTCCACTACATCCCACGAGAAAGATAGTGCGCATCTATCAAACACGGGAGGAAATCTCCAACGTGTCACTAAACATCTTCTAACTAGTGTTACTCAGCTTGCGAACATGTGTGCGTAGTAAAGGCAGCGCATCATATTAATTTACTCGACTAGAAAACATATTCTTGAAATCAATATCTCATGTTCGTAAATATATAAGAGTATTTTACATGTGATTCGTATGGACTAACTGTTTGTGATGTTTATAATTTAATTACGAACATCATATATTAGTTAAGTGATAATAAAGCTATAAATCTCAAACAATAGTAGCGGTTCTACATGACAATATAATTTTACTGAATTATAATATATGCTACTAAACAAGTTATCTGATATGTTTAACCAGGAAGAATAAGGATTTCTTACAGCAGTGATATGCATTCGTACACCTGACAAGGCGGCATATTGCTCTAAAAGAAATGTCTGAAATACAAATTTGGTCTCCAGGTAACCAGAAGGCTTACTTCTTCAAGGACCTACAAGGGCATCAACACTATAACATATTTCTCGAGGGTTTAGGGGAATAATATATAACGAAGGGAGAACTCTTACCACTTCTCCGATAGGGGAGTTACTATTTCTGAAACGAAGGAAAATGTTCTCGGCTAAGTTTGATATTTTTGAACCACACCCTAAAATGTTCCACACATACTATAAGAAATTTTTAAAACACAAAATGACTGAAATTAAGGAGAAATAATTCACAACATGAGCGAAAACGGAAACGGAGGGTCGAAGGACCACTTGTTTCGCTTGGGGAGCCTTGCTGAAGGCTTCAGAAATTTCTGTAGAAGATAAACCACTCACACACCACGTCACTAATTTGAAATTTCAACACTAGGGTGACGAAAAATCATCCCACTCTGGGAGCAACCACATAAGGTAACATTTGGGTTACCTAGCAAGGATCCTCGATTTCTGACTCAGGGGAGGAAGAGGAAGGGTCGAACAAGGCTAGGAAAATAGAGGAGCACGCTGGAGAAAACTCCTGGCTGTAGCAGGCCCGCTGATAATGGCGCCTGGACCGTCGGAAAACAACGCTAAACTCGTCGACGGGGACTGGTGACTGCTTCGACGTCGCCGGAGGAGGGAAGAATAGCGATCGGCTGAGGGATCTAGGACTTCGTCTGGAAGTTCTCGCACTAGAATCCATCGAGCCTCCGATCTAGAGATGAAACGAACTACAGTTTCTAAAAGGGCTACAGGATTTAAACGAGTGGTAGCGCACGGACGGTTTTGGAAACCGCTGAGGAGGGTTCGAACCGACGCATCTATGAGATTTACTAATCATTTTCATTTAATTACATAGTTGTCATTTCCAATCCATCAATTAGAAAATAAACAAAATCATGTCATTGTGCCAACACTAACATACGATGTGGACATATATATTTCCTTCTTTTAGACAACTACAATTGATTGATAACTTCACGAACACAATTCGACCATACTATAATCGTACCTCAACGAGACGTTGTTTCGATCAAATTCGCTCGAGATCGGAACGTGCAATTTAATTTTATTTTCATGTCAACTTACGGATGTTACATTTCACACAAGTGACACAACATGCATGAATCCAGAATAGTGTGTCAGATTTCTGTTGGAATTAGGGTAAAATCGAATCAATTGAAAACATACTAAACTCCCCCTTATATAGAGAGGGGATAATACAGGGCTAAACGCACACCAAAAAATAATAAACTTAACATAAACTCTAACACTCCCCCTCAAGTTGGACATGTTATATTTCTCATTCCCAACTTGTCAATCAAGCCATAGTGAAGATTTGCCCCAAGACTCTTTGTAAGAATGTCTGCAAGTTGGCCCTCTGAGGGAACAAAGGGAATACATATGATCTTCTTCTCAATGTGCTCCTTAATGAAATGTCTGTCCACCTCAATGTGTTTAGTGCGATCATGTTGAACAGGATTGTTGGCAATGCTAATGGCAGCCTTGTTGTCGCAGTACAGCCGAATAGGAGCAGTTTCACTCAACCCCAGATCACTCATGAGGGAGCGCAGCTAGAGTCCTTCACAAATGCCATGAGCCATGGCACGAAATTCTGCCTTAGCACTGGACCTGGAGACGACTTGTTGCTTCTTGCTTCTCCAAGTGACAAGATTCCCCCCAATAAATGAACAATACCCAGACGTGGATCGTCTATCTTCAACACTTCCTGCCCAGTCAGCATCAGTATAAATCTCGATCTTCAGGTCAGAATTAGAGGTGAAAAGAATTCCTCTTCCAGGTGAAGTTTTCAAGTATCTCAAGATCCGATGAGCAGCATCGAGATGTCTGGCCCTCGGAGAGTGCATGTATTGACTCACAACTCCAACGACGTAAGCAATGTCCGGTCTAGTATGAGACAAGTAGATCAATCTCCCTACAAGTCTTTGATAGCCTTTAACATCTTCTATAAGATCGCCATCATTTTTCCCAAGATTGTGGTTAACCTCCATGGGAGTGTCAGCAGGTCTACACCCACTCAGACCCGTTTGTTCTAAGAGATCAAGAATGTACTTCCGTTGAGAGATGTGAATACAGTTCTTAGATCTGGCAACTTCAATACCCAGAAAATACTTCAGTTTGCCAAGATCTTTCACCTCAAATTCTTGTGCTAAGTGTTTCTTTAAGGCTTTTACTTCATCAATGTCATCCCCTGTAATAACAATATCATCCACATAGACTATTAAAATTGTTATCATGTTGGCCCTCTTTTTGATAAACAGAGTATGATCTATGACTTTGTTTGTACCCCAGGGAGACCATAGCACTATGGAACCGTCCAAACCACGTCCTTGGGGATTGCTTCAGGCCGTAGAGAGCCTTCTTCAATTTACAAACTTTTCCATCTGAACCCTGAGAGATAAAACCGGGTGGAAGAGACATATACACTTCTTCTTCCAAATTGCCATGAAGAAAGGCATTTTTAACATCCAATTGGATGAGATCCCAACCCTTGCATGCAGCACATGACAGCAGGACACGAATAGAATTCATTTTTGCCACAGGAGCAAAGGTTTCTTGATAATCGATGCCAAGAGTTTGAGTATACCCTCTCGCCACTAATCTTGCCTTGAAACGTTCCACTATGCCTTTGGAATTTTGTTTGACCGCAAAGACCCACTTGCACCCAACTGTTTTCTTCCCATGTGGAAGGGTGGTTAAATCCCAAGTATTGTTCTTCTTCAAAGCTATCATTTCTTCTACCATTGCCCTTTTCCAATCAGGATGTTCAAGTGCCTCCTGCCAGGTAGATGGAATAGAGACCGAAGCAAGGGACGACACAAGCCCTTTATAAGGAGTCAGCGCATCATAGGAAACATATTGAGATATAGGGTGTTGAGTACTCAATCGGATACCTTCATGGAGGGAGAGATCTTCTGACGGAGGTGGCATAGGGTCTGTGAGCATGGGGTTAGCCGTTGTGTTCTGACCTTTTCGTCGTCGGGTGTAAACCTGTAAGGGGCGAGTAGGCGGAGGAGAAGAGATAACGGGAGGAATCGGCAGGGAGAAGGTAGGAGAACTCACTTCAACATCAGACTCCCCCTGAAGTAAGGGAGCATAATAAGGAGTAGAATCACGAAAAGTAACGTCAGCAGATACGAGTGTCCGACGAGTAGGAGGGTGATAACATTTATACCCCTTTTGAGTAGGGGAATAACCAATGAAGACACACTTGAGGGCGCGGGGGTCGAGTTTTGGACCGCCCAGGAGAGGGAATGTGGACAAAGCACGTACTTCCAAATATGCGAGGAGGAAGAGAGGAGGTCGGAGAAACTCCTAAGGTGGTGAGAGGAGTTTGGTTACCAAGGACAGGAGAGGGCAACCGATTGATGAGATAAGCAGCGGTAAGGACAGCATCCCCCCAATAGAACTTGGGGAGATGCATAGTAAGCAAGAGGCACCTGCTAACATCCAACAAGTGACGGTTCTTTCGCTCAGCTACCCCATTCTGTGACGGGGAATGAGCACAGGAGGTTTGATGAATAATGTCATGAGTGGTAAGGTAGTGGTCAAAGGTAGAGTTGATATACTCTCTACCATTGTCACTACGTAAGATTTTTATGGATGCAGAGAACTGAGTAGAAACCATTTTATGGAAGCGTTGAAAAATAGAAAAAACTTCATCTTTATGTTTCACGAGGTAAACCCATGTCGTTCGAGAAAAGCAATCAATAAAGGAAATAAACCAGTGACATCCAGAAATAGAGCCAATAGAGCAAGGCCCCCACACATCAGTATGAACAATATGGAAAGGAATAGTACTAGGTAAAGAAACATGATTAACAGGGAGACGATGATGTTTTGCAACGTCACATACATCACACACAAAATGTTTGAAACAACTAGAGGGAAAAGTAGATAAAAGACGCTGCATAGTGGAAACAGAAGGATGCCCAAGACGCCGATGCCAGGTGAGCAGCTGGGATGACTGGGTGGCATGAAGAGCGTGCGGAGAGGGAGACCCGTTGGAGGGGTCAAACACGTACAAGCCGTCCCGCAAGCTACCAAACTCAATCGCCTTCCCCGTCTTCAGATCCTGAAAAACACAATAAGTAGGAAAAAAGGTGACTGAGCATTGAAGAGAAGTAGTCAACTGACTAACAGAAAGTAAACTGCGGGTGAAGTTTGGAACATGGAGGACAGAAGATAATGTGAGAGAGGAACACGGTATGGATCCTTTCTCAGCAATGGAGGAAAAGGATCCATCAGCAATACTCACTTTATCTCGACCAGAGAGGGGAATAAGACACAAAACCTGAGGCCGATCCAGTCATATGATCAGTAGCTCCGGAGTCAATAATCCAATGGGGAGAGGAACCAGTTGTAGCAGAGTGAGCACCTGAGATACCTGAATGGGCAAGGGCAGATGAAGAAGAAGCAGTAACCGGCTCAGTAAGAAGGCCCTGCATCAGGCGGCGAAGAGTCTGCATCTCATCAGCAGAAAAAGAGGACATAGCTGCAGGAGGAGGTCCAAGAAGACCCGGAGGGCTGCTCTCAGGAATCTCAGTCAGATGGGCAGAATGAGGTGAACGGCCAGAAGTGCGTCCACGACCACGTCCCCCACGGGAAGAAGAACCACCTCGAGAGGAAAATCCGGGAGGGAAGCCGTGCAAACTGTAACAGGTATCTCGGGTATGACGGGGCTTGCCACAATAATCGCACATGAGATGATCCTTATCCGTGGCACGAGGCTTCAAGTCCCGAGAGGCCCTGCTACCAGTGGTTGTAGGATGAGCAACCAAAGCTGAACCCTCAGGAGTGGTGGTCATGTTCCAGGACTGTCTACGATCAAACTCCTGCTGAATAATGCTAAAGACCTCAGGCAAGGAAGGAATGGGAACGCGGCCCAAAACCTACACAGTAATCTGATCGAAGTCGCGGTGAAGCCCCTGGAGAAATTCGAACACCCTGTTGCGATCCTCACGAGCCCTTAATAGGAGGGCATCAGCATCACAGACCATTGCAAGTGACTCAAAATGGTCATACTCCTGGTAGAGTTGGGTAAACTCCAAATAGTAGGCAGAAGGAGGACGATCTCCCTGACGAAGATGGAACAGCTGTCGGCGAAGATGGTAGATTTGTGCCGCATTCCCTTTGCGGGAGTAAGTAGATTCAGCCCGTTTCCAGATGTCTGCAGCAGTGTCGAGGAAGAGGTAATTCCGAGCAATGGACTCCTGCATGGAATTGATGAGCCAAGACATGACCAGCGAGTTTTCAGAGTCCCATTGAGACCAGGTGGCAGAGGTACGAGCAGGCGCAGGAGTGTCGCCACTAACATAGTGTTATGTGACGTGCTTGCGCCGTTTATCTTTACTTTCTGCGTCTTTTATTTCTGCGTATTTTGACCCATTGTCTAAGCCAAAATGGGGGGCACAAATTGGAACCTATATATATGTTATGTGTGTGACTTTTTAGGGAGGAAGAATTAAAAGTAAAAGAAAAACTCTCTATCTCTTACTCCCTCTCTCTCTCTCTTTCTCTCTCTCCCCCTCACGGAAAAACCGTGAACCCTAGCCGCCAAGCCCGTTGCTCCTCTCTTCCCCGATCAACGCCGCCGCAAGCCGCAGCCCTCTTCTCCGACCATAGCTCCACCGCCGGTCACGAGGTCGCAGGGAAAGGGTCATATCAACTTGGTATCAGAGGCCTCTGCCGGACCGTCGCTCTCCGGCTCTTCCTCCGCTCGCCCAACCGCACTCTGTCGGCCCCGCACGGCAACCACTACTCCTTCCCCAGCGCCGGCAGTTCTTCCTCACCACACCGGAGTTTCGTCCCTTCCTGTCGACTGCGACCAGCCCGCCATCGCCTCCAGCCGGCCGCCGAACCTGGCCTTTAGCCCCCCTGCGCCGGAGCTGCGACACCGCACCCTGAGCGAGATTTCTTCCGAGCCGTCCAACACACCCGCACCACCTCCGAGGTCCACAACCTCCGCCGGCCTTCTCCCTCCACCAACCGTCTATACGACCCTATCTCAAATGGCGGATACTCCTCCCTCTCTCGCCGACCTTATGACACTCTTCCAATCTATGTTCGCGACTCAAAATGCCAAAATGGATGCCCTCAACGCACGTTTGGATGCCTTACAGGGCATGCCTTCTCCTCCGCCATTGCACACGGCCGATCGTCCGTCGGCAAGTCGCGTGGACTCCGCCATTCCTCTCGCCACTGACTACTCCGTCTACGGCCGCACTCTCCGCATGGACTTTCCAATCTACGAGGGCCGCGAGGACCCCCTTTCGTGGCTCACCCGTTGCGATATCTTCTTCGCTAACCAACGCACGCCGGATGAAGAACGCGTCGGCATCGCCTCCTTCCACTTTCTTGGCCCCGCACAATTGTGGTTCACCCAACTACTGCGGGAACACCCAAGCATTTCGTGGGCTGAATTCTCCAAGGCTTGCACCCTGAGGTTTGGTCCGGCTCTCCAGGGGAACCCTCTCGGCGATCTGGTAAACCTCAAACGGGACGGGCCCATTGACGCCTATCTGGAGCACTTTCAGCTTCTTCTGTCGCGCGCGTCGTCCGTCTTACCAGAGCAGCAAGTTCCTCTCTTCACCACGGGCCTTCACGAGCGTTTACGTTGGGATGTGGAGTTCCTCCTGCCACCTGACCTCAACACGGCGATGAGCCTCGCCCGGGCTTGTGAGCAACGACTGTTTTTAGACCGTCCGCCCTTGGGCCGTCGGGACTCTCCGGGAGCTTACCCTCTTGCCAACTTGCGGGACACGACTCCAATCCAGGATGCGCCACCGCGGTCTACTGTCCGCCGCCGTTTGTCCCGCCCCGAGATGGCCGAACGTCGCGAGAAGGGCCTATGCTACAATTGTGATGAACTTTATACGCCGGGACACAGATGCAAACGCTTATTTTGGCTGGAAGTCGATGACCCACCCCTGGATGACATGACAGGTAGAACTGAGGCCACAATGCCTTTCGATCCAGCTTGAGGACAAGCTATCTTCGAACGGGGGCGGTGATGTTATGTGGCGTGCTTGCGCCGTTTATCTTTACTTTCTGCGTCTTTTATTTCTGCGTATTTTGACCCATTGTCTAAGCCTAAATGGGGGGCACAAATTGGAACCTATATATATGTTATGTGTGTGACATTTTAGGGAGGAAGAATTAAAAGTAAAAGAAAAACTCTCTATCTCTTACTTTCCCTCTCTCTCTCTTTCTCTCTCTCCCCCTCACGGAAAAACCGTGAACCCTAGCCGCCAAGCCCGTCGCTCCTCTCTTCCCCGATCAACGCCGCCGTAAGACGCAGCCCTCTTCTCCGACCATAGCTCCACCGCCGGTCACGAGGTCGCAGGGAAAGGGTCATATCACATAGCCAAAGAGACGCCGACTCTTTAAGGCCAGAGTAATAGAGCGGGACCAAGAGAGGAAGTTCGTGTCATCCAGACGAATCGTAGTAAGCTGAGAGAAACTGTGATCGAAGCCAACCCGGGTAGATCCAGCGGGGGGCACAGAGGCACCGGAAGCACCCGAATCAACGTCTGACATGGCACCAACGAAGAAGAACGGTCCACAGGACGAGAGGAACCTTAGGACATCATAGATCTGAACTTCCGGGAGTAGAAGAACGACGGAAAAACAACGGAGAGGAAAAAGTAGATCTGAATCTCCGGAAAGATGAAGCGAAAAAAAAAACAAGAATCAAGGGTGATAATAAGGAGAGGAAAGCGAAACTATTCCCAGAATTTCGGCTCAATCGGACCATTGGAAGGTCAAAAAAGAAGAAAAATCCGCCGGTTAATCCATAGCACTGGCGGGTAACAGGAGAGGAGGAGCGGAGACGGGGAACGGAGGAAGGAGAGAGAGAGAGAGAGAAGGCGAGAGAGAGAGAGGCGGCGAGCGGCGGGCGAACGAGCGGCGGAAGGCGGAAGCGGACCGAGCGCGAGCAAGCGGGCGAACGGCGGAAGGCGAGGCGTGCGGGTTTACGCCGGCTCTGATACCATGTTGGAATTAGGGTAAAATCGAATCAATTGAAAACATACTAAACTCCCCCTTATATAGAGAGGGGATAATACAGGGCTAAACGCACACCAAAAAATAATAAACTTAACATAAACTCTAACAATTTCTAATGAAAATTCATGTCGGGGACGGGCACAATCTATCGCATGGTTCACCATGAAGAGAGAGAAACACACATTGATGGCAATTAGTGATGGGTGGCCCTCCTTTGCAAGTAAAACAAAAAAAGTTATGTCGGGGTCACAATCTTAACGGAGTCCCTAGTCCTTGCTCTTTATCGCATAATAGGAGAGGGACTCTTGTGCAGATCACACAAAGATACGTCGGGTTCACAATCTCACGCCCTGAAGGAGTCCCTGTCCTCAACTGAAACGACGTGAGGGGACTCTTATTGCACGAAAATGATCACATGCACAAAATAATGGTGCTAAGACTAGAGAAAGGAATCGTTATCTGCATCCAACCCTTCCCGACCAAAGAAGCCTCAAAAATTTGGGTGAAGAGTGACTGCGACATGAATTCCTTGCGTTGGCAGCAATAGCCCATAAATTGGAGTTCTCTAACCTTGGCGACAAATATGTTTCCTTCCTCTTCCATTCCCATGATCGAAAACAACACAGCACAAACGGCACAAGACGGCTATTCTACCTCCAAATCGACCTTTCATAATGATCCTCGACAACGAACTCCCTCGACTCAACTTCTTCAACAAGTATTCCTCCCACAAACGATGAAATCTCGGTGATATCTTGCCTATATTCCCTCTCACGGCATCTCAAGACAAACTCACTCGGTCGACAGTAGATTTCGAAGGACTCGGCAAAGATCGGCGCAGGTGAATCCCTAGCAGTTCTCGCGGCATGAGAAAGATTTCTACAGCAAAAGCGGATCGGCAACAACATGGCTCAGTAAGGAATCCCCTTCCTTCTCCCTCCAGATCGGCGATCACAGACCCTCCTGATCCACCTCTTGCAGCTCTCGGTAGGAGCTCAGAAGAATTATTAGTTGTTTTGCTTGGGTGGCAGAACAAATGGGATGGGTCAGAATTTTTGAAAAGTTGGGGAATTAGGGTTAGGATTAGTTTTAACTTAAGGGTAATTCGCTAACCCCTCTCGGTCCGCACAGCACATATAAATTTTATTAAGTTTCAAATTATAGATTTTGAGGCGTGACACCACACGCCCTCTTGGGATTCAGTGTTATCTGTAGCATCGTTCGCATTCAGGAGTGTGATAAATAGAACAATATGGTTGATTTCATTCTAGGTGGTCTTAGGTTATGAACCTAAGAAGCCCATAAAACTTATACCTCTAATCATAAAGTCTCTCCAAGCAAGTCTGTTGAGTCTTTTGCTAGACACCTCCATAGCATGCATGAGTCTATCCGCCGTAAGATTATTTGCAATGATAATATTTATAAATCTTCAATTCATAGCCGTAGGAGATTGCAAGACTTCAAAGACGAAAAACAAGTGATGGTTTGTATATGTGTTGAAAGGTTCCCCAAGGGAATTGCTCAAAAATTAAAGGTCAAATGAATGGTTCCTTACACGATTATCAAAAAGATTGAGACAAAAGCTTACTAACTAGATATTCTAAAGAGTATGGAATTTCACATGTATTAAACATTGAAGATTTAGTAAGTGATGGTTTATACCCTTTGCCACCCGCCATCTCAGCTCCACACCCCCAGTCTTCGCCTACTACTTCAATACATCCTCAGTCTTCTCTTACTACTTTATTACAGCCCCAACCTTCGCCTACTACTTCATTACATCCCTAGCCTTCAATACCAATTGATCATCCAGCTACAGTCCCGGCTTCTTCCATAACATACCACAATCTCTGACGCAGATCATCATCCTCAAACATCGAACCTTTCGACATCATCACTAAGATCTGGTCTCACGAGTTCGTACCAGTACTAGACGGAGTCTGATACTTGGTTCATTGGTAGAGTCACACTTTTATTGATGATACATGGATTTCCTCAGCAGAGTTTGAGAGACTCACCCAGTCCCTATGATGATAGTACGGTCATCTCCATTCCTCAAAGATGAAAGCTTTTGAGGTGAGAGTAGTTGATGGGGATCATGCCACACGACCCGTAAAGGTCTACTCACGGACCACAGACCCAGTGATGATCAAAACTGCTAAAAATGAATAGATCACCGATCAAAGTATTTTATGTTTTTTATTTTCATTTTATTTGATAACTTTAGGGGTAACAACGTATGGAGTATCATAACCGTTCATTGTCGCCCCCCCCCCCCCATATTCTAAAAAAATATTAGAGAGCCTCTTGTAAGAGGTATTGAAAGTTAGAATAAATATGCCTTTGTTTGATCCCCCGGTGTCGAAGCCGAAAATGCAAGTGCAAAGTTTGTATGCCATCCCTCCTTTCCTCTCTCCACCCAGCCAGTCACACCCTTGCGCCGCCGCCGCCACCCCCCCCCCCCCCCCCCCCCCGCACACACACACCACATCCCCTCTCAACACTTCACAGCCAACTACCCATTCCACCTCCAAACCTGCAAGGCGACCACCACATATATAGCACCCACCCCCCCCCCCCCCCCCCCCCGCACGCACACACCACATCCCCTCTCAACACTTCACAGCCAACTACCCATTCCACCACCACATATATCCCCCAGTCACCTGTCGGCTACCCCCACACCTCACCCCCTTCTTCTCACATTCACCTTAGCAGGCCACCCCTCCCCATAGTCCATTCAAATAATTCTCATTCCATTTCAGTTTTCTGCGATCGCCAACACAACCTCAAACGACCACCACCATCCAGAGATCCCCTTCGTCCACCCTTGGCTGGTCACCACCCTCCCACCACCATCCCCACTACCCCATTACGCAAACTCCTAAAATCCTTCACAGCCCATTATTCTCCACTTCCCCTCGTTTTCCTCTTCACCCCTCACACCATCACCCCCTCCTCATCAAAAGCATGCCCCCCCACACCATCCCCCCTCCTCACCAAAGTGAGCCCCCCCCCCAACCACCCCCCCCCACCCCCGCCCCACACACAGAGATCCTTAGATGGTTACAACGTCTCCAGTCCCACAGTTCTCTAATTTCTGCCCACGACCTGTTCAGGAAAGGCAAAAGTTGTCACCAAATTCTGGAATCACCTCCCAGCCGCTCGACTTTCTCATCCCTCAATCCCCCAACCCTCCAGAGCACCTTGCTAGCCCCTGGAAGAGCCTTTCTGAGCATCAACATCGACTTGCCAACCTCCTAGAAACTTATTTTCTGTCCTGGACTGAAACAGGACTGAAAATCCAACCCCCCACCTCATTTTCCTGGCATACTTGCCTTCATTGTTTGCTGCCAGCCCAATGCCCCATTCTACCCCAGCCAAGCCTTCCTGACTTCATTCCAACCACCTGGCAGCCCCCTCCAGTCCCCTACAACTCCAGCCAGTCTCTGATAACCCCAAACAATCCCTTTGACCCTCCCCAGCAGCTGTTCCTATTCATGCCACCCTGCATCAGCACAACACAGAAATCTGAGTTCTCGGAGGCCCTAATCAAGTCTATTACAAAAATCCCCGGCCACCTGAGACTTGCTGGTTACCCGCAAAGCCCTCTACCCCATAGTTGTGCAAGTTTTCAAATTGGGTGTCATTTATTTGTGTGTTGAAACTCAAGTTATATTTGTTTTGTAATCATTGTTGCCAAATTTATGTGACTTTGTATGTTCCTAGTAATTTGATTGTGTGCTCACTCACGCTTACACAACAACACTTATTTTCCTATTTGTAAAGTTTCATCAATTTTGATCTATCTAGTATGCTTTAAAATCGTATTATTGCAAGTTGTCGGATTTGTGTCAACATTTAAAATCATCCATTAACCCACGATATGGCCTTAACCTGGGTCACACTGGCTCTTGTGTCATGCATGATCATGAGTTTTTATTTCTGCTCATGATATTATATAAAATATTTATTATGATCTCACTTCTACACGGATAAGGATAAGGAAAAATTGTAATGGTCGTAAGGGCTGTTATATTGCTCTTTTCTTTTATTTCAAATCAGAAGGAAAAAAGAGAAAAAAAAGAGATGGGGAGAATTGCAAGGAGACCTGCCAGATGTGTATGGGACCAAGAAACCCAGTCCACTCTCCATCAGCTTTGGTATAAATGGACTTCAACCATTGCAGAAGATTTTGGCCACCATGCTTCTTTCTCACTTGAAGGTCAGCCAATCTGAAACCCCAATTGGATACTTGTAAGACAGCCTCCTCAACGAAAGGTTTAGGATCCTTCTGCCGAATTGATTCCGCAACATTCCTTTCCCAATATTCTTTAAAAATATTTCCCTCTGTTAAAGCTTTATCCTGCAGCATAATTACAACAGTGAGAAGACCAAATACTAAAATAATACTATAAAATAAAATTGAAATTACTTAAATTTTAGAAACAATAATGAACAGACGGTTCAAGGGTTATGTGACAGTACCAATTGTGTAGGAAATTTGAACTACCTTTAGCATTGATACAATGCAAATGAAGTGATAATTAGAGAGAAATGGGGAAATTATAGGGGTGTAAATAGTGCAGTTTGGTGAGGTTTGGGTCCAAACAACAAATGCACCATTGTAGGTCAATTTTGGACAGAGCAAAAACAGCACTGCACCGAAACCGTGTGGTATGGTTTGTCATTGGTGCGATTTGGAGTCAGTTTTGGTGATGCGGTATCGGTTTTTATATAGTTATAAAATGAATTTATAATTTTACTCATGTTTTCTATGCTTAAACAATATAGAGGGTGTTACCCCTTATGGTTTCACCGCTTCAATCCGAGAAGAACAAGAGGAAAGAAGAGAGGAAATCTAAGAGGGACTCTTGGCAAGCCCTAGGCTCCAAAGCTTTTCATCCAAATCAACCAAACATGCATAATACAAGAGATTTGGTTATTAGAACCCCGAACCAGACAAAAGCATAAATATTCATGAAATCCAAAATACTACTTAATTAAAAGATAACTTCTAAGAGAACGTTCCGCCCTGGGATTGATTAGTCATGTTGGTGTCTGATATGGCCTCTTCCTCTTGGAGTAGGCAAGCCACGCTCGATACCCCTTCGAGCCCTGTGTCACAGTCCGCATCCGTAACAATACTCCCATACGAAAAATTTATCTTTCACTCAAAGAAAATTTCAGGGAACCGACTGCGGAAGCCATCGCGATCCCACAAAGTCGTGTCAGAAGGAGGACGTTGTCACCATGTCACCAACCCCAGTTGGTCAGCTCTCAAACACAATCATCCTTTGTGTCAATTTTGCAGTCCAAAATTCCTCCTGGAAGGTAGAAGGTGGAGTCGTTTAATGCAATGTTTGGAGGCAAGGTCTCCTTAACAGGGTTATTGCCTACCACCTGTTTGAGCCGAGAGACGTGGAACACTAGATGAATCTGACTGTGGAGAGGAAGGCGAAGGTGGTAGGCCACTTTGCTGATGCAGGCAAGAACCATAAATGGGCCATAGAAGCGGGCAGACAACTTGGGATGGAGGCGATTTGCAACCAAAGTTTGGTGGTACGGATGGAGCTTGACAAAAAACGCCTCCCCCACCTGGAACTGGACGTATCGACGTCATTTGTTGACCTGGTGGAGCATCTTCTGTTGTGCACTGCGAAGATGGACCTTCA
Organism: Platanthera zijinensis; assembly: GCA_039513925.1. Taxonomy (NCBI): domain Eukaryota; kingdom Viridiplantae; phylum Streptophyta; class Magnoliopsida; order Asparagales; family Orchidaceae; genus Platanthera; species Platanthera zijinensis. The sequence continues at coordinate 157,386,163 of CM077096.1, forward strand.
AAGCCAACAATATCTCACTATATCCAAGAGTTGAGTGTGCACCGTACGGACGTGGCATTCACCTAGTAGGTGTTGGATCACTGTGGGGGCGAGGGGGGGCATAAATGATTAGGAATAATGTCATGTCGGCGAAATAGTGAAATGAAGTGATGTAGGAGAACTCGGCCCACCCCAACCATTTGCTCCAATCAAGTGGGTGGTCTGAAGTAAAACATCGCAAGTCTCCAGGAATCCGTTCAGTACCTCAGATTGGTCGTCCGTTTAGGTATTGTAGGCAGAGTTCATCTGTAAATGTGTCCCTTGGAGTTTGAACAACTCCTGCCAGAAGGTGCTCATAAAAACGGGGCCTTAATCGTTAATAATTGAATGTGGAAAACGGTGCAGTCAGAACACGCCGAAAATGATAGCTTTGGCCACCACCGAGGTCGTGAAAGGATGCCTCAAGGGAAGAAAATGATCATACTAGGACAAACGACCCACCATGACGAAGATGCAGTCGTATCTCAACGAGCGCGAAGGCGCGTAATGAAGTTCATCATCAAATCATGGCATGTGAGATCGGGTACGGGTAATGGTTGCAGAAGACCCCCGAGAAAAGTAACGTCATATTTAGAATGTTAGCAAACCAGGAAGTCCATGACATATTCCTCAACATGCCGCATAATCCCTCGCCAATAAAGCGCAGCCGCGAGGTGTCGGTAAGTGCGAAACATGCACGTGTGGCCCGCTGGCAACATATTATAGAACTTGGCGAGGAGGCATGGAATGCTGGCTCGTGAGGAAGAGAGGACAAACTGACCCCAGTAGAACAATCGACCTCCCATAAGTGTGCACAAAGGGCAAGCGGTGGCAACTGTCCGCAAGCTATCCAAGATAGGTCAGAGGGTCAAGTCGGCCTCCACCTCGTGTATGGTACCCGCCTCCTACCAAATCAAACGGGAAATGGTTGTCAGCTCAGCCAAAGTCGTCTGGAGCAATAAGGCATCCACCACTATGTTGGATTTTCTTAAACGAAACCTGACAAAAAGTCCCAACAACCCCCCCCCCCCAAACCTGCTGGGATGAGGTGGTCATCTTCTAGCTGAGCAGACATCGTAAGCTATGATGATATGTAAGCGCGATGAAGTTCCTCCCCAATAAATAAGGGTGCCAGTGTTGAACTGCCAAAATGAGCTTCATCAGTTTGTTTTTGTAAGAGGGGCTGGAACAGATGGTCGTGGAGAAGGACCAACTTAAGTAATTTATGTGGCACCTAGTCTGCATGAGCACGGCGTCGACGCCTATCCCCAAGGCATCAAACTCCACAAAGAAATGATGAGAGAAGTCGGGCATGGCCAGAACCGTCGTCGTCACTAAGGCATGTTGAAGGGCTGTAAAGGCGGTGGCCGTCTTAGAGGACCATCAGAAGGTAGTATCAGTCGTCTTGAGCAGAAGATTCGTAAGTGGTCAAGCCAGCGTGTCGTAGTCCCAGATGAAACGACAGTAGTAGCCCGTCAAACCGAGGAAGCCTTGTACCTCGAGTAAGGAACAAGCACTACAGCAATGGCGCGACCTTGTCAGGGTCCATAGCCACCACCTGCGTTGAAATAGTGTGACCAAATAGGAGATCTCGCGTTGAGCAAAAACACATTTCTTCAGGTAAGTGACCAAAGAATGGGGCCACAGTGTATCCAACGTGTTTTCCAAATGATATAAGCGATCATGCCATGTCATGTTGTAAACGAAGATGCCATCAAAAAAAACAAGAGCATATTTATGAAGCGCCGGCTGGAAGATGTTCATCGTGGCTTGGAAGTTAGTTGGGCATTGGTGAGACCGAACGACATCACATATAACTCTTAGTAGTCGTCATGGGTGTGGAAAGCGGTCTTCGGGATGTCCATGACACACACCAGGATCTAATGGTAGCTCGGACGAAGGTCAATCTTGGAGAAGTAAGTGGCTCCACATAGCTCATTCAAGAGCTCCTAGATGACAGGAATAGGATTCTTGTCAGCCATACAATCTTTGTTAAGTGCACAGTAACCAGCACAGAAGCGCTAGCTGTCGTCCTTCCACACTAGGAGGAATGGGCTCGAGAACGAACTTGCACTGGGCCATATCAGTCCAGCAGCTAACATGTCGGAGACCAATCACTCAATCTCATCCTTTTGAATATGGTCGTAGTGGTAGGGACAAACAGAAATAACTTGTACTCCATTACGAAGCGGGATGCGGTGGTAAGTGGCGCGGAGCGGTGGAAGGCCCGGAGTAGGCGTGAACACGAACAAGCAAGTCTCAAGAAAGCAGAGGCGTCAGGGACACAACTGTCGGTGAGGTGATCTGCCATAAGAGTGCCCGGAAGTCCACAGAGTGAGTCCATAGGGCTGCACGCTATGAGACTGAGACCCACTGAAGGGAGGCATCCCCAAGGAGTGTGCAGGGCCGATTAGCTCATTGGAAGGTCATCCGCATGGAGGCCAAGTTGTGGTTGACGTCGCCCAACTTCTGTAACCACGTAATGTCGAGGATGACATCCACGCCGGCCAAAAAAAAGACATAAAAATCGGCAGAGGCATTGTAATCGCCCAACTGGAGAGGAAGGCCATGGAAAAGGCCACTAGTCAGGAAGCAATAGCCGTCACCAAGTTAAACGAAGAACTCTATCGTCGGGTCGATGGGCAGATGCAAGCGAGTCACCAAGTTGTGGGAGTTGTGGGTCGCCCCACTATCAATCATAAACAAATGTACTAAATAAAAATATAAAAAATAAATATAAATAAAATGTGGATAAATCAATATAATAGTCATTTTGTGTCGTCTGCTAACATAAACAATGGACAGGAAAGGAGTACAGCAAAATTCCTGTCCTGAGCTATGAATAGTTCAATTTTATTAGAGAATAGCATATTCAGAAACCCCCCGCAATATTAATCATCTATAAGAATCTTTTGTATTAACTTCATACCATGTATATAGCCAATTATTTTGGGAAACAATACTAGCAAATAACTGTGAGTGCACTAACAGAAGAATACAAGAAATATCAGCCCGAACTATTTATTATACAAGCACGGAGAAACATGGATAGAAAATTTAAAGGGCAACATGAGGAACACAAATAAAAAATTAAAGCACTTTTGTTTCGCATTTTAATTTCATCTGGAGCTATTAGAAGAAGTAACAGAAAGATATTATCAAAATATAATTTTAGAAGTATTTTTCTCCATGTAACAAAAAGTATTTATGCAATAAGGAAAATAAGTCTTTGAATTAATTTATAAGGATGAAAATTCGTATGCGCGGTGCAGTTTTTACGATTTTTCATATGGTCATTTTAAGATCGATGATTCTATTACTTTTTTGCTTGTCCCAACAACTCTATCCCAGTAAGTGGTATCCATGATAATAAATAATATATTGTTTGTTTTATTTTTTCTTGCATGCCATAATTTAAAACCTAACTATCTAAAAATTTAGCTCTCTCACTCATCTGGTTTCTTGTAGACATAAGATATCTATCTTTCTTATAATCATCGCATCTACTACTTTCATCGTTTTTTCCGTTAGCGTACTTATATTTCAACTTCCAAACCTAAGACGGTCACAAATTCTACGATCTACTTTCCTAGGACATCTAATAAGTGAGGGCTCTTGCCTATTTAACACTACACTCAAGTTCTCTTGGAGGTGTAGCAGTACTGAGTAAGAAAACATTGATGCAGGACGGCGCGTAGGACTTGCGCGTCTATCGGCTCTTCTCTAAAAAACCCTAAATGATGCGGTGATTAATGGAGTTTTGCAAAAAAAAAAAACAGATTTCGAACGGGTATCGCATACACTTTAAGAAATAAAAAAACTTTTAATTTTTGTGTAAAGCATAAAATAAATTATTTTGTTTCAAAAATAAATTTCTTGAAAAATAGTTCAATTTAAAATCCTGGGAAAAAAGATTTGCAACTTTTGTTCTGTTCCTCTTGTCGTAGCAAACGAAAATCGTGAACTCAGAATTACGTTTTCGATTTGTGTTTTCGACGTAGCGTTCGTTGACAAAATCCAATCGAAAACTCAGCAATGAGTCTATTATCCTAAAAGGAAAATTTAGACACACGCAAAGGAGGGGGAAGAAACAAATTACACACGGAAAGAGTCGTCTTTCCGTAATAGAAATCGATGGCGATCCCGCGAAAAATTTCCCGTCACCTTCGAACTCCCGCTCCGTGATCGTCCGCTATCGCACTCAGGCACAACGGAAATAATTCGCTCACTTACAATTGGCTCCACGAAATCTCACCAAGCACAAAGAATTTAAGTTCACTCAAATGTTTACGGAAGCAACACAATCAAGTAGCAACATTTTCTATTCCATGTTTCAATATTTTTTTTCACTGTTCCAAATAATCAAAACATCACCAAAATTAAAACCAACCACAAAACAAGTCTCGTCCCAACTCTTATATACAGGTTCAAAGAAATACAATAACTCTAAGAAAACAACGAACCTATGGCTTCACGATGAGCGGAACCGCCCGAGCCTGCGTGGAGGAGAAATGGCTAGGAACCGGATTAATGAACCGAGCGACTAGCGGTAGACGCATTGGAAATACAGGTGTGGCAGGCAGTTGGAGTTCCAGTGGTTGCGGGCGGAAGCGTGGGCCTGGAATCTGCAAGTGGACAAGCGTGAAACCCATGCCAGTTGTATCCATAGAAAACGGGGAGGAAGCCAAGAGCCCACGAGTTGAGCCCTAGTAGCGAATTGGGAAGGCGGGAGCAGTGTTGACCGAACGGGAAGAAGACGCGCCTACTGGGCCGGCTGGGAGAGGAATTGAACCGGGGAGAATCCTGCATTCTGGTTGATCGGGGAAGAAACCTGCGTGTTGGGGAAGAAGACTCAACCGGCCCCTTTGTTTTTTGTTTTTTTCTCTTCTATTTTTTTGTTTAAACACTACAATAACATAAAATTACAAATACACAATAAATTAAAATTACAAATACACAATAAATTAAAATTACAAATACACAATAAATTAAAATTACAAATTCATAATAACATAAAATAACATGCAATGACTAGGTCCGGACGGGTTTCAGACGAGTGCGACGTCGGGTACTTTTGCGTCGTCCTGATCTGGGTTGGTCTCCACCAACTCTCCCCCTCCCGAAATCACTCATCACTGGTGAGTGCTCCGATCAGTAATGCTCTAGAAGATCAACATCCATTCATTGCAAGTCCTCGGCCATGATCCAGCTGGTCTCAACTTCTGGTCTGTCATGCTAACGAACTAAGTAACTCTGGAAACCACCATCAGTAGTGGTCACTATCTCATCATCCAGGATATGCTCAGGAACCAAGATATGTCGTGGAATCCTGTCAGTAGCTCTGGGAACTAGTATGGAAGTATCACCTGGTGTCAGATGCTCGGCCTGAAAACTGTCAGTGGGAAAAGGAAGAACTACAGTTGGTGTGTCAGTGACTGAATGAGCGTCAGAATGTCCTGAATGTGGTTCCTCACTATCACTCACCAACCCAAAAGAATCAAACGGAGAAGAATGCAAGGGAAAATCTAAAGACTCATGTGGATATTCGTACAATAAAATCAGATCAGCTACGTTAAAAACAGATTTGCTCCCCAAACAGAAGGCAAGTTCATATACATTTTGCTCAATCCGCTTTACCACTCTAAAGGGTCAAGTGCTACAGTCAGCTAACTTCTTTATGGTACTCGAAGGTAACCGTTTAGGATTTAGCTGAACCATCACCAAGTCATTCAATTTGAAACTAGAAGCTTTTTATGCTTATTTTCTTGAGTTGCATATAAATCATAAGTATTATGCAATTTTCGCTTAATTTCTTTATGCAAATCATGCAAATGCAATGCATAGTCATATGCAAACTGGCTGGTCCTAAAAGTGGGTGGCAGTGATGTTAAGTTTAGCGACACTTATGCAGTGTGACCGTGAACAACCTTATTGCAAATAAACCCGTAAATCTATTTTTTGAATTATTATAGGCTAACTGAGCGTGTGGAAGAATTAGACCCCAATTTCACTGATGATCTCCTACCAAACAACGCAGTAAATTTCTTAAACTCCTATTTATAGCCTCGGTCTGATCGTCGGCCTGCAAATGATAGGCAGTCGAAAATAGAAGCTTAGTGTCTAATAGTCTCCAAAGTGACTTCTAAAAATAACTGGTGAACTTGACATCTCGATCGGTAACGATAGTCTTAGGTATATCTTGATGCACAACAACCTTTTGATAATAAATACGGGCAATATGAAAGGCGTCATCGGTTTTATTGCAGGAGACGATCGACCACCACAAGAAAGGAATCGTACTTCCTTAAAGTACGCGACAACCCAAGCACAAAATTCATATTAACATCATCCCAAGGAATACTAGGCATTGGTAAAGGTGTATACAAGCCAGCAGGCTGTTTATTGCCCTTCTCTACCTAACAAGTGCGACAGCTACTAACAATCTGGGTGATAACCCGCTTCATCCTGAGTCAATAGAATCGCTCATCTACTAAGGATATCGTCTTATCTCGTCCAAAGTGTCCACCTAAACTTCCATCATGTAATTCTCATACAATAAAGTTTCGCAACGAAGTGCGGGGAATGAATAAATGGGTTCGACAAAACAAATATTCGTCTCTAATCATATAATCGGTCTCATCGTGAAAGGGGTCCGAACGAATCGCATCATATATACCACAAAAATCGGGACAACATGGATGATCACCTATGATACGATCAAATCCTATCACCTGAGTGATCAACTGAGATATTATGAGGGTGACTCGACTAAGGGCGTCGGCAATCCTATTCTTCGTTCTTTTGCAGTGCTTGGGAACGAAAATATACTCCTGTAAAAATGATACTCACTTAGCCTATCAAGGGTTCAACTTCTGTTGCGAATTGATGTAACGTAATGCTTGATGATCAGAGTGGAGGACAAACTACTTGGGCAACAAATAATGTCTCCAGTGATGCAACGTCTGCACAATTGCATAGAATTCGTGCTCGCAGTTGGAATAATTCAGCTTCAGGTCTGAAAGCTTTTCACTGAAAAATCCAATGGGGTGACCTTCTTGACTAAACACACCACTTATCCCTACCCCAGAAGAATCATAGGATACCTCGAACACTGGACCGAAATCAGGGAGTCTCGGGACAAGTGCAGTGGACATCTTATCCTTGATGATCTCAAAGGCTCTAGCGGCTGAAGATGTCCACAAAAAATTCCCCTTTTGGTACACTTGGTGACTGGCGCCATAATAGTAATAAATTTTTTAATGAATTGATGCTAAAATGTGGCTATCCCCTGAAAACTACGGACATCGTGAATGTTCTGGGGTGTAGGCCTTTCACGAATCGCTCGAACTTTCTCGGGTTCCATAGTGATAACCTCATTGAAGTCACCCAAGAGAACCTGAAACCAGTACCAGCCATAAAAACACACTCCTTCAAATTGATGTATAATCGCTTGGCTCGCAGAAGCTCGAAGATAGTACGTAGGTGAGTTAGGTGTCCGCTATCTGTCCAACTATATATCAAGATGTCGTCGAAGTAAACTATTACAAACTTCCCTATATAAGGTCTGAAGAGCTGGTTCATCATCCGAGCGAAAGTACTAAGGGCTTTTGATAACCCAAAGGGCATCACAAGCACTCATAAAGTCCGTCCTTTGATTTGAAGGTAGTCTTCTACTCGTCTCCTTCATAGATCCGAATTTGGTGGTAACCACTACGAAGATCGATCTTTGAAAAGATCGTGACTCCAGTAAACATATCTAACATATCTAATAGGGGTATCAGGAAACGATATTTCACTGTGATCTTGTTGATTACGCGACTGTCAACGCACATTCGCCAAGTACCATCCTTTTTCAGGGCAAGGAGGACAGGTACCGCGCATGGGCTAAGGCTATGACGAATAAATCCTCTATCTAATAGTTCACCGATCTGTTTTTGCAGCTCCTCATGGGCGGCAGGATTCAATTGGTAATGCGGAAAATGAGGGAGGGAGGCTCCGGGAACAAGATCTATCGCATGCAGAATTGATCTCATAGGAGGTAACTCACCCGGAAGCTCATCCGGGTGTATATCCTGGAACTCCTCTAAGAATCTCCTAGCAAGTATAGGAATAGACTCATGCTTCTCTAATACGTCGGACGCCTGTAAAACCACTAGTGCATATAAAAATCCACCGTCAAAACTCTCTCGATGAAACTTTGTGCCTCATATAATGTTAAGAATTTTTTTCCTTTCGGTGGGAGGAAGAGACTCTTTCGCGTTATTGCTCGCACGGGATGTTAGTGCTTTGGGTCGCAACGGGTCAACACTACTTTCTTTCCTTCCAGTAGAAAGGAGCAAGTGTTGGACTTATCATGTATGGTGACATCTCGATCATACAACCAAGGTCGACCAAGTAATACGTGACGCATCCATAGACATATCATCACACCATATCATGTCAGAGTATGCACCGATAGTGATGAGCACTAGACATCTTCTAGTCACTGATGATGTGGTCTTGGTGACCCAAGCTACTTAAAATGGGGATGGGTGTGGCTCAGCAGTAAGTCCCATGTGGGCTAATGTTGTCATGACTATCACGTTTATACAACTCCCACTATCCACCACTAATCCACTTTCTCCTCATCCTTAAAGTAGGCATGAAAGATGTTCGTCTGCAAATAATCGGTTGATTCTTGTGGCGTAGATAACATGCATCTCACCACTAGAACAACGGGATCTATCTCATCATCGTTAGGGGTATCGTACACTTCGTCATTCAAGACGTGAGAGTCCTTCTCGACTATAGCCTCTTCTTCAGGTTCGTCATCCTCAGTCACCTCGAGAATAACTAGTGTACCCTTTCTTTTGAGACAATCCCTAGATCTATGTCCCATCTGTTGGCACTTATAACATCGGATCTGTGAAGGGGTCACAGTCCCTATAAGTAACTTCCCTTTTTGATCTCTCGAGGGAATCACGGTAGGCTTTGCTCCACTATCCTTACCATTAGGTTCTTTTTCCTAAAAGAGGTATTGTTTTTGGTTTGAGATATGAATCGGGAGGTCCTCTTTTGGTGCTCCTCAATATCAATGGCGATAAATAAGGTCTCTGTTAAGGAATAGTGGTCATATCGAATCAACTCATCTCGGATCTCAGGTCGTAGTCCACACCTAAACTTGGATAAGGTATCACGTAGGTGCTCTACTACGTTGCAATGAATCATTAGATCCTTCATTTCAGCAAGATAATTAGATACTGATTTGGATTCTTAACGTAGAGATGTCAGCTCATCTCGTAGACGGGTCTGATACTGTTGCAGAATGTAATGCTCCTCTAATATGACTTTCATATGAGGCCAATGGGAAATGGGAGGGCGGTCATTCCTCTCTAGACTTTGTTCTTCTCCAATTCAAAAGGTTTTCGCTAGCCCCGTCAATCTCATTTTGGCGAACTGAACCTTTTGTCCCTCCATCATATGATACCACTCAGAGTAGGCTTTTATGTTTATAACTCAGTCAAAGAAGACCTTGGGATCCATAGAATCACCGTAAAGTGGCGGATCTAGTTTCACTACTCGTGTGAGATTAGGTCGTCTATCCCGGGAAGGATAGTCATAATCGTCATCGTAAGGATCACGATTATCTCGACGTCGTGGGGGTGGCGGTCGATGTCAATCTCTATGACGATCATCACGATGCATGACTGGATTAGGCCGACGATGGTCTCAAGGTTGCTCATCTCTAGCTACGTTATAAATAGGGTTTATCCTGATAATTATCTCGCGTGCCTAAGAAAGACTCGCGTTGGGGATCAGGATGGGGAATTCCTACCCTGGTCGTGTTCAAATTCAAACATGTTTAAGGGATTTCTAGCTTCTTAATCAAAAAGTGAATTCCTCTTAAGGGTAGATCTTTCTAAGTAGTGATATGAGGTTTTGTGATGGTCTGATGGGGTCGAATGGAATGCTCATCTCGAAGTTGAGGTGACAATGAAGCACAAGGTAGTACTTCAAGACTGTTCACCCTAACACTAAGGTTGTCAAACCCTTCTCGCACCAGTTGTATACTCTCGGTTAACGCCATCATTTGGTGGGCGAAAGGTAAAAACCACGGAGATGACTCATTCCTTTCGTTCACTCGATTCGTTTGACCTCGTTCAAATCGACGCATATCCAAATTTACCTCTTGATGATGTTCAGGGAGAGGATTGTGGGTGAACCCAAGTTTACTAACCTACCACTACGTAGATGCATGCAAGACAGACAGTAAATGTATGGTTATGTTATCTTTTTAAAAAAAGATTTAACTATAAATGATATGCGGGGTTCCTAGTCTACGCAGGGCAGATTCTGAAACTTAGAAAATTTTTGAAACCTGGCTCTGATACCAAATTGATGCAGGACGGCGCTTAGGGTTTGTGCGTCTGTCGGCTTTTCTCTAGGAAGCCCTAAATGATGTGATGATTAATAGAGTTTTGCAAAAAAAAAAGATTTTGAGTGGGTATCGCATAAACTTTAAGAAATTAAACAACTTTTAATTTTTTGTAAAGCATAAAATAAACTATTTTGTTTCAAAATTAAATTTCTTGAAAATAGTTCAATTTAAAATCTGGGTAAATAAGATTTGCAACCTCCGTTCTGTTCCCCTTATCGTAGCAAAAGAAAATCGTGAACTCTGAATTACGTTTCTGATTGGCATTTTCGACGTAGCATTCGCTGACAAAATCCAATTGAAAAGACAGTAATGAGTCTATTATCCTAAAGAGAAAATTTAAGAACACGCAAAGGAGGGGGAAGAAACAAATTACCCACCTAAAGAATCGTCTTTCCACAATCGAAGTCGACGACAATCCCGCGAGGAATTCCTCGTTACCTTCGATCACCCGCTCCGGGGTCGGCCGCTATCGTACTCGGGCACCATGGAAATAATTCACTCTCTCGCTTGCAAGTGGCTCCACAAAATCTCACCAAGCACAAAGAATTTAAGTTCGCTCAAATGTTTACGGAAGAAACACAATCAAGCAGCAACATTTTTCATTCCATGTTTCAATATTGTTTTCACTATTCTAAGTAATCAAAACATCACCAAAATTAAAACCAGCCACAAAAAAGTCTCGGCCAACTCTTATATACGGGTTCAAAGAAATACAGGAATTCTAAAAAAACAACGAACCCATGGCTTCACAATGAGCGGAACCGCCAGAGCCTGCGTGGAGGAGAAATGTGGCCAGGAACTGAATTTACAGACCAAGCGACTGGCGGTACACGCATTGGAGATGCAGGCGTGGCTGGCGGTTGGAGTTTCAGTGGTTGTGGGCGGAAATATGGAGCTAGAATCTGCAAGTGGACAAGCGTGAAACCCGTGTCAGTTGTAGCCACAGAAAACGGGGAGGAAGTTGGGAGCCCATGAGTTGAGCCGTAGCAGCGAACTAGGAAGGTAGGTGCGGGTCAGGACGAACGGGAGCAATACGTGCCTACTGGGCCGGCTGGGAGAGGAATTGAACCGGGGAGAAGCCTGCACTCTGGTTGATCAAGGAGGAAACCTGCGTGCTAGGGAATAAGACTGAACCGGACCCTTTGTTTTTTTTGTCTTCTATTTTTTTTGTCTTCTGTTTTTTTGTTTAACGACCACAATAACATAAAATTACGAATGCGCAATAAATTAAAATTACAAATGCACTGACATAAAATAACATGCAATGACTAAGGCCGGTAGGGTTTCGGGCGAGTGCGGCGTCGGGTATTTTTGCGTTGTCCTGATCTGGGCTGATCTCCACCAAATATCCTACAAAAATACATTTGATTGCGCACACAGAGACTATCTCGACCAGATGCGGGAGGCATTATAACCAAACATATAGGGCATGAGGTAAGAAGGAGATTGTTCGAATAAAGAGGAATAAATTGTGTCTTGCCCTGAAAAGTAGAAGAAGACATACAATTAATGAGAAAATAAGAAATGAGAATCGCATGATCACAATAGGATCGGGCAACATTCGAAGGCAAATGAGTGTTCGAGCAATAACGGGAAGATGACAATTATATCTCCCCCCCCCCCCTCATTTTTTGGGGAAGTAAATATAGAACTGATCAAGATGAATGGTGGCATTAGAGGAATAAAAAGAGACGAACTACCGGCTCATATATTCCTTCGCATTATATGTCTGTATAATTTTCTTGGGAACACCAAATTGAGTTTTATTATAAAATTTATAGATAACAAGAGAAGAGTTTAGATTGTTCTTTTAAAAGTAACAAAAGATAGAATTCCTCCACCAACAAACTCGGTGGGACTATGACATATGTCCAAATAAACAAGTCTAAAAGGATGTACATAGCTCTTACAAAATTTGACTGGAAAACTAGTAAAATGATATTTATCATATTGGCAAGTTTCACATTCTAAGCTCAGAAAGAAGAAGATATGAATTGGTGGAGGAGACAAACTAGAGGATGACCAGACAGTGATGTTATTTAAGCAAAGAAGTTGAGAAGACGGATGCTGAGAAAGTGTGAAGATCGTGCAGGTAGTAGACACCCCCATTCAATCCTAGTAACAATCGCGCTTCAATTGAAGGTCCAAAAAAATAAGTAGTATGAGAGAATGATAAAGCAGTTTAATTGTTAGGAAACTGCACTAAATAATAATAGATTACCAAGATCTGTTGGCATATCATCTCGTAAGATCAGGAAGACGCATAAGATAGCTAACAAGGAGCTCCTGGAAATGTTTCTGCTGAGTGACAAGTTCAGCAGAAAAAGAACGATGTTGGAGAAATTCTGTGTCGAGAAACTGAATTTCCTGACGTGTAACATTAGGAGAGATGTTGGTTGAGCAAAGAGATCAGAATTATAATTTCCTTGAAGGATAAAGGAAATTATAATTTCCTTAATTATAATTTCTTGACGAAACAATACATTGTTAGAAACCACTTTCCTTAAATTCTCAGTACTTTCCAAATGAATATTATTTCAGAGTTAATACTCTCTTGTTTTAACATAATAGTCGAATAAAATTATATTATCAGCTTCAATCGTGTGCTTCAAAAAACTGCTTCATTCAAAGTTCATACTCATTTGTCAAAAGGAATTCAATTTACAACTTACAATAATTATTCTTTTTATGTCGTGTTCGAACTCTAATCTATTCAACTCTAGACTACCTGATGAAGCGGAGCAGAGACGTGGACATGCAGTGGAGAACGAGTTTTGGGCCCGTTCAGGGTCAATTAGCGATTTTCCATATATGACGTGCCCGGATCGACGATCGAACTCCGCAGATGTTTCCGGATTCGCGTTGCGAATCGATTTCATATATTACTTCAGTATTTTCGGTTTATTATCATTGTATTTGAGTGGTCCCACCTCCGACCAATCATAGTCGTCGAATGTGGGATGCCCTAGTTTTTGTTTTATTATAAATAGATAGGTAATGAGCTGATTTGAGTCAATGCAGATTTTGGTGAAAGAATTCCTGGAATCTCGCGATCCCGCCACGGTGACGACTCAGTGGAACCCTAGGTGATAACTCCTAGGCTTGTATCTCCCTCCCCAACGTACCCCCTAACCCTAGCCTCATTCTCCCCCCTCCAAAACCCTCATCCACAGCGCCCAAACAGTCCCAAAACAACCCCCATTTGCTGTCCAGAAAACTCCTTTCTCCATTCACTTTACTATTCAAAAATGAAATTTACTATTCATTTGTAAAGTCTCCTCAGCCCTCCAAAACCGCCAGCCTCTTCTCCGCCACCCAGCCTCCTAGCCGCCAGCCACCTTGCCCTCCCACACTGTCGGCTCCTCCACCTTCAGGAGTCACCACTGCCCCTCTCCCTTTCATTCCCAACAGTCCCTCCTCCCCCCCCCCCCCAAACCCAAATCCCTTGTCGCCAACCTTCCTTTCGTGGAGCCACCATCCATAGCCTTTCCCACTTTCCGAATCAACCCAGATCTGGAATTTTCAGCCTGGATCCGATCTCAAAATATCGGATCTACTCCTCCCCGCCCGGATCTGCCCATACGTGGTCGAATCTATCAATTTCCAGCCCGATCTCACCTTCCACCGCCGAGGACAGCCACCTACATCATTTTCCACGCCGCCAGTTCCATCTCGGATCGTCGTACACGCATGTCCAGCCCCGGATTCTTCAGTGTCTTAGTCAGCCCACTACTTGGTGAGTACTTGTTGTATCTGATAATTATTTTCATCGTACTTATATTGGATTAGATCTTGTACTGATTTGAAATCTCTTGTACGGTAGTTGTTTGTTAGATTATTATTATGATTTACATGATTTATTCACTGCGCGCTCTAGCTTTGGCCCTCCACGCGGAGGAAAGCATAATTTGTCTCGCTTAAATAAATTATTTTTATCTTGCTGTGAATTTTCTGTGTGGAATGATATTAATTTATTATCTAACTGTGATCTAACTGTTGGACTTTTGCATGACATGTAGGGTTAGGTCACCAATTGTCCGTCGCCTATAAATTTGTCATGCGTCAATTGATATTAAAGGCAGGTTGCGCGCAGCCAAGTTACGTGCTCTCTTGATACGCAGTTGTAGAGCCTATAGATTTTTTCATTATGTCTAGGCGTCACAATTATTCCTCTCCTCACTTTGGAGGTCTCGAGTCCACTTACGTTCGCATCCATAGATCCCCTTCAGGGAGACACTCACGACAATACGATGATTATTCGCTATCGCCGCATACCACTTCCAGAGATCGTGTTGACCCACCGACATGACCCTACTATGCTAGAGACGATCAGTATGATGATTGTCGTCGTTCTTATCCGTACACGCGAGTGGATCGTGTTGATCCTTCGACACGACTCAGTTACCTTAGGGATGATTATTATGAGGATCGTCGTTCCGAGAGAGATCTTGAGAGTCAGTTTCGTACTGCCGATCTTTCCTTTGATGACTCATCGAGTCCCGAGTCTTTCAGTTATTGGCTCGTGAATATGGAGTATTATCTCGATCATTTTGAATTATTCAATGAGCGTCGCGTCAAGTTTGGGAAACTTAGACATTTAGTTCAGGCGAGGACATATTGGTCTAGCGTTGAGAGGACCCGCGAGCGAGACAGTCTTCATCGCATCACTAGTTGGGTGGACATAAAACGTACATTGTGTCAGAGGTATATGCCTTCGTTGTATCGGAGTCGTTTGTTCAACCAATAATTTTCCCTTCGACAAGGATCCATGTCTGTCGCAGAGTATAAGGACGGTTTTGATGAGTTAATTGTGAGGAATGATATCTGAGAGGACCCATCCATGACCACTACCCGATTTCGGTCTGGACTTTGATCTGACATATGTACTAAAGGTGGTTTATCATAGCTCGAATTCCCTTGAGCAAACGTATCAGTTTGCTCTTCATTATGAATTGTCTATAAGATCTGCAAGAGCTGGTCGATGGGATTCTCACCTTGACCTCCGCAGTATGAGTCCCTCCCATACTGAGGTCACCACGATGCCTACCACTCTCCTGTCAGTCATGACAGAAGTGATAACTGATGTGGATTGCTCTCACCTCAGTGAGGTGCTTAGCCCAGTGAGTGACCTATCTCTTGTTTTTGACCCGTCTCTTGTGACCCTGACTGAGAGCGAGCTTGAGCGACCTATTGAGTCTGTAATGTTATGTCCCTCACCTACACCTCTCCCTCTACCTTACACTGGGTTAGTTAGCACCCCAACCACAGACTTAATTCTTGACACCACACTCACGGATCCATTCTTGAGTATAGGTCTATGTCGCTCTCCCATTGTCACTACCCTGAGTCACACACGACCGAGAGCCCAGAGTCTGGTGTTGATCTCGTAGTGGCTATGTCACCCGTTCACGAGGACACTACCCCTTACAATGGTACTCATCTGGAGGATCATGACCCTAGTGACAAGTTCTATGACGAGCCCCCAGTTGAGCCTCCGGATGATCCATCACATCCTGGTGAGGATGAGATTCAGGTGAGGCCCGCATGCATGAGTATCAAATTATGGATGCCACTTCCATTATCGTCCATGATCCGCCCCAGAGGATGGATATTGTAAGGAGCTTCCAATATTTAGGGCACCACCAGCTGACACGTCGCACTTTCGCTGAGTTTTGGAATGCACCACCTACTGACTCACCAGACGAGTTCTTTATTTTCGGGGATGATCACCACGCTATAGAGTCACGCCTTGTAGTCTGTGTACACGATTTTCACCCAAGTGGTCGTCTCATTCGCGATGACTTTTCGTACACGCCTCCTAGTGACCCCCCTGATCTGTTACGCTCCCTGAGAGACATTTGGCTCATTACGAGCTCGTATTTGAGTATAGATGTCTCACGCGATCATCTGAACACTCTTCACACACGGGATGAGTTTTTCTACACTCCACCGAGAGAGCCACCTGATCGGCCACCACATTTTAGATACACCCCGGTCATTGCTAGATTTTTCCATAGAAATAATATAGTGTCTGTCATGTTTCATTTGCATCATTTACATCATTAGCATCATTTGTATGAGTCTGTTGAGCCGTTTCGTCATTATTTGCATGAGTGTTGTGTTGTTTGTTCATCGTTTGCGAGTCATGAGTCGGCCCAACGAAAAATCCATAATGATAATAAATTTTGTAAATCGCATGCGGATGTTCACCAGCAAGAGCAGGTGCTTCATGAAGACGAGTAGGTGATGGTGTGAATCTGCGTTGTGAGGCTCCATGCGAGGCTTGCTAAAAGCTTGAGCGTTAGGCGAATGAACACCTATATAATCATGAGACGGATCGAAGAAAACACCTATGATCTTGATATTCCTGCAAGTATGGGTATCCACCTAGTATTTAATGTTGAAGATATGACGTCGTACTATGAGTCTCGTGAGTGTGCACCCAAGCATTGGGGAATTCCAGTCGTCCACGCCTTTATTTCTGTTGTCTTGCCACCTTCATATCCCGCACACGTCTGATGGCCACCACTACTCACCTACTTCTGACACCCACCCACAGGGGGACTCGTCTTCTTTGGTTTTACCTACGGCGCCGCCGATCGCACCGGGATCCACCACTCGTGAGTTGAGTGTTGAGAGCATCATGGAGACCAGACTCCACCAGTGCGTTCCTACTACAGACGTTGGTGACACTTGGGTACTTGCACCAGAGCTCGATCGATTCGCCCCTGGACTTCGACTTCGGTATCGTCATCTCCATTCATCGAAGATGACAGCTTTTTAGCCAGGGGGAGTTGATTGGCGAGTACACTCTTCCGTCGACGACACTTGGACGACTTCTGGTGGTCCTCTTTGAGTCTTACCTGGCATATATCGAGAAAATTTTGATCTCTATTCATCGTGAGATGAATTCTTTCAAGCCGGGGAGAGTGATGCGGAGCAGAGACGAGGACCTGCAGTGGATGATGAGTTTTGGGCCCGTTCAGGGCCAATTGACGACTTTCCATATATGGCGTGCCCGGATCGACGATAGGACTCCACAGATGTGTCCGGATTCGCGTTGCAAATCGATTTCACATATTACTTTAATATTTTCGGTTTATTATCATTGTATTCGAGTGGCCCCGCCTCCGGCCAATCATAGCCGTCGAATGTGGGATGCCCTAGCTTTTGTTTTATTATAAATAGATTGGTAGTGGGTTGATTTGAGTCATTGCAGAATTTGGTAAAATAATCTAGAATCCCGCGATCCTGCCACGGTGCCAACTCCGTAAAACCCTAGGTGACAACTCCTAGACTTGTCACTCCCTCCTCAAGGTACCCCCTAACCCTAGGCTCATTCTCCCCCCCCCCCTCCGAAACCCTTATCTGTAGTGCCCAAACAGTCCCAAAACAACCCCCGTTCGTTGTCCAGGAAACTCCTTTTCTCCATTCACTTTACTATTCAAAAATGAAATTTACTATTCATTTGTAAAGTCTCATCGGCCCTCCAAAACCGTCAGCCTCTTCTCCGACTCCCAGCCAACCCGCCACAAGCTACCTTGCCCTCCCACACCGCCAGCTCCACCTCCAGGAGTCACTACCGCCCCTCTCCCTTTTATTCCCAGTAGCCGCCCCCCACCCCAACCCCAAATCCCTGGCCTCCAACCTTCCTTTCTTGGAGTCACCTTCCATAGCCTTTCCCACTTTCCGGATTAGCACAGATCTCGAATTTTCAGCCCGGATCCGATCTCAAAATATAGGATCTACTCCTCCCCGCCCGGATCTATTCATACGTGTCTGGATCTATCCATTTCCGGCCCGATCCCACCTTCCACTGCCAAGGACAGCCACCTACATCATTTTCCACGCCACCAATTCCACCTCGGATCGTCGTACATGCACCTCCGGCCCCAGATTCTTCAGTGTCTTGGTCAGCCGGACTTGGTGTGTCCTTGTTGTATCGGATAATTATTTTCAGCATATTTATATTGGATTGGATCTTGTACTGGTTTGGGATCTCTTGTATGGTAGTTGTTTGTTAGCTTATTATTGTGATTTGCAAGATTTATTTGTCGTGCGCTTTAGCTTTGGCCCTCCACGCGGAGGAAAGCCTAAGCTTATCTCGCTTAAATAAATTATCTCTGTCTTGTTGTGAATATTCTGCGTGGGATGATATTAATTTATTATCTAATTGTGATCTAACTGTCGAACTTTTGCATAGCATGTAGGGTTAGGTTACCAATTGCCCGCTGCCTATAAATTCGTCCTGCGTCACCTGATATCAGTGTTGATGCTTCTTCATTAGTCGAATAGAATTTGACTAACGCCTGCTAATAGCTGCTTCCTTAGAACATTACTTAAACATCGAGAGGCATTCAGCTATTGACTTTTGATGTATGTCATTAGCACTTCTTCATTAGTGGAATATAATTGGACTAACACTTGCTTAGAATCTTCAGTATATGAAAAAAGAATTGTGCCCTGAAAACATTTTGACTACTGCTTACTAAAGGATCTTCAATATGACTATAACTTGAGCTTTGAGAGCTATTCGACTAAAGTTTAAAGGATCTTCAATATGACTATAACTTGAGCTTTGAGAGCTATTCGACTAAAGTTTTTTGATAGCCTTCAAAATAAGATTAAGCTCTGACTTGCGATCGACTAAAGTGTTCTAACATATTGTATATTCACTTCTTCAAGGTCTCTGATTAGTATTCGACTAACACATTTGTCGAATTCAATTCGATGAATGAAGCATGTATTAGACAAATTATCATACTTTGCAAATCTTCAATTTCAGATCACTACCTGCAGCAAATACATAAAGAACATAGCATTTCTATGCAATGATAAAGAAAAACTTAGATAACTTTATATATAATCTATTTTACCAAATTTAAGGAGTTCTCCCAGCACAATTGACACATTATAAAAGGTGGAGCAGCGGAGCTTCATAAGGATTGAAGTCACGCGGTTAGAAGGACAAGTCGTCGAAGCCTGTTTGGAAATTGCTGCAAGGAGAGAATGAATACGTTGGTACGTCGGAGAAGATCGTGATTTCTCACAAGGAGTTTGCCACCTCTAAGGCCGGGAGGTTCACTTGAAAACGGAGAGTTTGGGCGAGATAGGGAGAAATTAGGTGAGGGGAGTAATCGAGATAGGGCAACAAAAAAGTCGTCCTGCTCTGATACCATGTGAGAATTTGAAATATAAATAATTATTATTTCAAAATTACTCACGTATTACATAGGAAATTTCTTCTTTATATAAATTAAAAGAGGAGGAAGAATATATATTTGGAGATGCAGGACTAAATACAAAGAAGAAAATATAGAATGGGTCCCTTTTGGGGCTTTTACAAATGGGCTTTAACATCATGCAAAATTTGACTAAACAATTCAAAATATGACTAAACAAATCAAAAGGTAGGAAGTAACCTTACTCAGGTTAGGTGTTATAGTTTATTTTCTACTATTATTTCCTTCATAACAAGAAGCACCTGAAGTTAGTTAGGCATACCTTCTTTCCCAGAGTTGATGATAACCACTTTTCCAACTGAACCTGCATTCCTGATAGAAAACTCTGTCGATAGAAGTAAGGAAGAAGGGAAGGTAACCTTTTAGCTAAAAAGAACATGAATTTCTTTTTTGTTGTCAACTTCTCCCATAATTTATTTTTCTCTTCATTGGTCATTGACGAATCATATGGATTCATCAATGGGGCAAACATAGCCACACCTGCAAGATGACAATACAAAAGAAATAAAATATGTGAGAAAAAAATCAACATTGGCCCAAACCAAATGATCAGATGTCTTCTAATGATGGGTTTAATTTGCATTTCTAATCAGAACCATTAACCAAAGGATCAGATATATATTAGAAAACATTAATTTACAAGAATGATTGAAATGCCCATAAATAGACAAAAGGCCATGTCATTGTTACCTGTCAAAAATGACTACTTAATTAGAAATGCCAGAGCTGTAGACAGTCATTCTTATCATGTCAACCAGCTCAAGTGTTATTATAAATTGAAAACAAGCCCATCATAGAACAGACATAAACTTCCCTCTTAATTTGGATGAATGTCAGAAGCATTTAATAAATGCATAAGAGATTGAAAGATGGAACAAAACTCCAAAAATTGGAGGGAGGCCTACAAATGAATCCATCGAGTCAGTAAGTGGGAAATGAGGATCGCACTGTTAAAAGATGAATGTGATTACGTGAACATCAGCTTCTCAAATACAACTCTCAGCTTCTCAAATACAACTCTAAGAAAATAAAGAACGATAAGTGTGGAAAACAAAAATTCTTACCTTTTCATTACTCATATGAGTATCATATACATATTGTGCCGCAGGACGAATCTATAGGTGGCGGATGTAACCTTGCCCTAACCCAACATGCAATGCAAAATCCGACAGATAATTCAAATTAAGCATTAAATAATTTAATCGCACGCGCATGATTGTGACAAAAGCAAAAATAATTTGTTGTAGCAAGCAGGTTAGATTTTCCTCCGCGTAGAGGGCCAAAGCGAGAGCGCGCAGCGAATAGTCCATGCAAATCACAATAATATCTAAAAACAAACCACCAAAATACAATATATTCAAGTAAATATGATTTCCAATCCAATAAATAAATGCTGAAAAATAATCATCCAATACAACAAAACTCACCAAGTAGTGGGCTGACCAAGGCAGTGAAGATTTCAGAGCCGGATGCGTTTTGACGGCGATCCAATGTGGAACTGGAGGCGGAAAAATAACGTAGGTGGCTGTCCTCGGCGGTGGAAGGCGTAAACTGGATGGAAATGAGTAGATCCGGCTACGTTGGGGTGGATCCGGGCGAGGGAGGGTAGATCCGATGATTTGAGAGCGGATCCGGGATAGGGAATGTGGGGCGGGTAGGGGAAAAGCTGGATCTGGGCTGGACTGCCCAGATCTGGCCGGATCTAATGAATATGGCTGACGGGGTGGCTCCATGGGAGGGGGGAATGATGCGGTGGGTGGCTGGCAGCAAGGAGGTTGGGGTTTTGAAGGAGAAGGCTGTTGTATGGAGACCTCTAGGGGCCGACGGTGGGTTCAGAGGGAGGTGGAGTGGGTGGCGGCTGTTGGGAGGGGGCTTAGAGGGGTGGCGCTGGGCTGCTGGAAGGGGAGGTGGCTGGCGGTGGCTTTAGGCATTGAACATGCAGTTGTATGATGGGGAAAAAAGGGGTTGCGGTGGTTTTTGGATGGGGAGGAAGGGCCGTGGGGTTGATGGGGTGGAGAGGTGATCCGTCAGCTGTTAGGGGAGGGAAAAACACAACTTGCTAATAATATTGAGGGATTTGTTGTCTAATAAGATCCGGGCACGTCATATATGGTAAGTCGTCAATCAACCCCGAACGGCCCAAAACTTGTCCTCCGCTGCAGGTTCACGTCTCCGCTCCGCATCATATTGTACTTGAGATAAAAGACTTAACTATCCCGTATAATAAAACAAGTAGAAGAAAAGAAAAGCTACTGTATTTGCAACACCCTCCCTCAAGTGTGAGAATGGATATCTATCATTCCCAACTTGCTAATAAGATTGAGGGATTTGTTGTCTAAACCCCTTCGTCAAAATATTAGCAATCAGTGATTCAGAAGAAACATATGAAGTACATATTGGCATACTATCCAGTTTTTCATTGATGAAGTGGAGGTAGATTTCGATGTGTTTTGTTCAATTATACTAGACCGGATTATGAGCAATGCAGATTGCAGAATTATTGTAGCAAAATAGTGTCATTGGAACTTCATATTTGATTTTTAGATCATCCAATAGAATATTCATTTATAGTAGTTTGCATATAGCTTGTGTCATAGCACTGAATTCATCTTCAACAATAGATCTGACCACCACATTATGTTTCCTACTCCTCTAGGTGATGAGGTTACCACCCAGGAAGGTACAGTAGGCAGCATAGACCTTCTATCCTCCATAATCAGCATCTGTGTATGCGTTAGGGCTAGGGAAAAGGAGAGGGAGGAAGGGGGGAGAAATTAGGAGAAGAGAGGGAAAAGAAATCCAGAGATTCCAAATACTTTCAAGCATACCCAAAATACAATCTCTTCCAGCTTATATAGTCTCCGGTCACAACATAACGGTACCGAAACATAAGAACACCAATAATATAAATGATACAACAACACCAATCGACACATGTTGGCTAGGCCGACATGTTACACGCGCCGCGCTCGCGGCGTCGATACACCCGTCACACCGGGGGTCCTTCGCCCTCGTCCGCTCCATTGGGATCTGTAACAATGCCGCCCTCTGAGAAATATGTTTTGTCCTCAAGGCAGAAGTCTGGAAACTAGTGGCGCATATCCGCTCGGTCAACCCATGTCGCCTCCGAGAGTGGACCATCCTGCGAAACCACTAAGACCTGATCCACAGGTTGCTCCGCACGGAGAATCGTTCCCGTGTTAGTAATGTTCTGAGGAAGGAACACTGTTGGGGTGGTGTCGGAAACCGTTGGAGGAAGTGCCTCCTCAACTGGGTGATCACCAATCACCTGCTTGAGCTGCGAGGCATGGAACACGGACACCAGATGGATGCGGATCTCCGAAGGTAGGCGAAGGCGATAGGCTTGAATGCCCACCCGGGCTAGGATATCGAAGGGGCCGTAGAACTTGGTTGCCAACTTGGACTGGGTCTGCGGGGTCACAGTCACTTGTCGGTGTGGTCGGAGCTTGAGAAACACTGAATCACCCTCGGTGAACTAGACGTCACATTGATGGCGATCGGCTAAGGCGACCATCCTATAATGGGCATGTCGGAGGTGTTGGCGCGGCTGATGGAGCATGGCATTACGGTGGCGGAGGAGGCCGTCCACGACGACTACCGCGCATTCGCCCGGCACTGCATGTGTGATGACAGGAGGACAACCATAAACTGCCTCGAACAGTGCAGTGTCAGTGCTGGAGTGGAAGGACGTGTTGAAGTAGTACTCTGCCCAGGAGAGCCACTCGGCCCAAGCACGTGAGTGATCACAAACAAAACAACGCAGATAGGTCTCTAGGCATTGATTCATAACCTTGGACTGTTTGTCCGATTGCGGGTGGTAGGCGGTACTCATCTGAAGTTGTGTACCCTGCATCTTGAACAACACCTGCCAAAAGGAACTCAGGAAGAGGGGGTTGCGATCAATCATAATGGAGCGAGAGAACCCATGGAGGCGGACCGCCCTGTCAACAAAGGTAGCGGACACTCCAGGAGTCGTGAACGGGTGATGAAGCGGAATGAAATGAGCATACTTGGAGAGGTGGTTCACGACCACAATATGCAGTCACATGTCTTGGAGAGAAGAAGTCGAGAGATGAAATCCATATAAATGTATTCCCAAATCTATGTCGGGACAGGAAGCGGCTGGAGAAGGCCCCCGGGAAAGGTAGCCTCATACTTGGTGCACTGGCACGGTAGGTAGGCTGCGACGAAGGCCTTGATCCGCCGGAACATTTCCGGCCAATACAGTGAAACAGCGAGACGGCGATATGTCCTAAAGGCCCCGTGTGACCCCCTTTCGGAGTCGTATGGAACTTGATGAGTAGGCGGGGAATCAGTTGAGATGATGCGGGAAAGTACCAAACGATCATAATAGTAGAGGCGGTCTTCCCACAAGGCGATAAGGTTGGAGGGCAGTGGCGTCAACCTGCAAGGCCGCCACAATTGACTGGAGCTCGGGGTCAGCTGCAACTTCGCATTGAAGAATGGAGGCGTCCTCCTAGACCGGTCGGGAAATGGCTGTCAGATTTGCAGTCTGTAATTGGCGAGAGAGGGCGTCGGCCGCCCGATTGGACGATCCCGCTCGAAACTCGATTTCAAAGACGTGCCACAAGAGTTTGGCCACCCAAACCTGCTGCGTCGGGGTCGCAATCTTCTGATGGAGGAGGTAGCGCAGGCTGTGATGATCTGTCTGAACAGTGAAGTGGCGCCCAAGCAGGTAGGGTCGCTAATGTTGTATTGCTAGAACCAACGCCAACAACTCTGACTCATATGCGGAGCGAGGGCGCACGGTGGAGGTAAACGTACGACTAAAATACACGTGGGGTTGTCCCGCCTGCATCAAAACCGCATCAACGCCTAAGCCCGATGCGTCGCACTCCACAACAAATAGTTGTGAAAAATCTGGCATAGCTAACATACGAGCGGTGCTTAGGGCCTGCTGAACAGTACGGGATGTCGCGGCCGCCGTCGATGGCCACTGAAAAAAATCGGTCTCTGACTTCTTCAACAGGCTGGAGAGAGGTTTGGCAAGCTTGCCGTAGTTCTAGATGAACCGACGGTAGTACCCGATGAGACCCAAGAATCAACGGGCGTCATGGAGTGATCAGAGTGTGGGCGACTAAAGTACGGACCGAACCTTGTCTGGATCCATAGCTACATCGTTTCCAGATATGGTGTGCCCCAAGTAATTAATTTATGTCTGGCCGAAGACGAATTTCTTGAGATTCACACAGAAAGAGTGCTCCAGGAGAGTGATGAAAGTTGCCCGAACATGGTCCAAATGGTCCTGTCAAGATGAACTGTAAACTAAAATGTCATCGAAGAAAATCAATATATACCTGCGTAGGACTGGATGGAACAAATCATTTATGGTAGTCTGACAAGTGGCGGGAACATTCATCAGGCTAAAAGGCATGACCGGGAACTCATAATGACCATCATGTTTACGAAACGTCGCCTTGGGAACATCCTCCTCGCAGACCCGTATCTAATGGTAGCCGGGGCGGAGGTCCAACTTAGAGAAATAGACTGCTCCCCGTAACTCGTCCAGAAGCTCCTGAATGACCAGAATAGGGTACTTATTTGGGATGGTGACCTTGTTAGGTTCCTGGTAGTCCACGCAAAAGCGCCAGCTACCGTCTTTCTTGCGGACCATGAGGACCAAGCTTGAGAAGGGGCTAGCGTTGGGGCGAATGATGTCAGCCACGAGCATGTCGCCCACTAGTGTCTCGATCTCGCCCTTCCGAGAGTGGCTGTAGCGGTATGGTCGAATCGAGATGGAAGACACCCCCTTGCATGGGATGTGGTGATCCGTCGGCCTGGCAGGGGGGAAGGGGGTCTTATCAGCGAAGACGTCTAGAAAGAGGTCCAAAATAGCCTGCAGCGTCGGGGCAGTCGGTGAGCATTGAGCAGACTACCCCTCTACGTGTCACAAGGAGGTCTCCCAATCCACATCGGTGGATTTCTAAAGGGACCTTAAGGAGACAGGCTGACAAAGTAAAGTCGAATCGCCCTCCAACAAGCAAGGCGTGCCCCCATGGAAGAAATGAATAGTCATGCGGTCCCAGTTGATGTTGACATCCCCAAGGATGCAGAGCCAAGCCACCCCGGCGTAGAAGTCTGCCTGAAATGGGATGTGGCATATGGTAAGAGTGAGGGTCGCGCATAGGTCGCCCATAGCCCACCGCTTACCATCTCCTAAGAAGACCGAGAAGCGCTCGGCGGCCTGCACTGGCAGTGCCAGACGATCCACCAGGTGCTGAGAGATGAAGTTGTGGCTCGCTCCGCTATCAATCATCACCACTACAGAGGCCTCGTGAAGTGTCCCCCGAAGCTTCATCGTCTGTGGGCCCGAGAATCCGCCGACGGTAAATAGTGGAACGTCCAAGAGGTGGAAGGTGGTCGTTGTGGGTCCTCGATCGTCGTATCCAAATCAAGGGCCTCGAATTCTGCGAGTGTAACCTCGAATTCCTCCTCACCAATGAGGATCCGGAGATCTTTCAGCGGGCACTCGTGAGCAGGAGAGTAGTCCTAAGAGGGAGGGGAGGCGGGGCGGCCCAGCCGGGGGTCGGGGGTATCTCCAGTTGTAGTGGACGGTAGCCCATTACTGGTCGGGTGACCGGGCGCGCCGGAAGTATGGGGGGGGGGGGGGGGCCATGCCTGTGTCCAGAGGCCGTATCTGAAATTCCGTTTCAACCAAGCGAGCGAGATCCATGGCCTCAGCAATTGAAGGTGGATGGTGGGTGCGGATGCGGGCACGGATGTGTGGGAGGAGCCCATGCATGAAGAAGCTAAGGTAGTGGTCAGGCGGAAGTCCAGGTACATGCGTCGTGAGGGCGATAAACTCATCGATATACTCGTCAAGGGAGCCCGTATGGCAGACGCCGCTGAGCCGCTCCACCGTTGAGCCTGAGTTGCGGGTGTCATAACGACGAATGAGCTCCTGTTGAAGGTCTGACCAAGACATGGTCGGTTTGGATTGTCGGAGCCAGCACACCCAGTGGAGTATAGAGCCCTTCATGTCGATCAATGTCATGTTGACCTTCTGTGCCTTTGATATCTGTTGTATCTCAAAGAACTGTTCTACCCTGCCAATCGATCCCATGGGATTAATGTCGTTGAAAGAGATAACATCAAAAGAACGAGGGACCTGTGAGAGAACCCAGGAAGGGGGATGTTGCATGGAAAGGTTTTGGGTGAGCTCCGAGGAGGGACAGCGAATCCGCCGCGAATGTGGTAGGGAGGCTGGCCAAAAGGGAGTCGATCCCAGCATCCATGCATAGAATGAGGGCCTGCAGCGACGCGATCAAGCCGTCGTGTTCATCCAAACGACGAAGGATGGTTAGATCCGTGGGTGGGGCGGCGGAGTTGCATCGGTGTTGACCATTGATCGCAGTCTAACGACATGCAATAGACCGGGTAGAGGGAAGGGAACCCGGAAGTGTTGGAAGTCCTAGGGCGTAGGCGTGATGCCCGCTGGAGCCATGTCTAAGGCAGGCGTGAAGATCGTGGACGGCGGACAATTTGCGATGCAGGCGAGAAGATCGGGAACGGTACAAAAACGTGATGGCGAGAAGATCTGGAGCCACGTCGGAACAATGACGCGAAGCGCGTCTTATTTGCGATGTGCGGCGGGGACGCAACAACGGGCTTGTGTAGGCGCGGGGAAGCAGCGATAGGCGGCGCGACCTAGTTGCGATGTGGGCGGGGAAGCGGGACGAAAGCGCAGACGCGGAACTGTGGAGACGCGGGTACTTTAGGCAGCGGAGACCGCGGCCGAAAGGTGGCAAGTCGGATCAAATTTTTAGATCTAGGGAAAAGAGAGGGAGGAAGGGGGAAAAATTAGAGGAGAGGAGAGGGAAAAGAAATCTAAAGATTTCAAATACTTTCAAGCATACCCAAAATACAATATACTCTGGCTTATATAGTCGTCGGTCAAAACATAAAGGTACTGAAACATAAGAACACCAATAATATAAATGATATAATAACACCCCTCGACACATGTTTGGTAGGACAGCATGTTACGCGCGCCGCGCTCGCAGCATCAATATACCTGCCACACTGGAAGTCGCTCTTCGCCCTCGTCCACTCCATCAGGATC
This sequence comes from Platanthera zijinensis, assembly GCA_039513925.1. NCBI lineage: Eukaryota > Viridiplantae > Streptophyta > Magnoliopsida > Asparagales > Orchidaceae > Platanthera > Platanthera zijinensis. The sequence continues at coordinate 157,413,944 of CM077096.1, forward strand.
CGTAACAGTATGTCTCCGAAGATTGTCTTTCACCCTTTTTAACCAGCAAGCCTTTCCCTAGGGTGTTCTTGAGATACTGAAGGATCCATTCTGTAGAGAAATAACCGCAAAAAACAAGAAGAATCACAAACGCAAAAAAACAAATTTACAGAGGTTCACCCAATTCAGGCTACGTCCTCTCTCCCCTCGCCACACTACCACTTGTATTCACAGCTACCGCCCGGCGGCAGAGGTTATCGCGTCGCGGTACCTCTCATTAACATGACTACCTAGTCCAGACGATATCGACTAGAGTTCTAGTCGATATGACCGAAGCTCTAGTCAATTTTAGGGTCGGGGACATTGCCCACGAGCCCCTGTCGGGGACGTTGTCCCTTGGATCCCTGCCCGCTGACCGTCCAGCGGAACCGCCGCCAAGGGCTGCCGCCCCCAGACCCTCGCTGTCGTCAACCCAGGATATTTCCAAGTGGTTCATACTTTGATTCCCCTAAACTCACGTGGGCTAACTCGGTGTGAGAAACAAGAGGACCAAAAGTATTTACCAACTTCAACACATTCTACAGTTTGCAGATGTTTGGTCCTTGGATAATGCATAAATTGGCCGATGACACTGATTGTATATGCAAGATCAGATCTTGTATGTGCTAGATAAATTAGTTTTCAAATCAATTTTTGATATTGACCATTACAACTTTTGGGCTTTCTTCAAGATTTTCCATTTCATGATTCTGCTAATTGGGAGCATTAGTAGTCTTTCATTCCATTTTTCCTATCTCATTGAGAAAATCTAAAACATACTTTCAATAAAGATTCCTCCTTTAGAGTAGGCAACTTCAATTCCTAAGAATAACTTCAATGTTCCTAAATCTTTAATCTAAAATTCAACTGCTAACTTTTCCTTTAATAATTTGCTTTCATCTATGTCATTCCCTGAAATGATAATATCATCGACTCCTCTTTGAAGGTGAGCACCACAGAGATTGAGAGAAAAAGAAAGCTAGTGAGTGCAATGAAGGTAGCAGCTAGGTCACGAGATTCCTACAGTGCCTCTGATAGCATGTGGGGAAAAATGTCTTACATTTTCATTGCACATATAGATATTATATACATATTACACTTGAGATAACAAACCTAACTGCCCTCGTATAATACAAGAAATAGAAAGAAAAGAAAATTTATAGTATTTACAACAATAAGAAAGAAAAGAAATGGTATTTACATCAATAAGTTTTGCTAAGTGTAACCTCGGGGACAATACTTCTATAAATAAAAGCTCTCCTCATAATAATGCAATCCAACAGGTGTGCATGAACATATAACGGTGCAGTAAAGTGATTAGAAGGTTACTGCATTTAGTAAACGGATGTAGTAAAGCGGGATCCACCAAAGTCCTGAGAGAGATGCCATATTCCTTTGTGTGAACTATAATGTTGAGGAACCATGGTGACTCTACTTAGAACATATTATGAAGTGGGTTGACATTACCGAACAAGAGAGAATCCGGACTAGGGGGAGGGCCGGCGGAAAGAGGGAGAGAAGAAGAGGTTAGGGTTTGAGAGGAAAACAAGGGAACACCCCTTTCAAAACACATCCAAGACAAAAACAATACAAGGTCCAACATGCCCTCTTATAAGAGCAAGGTGCAAATAACAGAACTGAAATATTAAATAAAACAAAACATAATAAAAGGCTGAATGTTAATCATCCTCCGCGCTCGCGATAGCCGGTTCATCCTCGTTGGTCCAAGCCGCGCCCCCCGTCACCGCCGCATGCGGTCTCCGCCGCTTGTAGACCCGCCATGAATGCACCTCGTCGTGAATGTCGGTAAAAATGCAGTCATCTGGAAAATTCGTATTGTCCTCAAGGCAGAAGTTGAGAAATTGACAGCGGAAATTATCTCGTAGTAGACAAGTGGCCTCGGACGGGGGACGGTGGCACCACGCCATAGGTATCTCCTCTAGGGCCGCATCTCTGGGAAGATGGTGGCGGCGGTCTAGAATGTTGTGCGGATATACAGGGGCGGAGTCGGAGTAGTCAAGATCGGTCAGAATGTGGTCCAGAGTCGAATAGTCGCCCACGACGCGCCGAAGTTGAGAGACGTGGAAGACCGGGTGGATACAGCTCCCCTCAAGAAGTTGGAGCTTGTAGGAGACGACGCCAATCCGGGCCACGACTTCGAACGGCCCAAAGAAACGAAGCACGAGTTTGGGACAAGGGCGTTAGGCGACCGTGAGTTGGCGGTAAAGATGGAGCTTGATGAAGACCTTCTCGCCGACTTAAAAGGAGAGATCCTGGCGCTAGCGGTTGCAGAAAGATGTCATTTTTGTCTGGTCCCGACGAAGGTGATGCTTGAGACTGTCCAGAATGATGTCCTGATCTTGGAAGTGATCTGTCAAACTAAGCATGAGTCGTTCCTCAGGTAGGTGCGGCACGACATTCGATGGTGGTCGGTCATAGACAGACTCAAACGTAGTCATTCCCGATGCATGGTGGTAGGCAGTGTTGTATGAGTACTCAGCCCAATCCAACCACTTGGCCCACGTGCCCGGTCTCTCGTCAATGAAACAACGTAGGTAAGTCTCCAAGCAACAGTTGAGAAGTTCTTGTCACGACCCGTCTCGACAAAAGTCAGAGTGCGCTTCGGGCGAGCCGTGATGTCACAGGCATAGGCGGAAAGAAAGTCATGCATGGTAAGACGGATGCAGAGAATACTAAAAATAGTTTTAAAGTAGTTAAATTTAGAGAAAAACAGTTTGATTTTTATTGAGAAAGCTTTTAGCGTGTTAAAACGGTGAGAATTTTAGAAGCACGTGTATTTTATAAAAATCATGTTTTTCAGGAAATTTCTACAGATTTCATGCAATTATGATTCAAAAGAGAATGCGCATGCGTTAATATCAAATTCTAGTACATAAATATATAAATAGTCTAGCAGTTGTCCATGATACCAGAGAAAATGTCTGAATGCAATTATTACATAAAAAAATATTTGACAGTAAATGAAATGTAAACATAGAACCTGAAACCCTAAGCAGATCGGGCTCGAGGACCTGACGGCGTTGCACGAACGCTAAGGCAATTCCAAAACATAAAGGAAAAGCATCAGAACATTGAAATAAACAGAGTGAGCAAAGTAAAGTACAGACAGTAATATAACAGAAATATATGAGTGTACCAGTTTTCATAAATCAGGGCTGCTAATTCAGACAGGTAGAAAGTCAAACAAAAATATTTGAATTAAGCTTACTTCGGAACATAACACATAATAGAACAAGTAATACCATAAGCTGCAATCAATGAAGTGTGTAGGTGTTTTGAGTGATGCGCATGGTTCACACTCAGTCCGGATACAAGTCTTATTAGAAAAGCTTCTTGCTTATAGTAACCCTCGTCATGGCCCAGGCCCGGCTCAAGGAGTCTTAGTGGGTCCCAACTGGCACCGTGAAGGCTACAACTCAAGTGACCCCAACACGTTTCAATGTTTGTTTATGATATTATGAGTTACAGGATTCACATTGTAGTGATTACTAACAGAAACGAAAACACTTAAATTAAATCAGATCAAGAATAGGTTTTACTCAAACAGACATACGAAACCAGATTCGACGACACAGAAGGAATCAAACAGTGAGTTTTGAATCTTGCGGGTTCGAGGGGTTAATGTTCCATTATCGGGAAGGTTTTTTGAGTAAATCGCAGAGATAAGTTGAAATGTATCGGATCGGAGGTGTCAAGTACTCACTTAGGGTAAATCATCCTTTGACTCGAGTAATTTCCACATAAAAAGAAATATGTTACAAGCGTGATATATCCAATCACCAATCATATTCGTGTTAAGCCGAATTCATTATAATTATTACGTGGCAATATTGCTCGTGATTATCGCTCTACGATTCTTCAAATTATTCATCTAAAGAGGCAAAATCCATCAATGTACGTTACCATTCATATACGTGTGATATCCAAATAATACAATTCATACAATCCTCAATATTTGTTAATCACTCTCAAAAATTCAACATACTTCGAATTATACATCAAACGAAAAAAATACGTTCATCCAAGTGAATATTCAAGTAAAATTATCTGAGATCATAATCTCGTGACATTCCAAATATATTAACCCTAAGACATTAACTTGCCGGATTAGACATTCGATACTTCAATTCATATGACGTCACAAACAAACAGGGGTGAATTCGTATAATCATAAGAACAGACAAAGTAATTGAAATTCAACGATTGCAAGAGAGAGAGAGAGAGATCTATTTGCCTGAAGGAAGCTGAAACTGGCGGCGGCGCCTAAGCGGCGCGAGCAAAATTGACACTCCTCAAGCAAACCTGTACAAGAATGACGAAAGCGATACAGCAAATAATCACTACGCTAACACAGACAACTATACATTACATAACTGAATCAAGAGCGGCTAAGAGATTTACCTCCCTCATAAGTGAGGGGAGAAGAGATTCCACGCGGAGACGGAGACTTGACGACGCTTAGGTTAGGGGAAACCCTAATCCGGAGAGGGATTTGGAGGAATTCCATCACTTGAGCCGAGGAGCTGCGCTGGAAATCACAAATACGACGAAATTAGACGATTATGATAGGGGGAAAAATCATGAAACACAAGTTGTATGAGATTTGGAGCACAAATAATTCAAGAAAATTAGGGAAAATTGAAAAGAAAAGTGATGGAGGGGGAAAATTACCCAAATAAAGTCAAATCCGGGCCTAAGGAGGAGAAGGGAGGAAACCCTAACTGTCCCTCTTGCAGATCTCAGCCAAATCGAGGAAGAAGAGGGAGGAGGAAAGGGACTGCCAACCCTATAGGGTGAAGGGGAAGGATTGTCGGCCCCTAGCCGAACCAAGAAGGAGAAGAGGCAGCATCAGGCTGTCGGCCCTTTCAGAGAAGGAGAAGAAGTAGTCGGCCAAGGCAGGAGGAAGAGACATCGACCACGAGAGGAGGAGCAGGTGGCGGCCTGCGACGGAGGAGGAGCAAGCGGCGTCGTCCATGGAGGGAGGAGTCGGAGGAGGCGACGGTGCCTGGAGCAAGAGGAGGCAGCGAAATCGCCGCCTGCGGCTTGCGACAAGGGAGCGGGAGTCGACGCTGCGGCTTTGCGGGAACGGGAAGAGCGAGATGCGGGAGGTTTGCGGAAAAAGACCTAGGCCGACGGGTTTAAAGAGGGATTAGGTTTTTTTTGAAGGAATGGATTTGGCTTATTTACAAAATCGCCCTTCCAAAATAAATTGAATCCAATCCCATTTTTGAAAAAAAAACTTGGGTTGTTACATTCTCCCCTGCTTATGAAGTTTCGTCCCGAGACTTTTTGAGAAACTCTCTGAATGGGAACTCTTAGGGCGAAGATTCAGATGACATTCATTACAAGGTTTGCAGATCAAAGCATGGAAGCTAATTATGAAGATATAGAAAGAAGAACAATCGTAGAGACTTACCAAGATCAGATTCAAGTTCTCAAGAGAACTCTTCAGACTTAGCGGGTTCGGCCAGATACAAAAGATTGGCTTTAGAAAACACAGGAGTTGCTTCAATTAGCTCAAAATTGAAATGATAAGACTCAAGGATTTGAGAGCGAGAAAATTCTTGCACGAAGCGAAGATAGAACATCGAAGAGAAAAAGAAACTGGATGATAATTGATTGTCTATAGAAGCGAGTCATCGAAGAGATGGAAGAACACAAAACAATGCTGAAAAAATACAGCAGAGTAATTCACAAGACGAAACTCATTTCTTGTTGATACTCAGAAGCTATCTAGAAAAATATACAGGAGGATTAGATAAGATTATTGGTCGAGCAGAACAAGAAAACTGAATATGAATACCGAAAACTTAAGACAAGGGATTCTAACACATTTCCTACTGCCAGTTATATAAATTATGAAATAATTACAACATTTTCATTTGGACAACTCTAGATAATAATCATACAAGTGCAACCATGAGATCTTGTGCGATGTCAAACAATTAGAAAATCCATGTGTGTACAATCATTGTTGTTGTTCTTGGCTTCACACTTGTGCAATGATTTATGATATGAATGCAAATGAATGGATATACATGTCATGTTAAGCGCCCATATCACTTAGCATGTCATGCATATTAGGACTCTAATGTCAACGCACTTGAAAATATTAAACCGCTCATACAATTTAATATTCGCAAGCGGTGTATAGTGGAAATTCATATGCACAAAAATGTTAAGTTTGCTCATAACCCCTTAAACATTCGTATGCATACTACTCATGCTTATGAGTGAGTGTGTGCATGTTTCAGCCGCGAACAACAAATAATGACAAGTTGAGTGAAACAATGAAATATGTTTATATATTTTTATACGATGCAATTTCAAAATATATGAAGTTTAGAAAATACTTTATCTTTTGAAACTAACCTCTCTAACCTCCCTAACCTCCCTAACATCCCTAACCTCTCAAACCTGGCTCTGATACCAACTATCACGACCCGTCTCGACAAAATTCAGAGTGCGCTTCGGGCGAGCCGTGATGTCACAGGCATGGGCGGAAAGAAAGCCATGTTTGCTAAGGCGGATGCAGAGAATACTAAAAATAGTTTTAAAGTAGTTAAATTTAAAGAAAAACAGTTTGATTTTTATTGCGGAAGCTTTTAGGGTGTTAAAACGGTGAGAATTTTAGATGCACATGTATTTTGTAAAAATCATGTTTTCCAGGAAATTTCTACAGATTTTATGCAATTATGATTCAAAAGAGAATGCACATGCGTTAATATCAAATTCTAGTACATAAATATATAAATAGCGTAGCAGTTGTCCATGATACCAGAGAAAATGTCTGATTGCAATTATTACATAAAAAAATACTTGACAGTAAATGAAATGTAAACATAGAACCTGAAACCTTAAGCAGATCGGGCTCGAGGACCTGACAGCGCTGCACGAACGCTAAGACAATTCCAAAACAGAAAGAAAAAAGTCTCAGAACATTGAAATAAGCAAAGTAAGCAAAGTAAAGTACAGAACAGTAATAAAAGCAGAAATGTATGTGTACCAGTTTTCATAAATCAGGGTTGCTAACTCAGACAGGTAGAAAGTCAAACAGAAATATTTGAATTAAGCTTACTTCGGAGCATAACACATAATAGAACAAGTAATATCATAAGCTGCAATCAATAAAGTGTGTAGGTGTTTTGAGTGGTGCGCACGGTTCACACTCAGTCCGGATACAAGTCTTACTAGAAAAGCTTCTTGCTTGTAGTGACCCTCGTCACGGCCCAAGCCCGGCTCAAGGAGTCTTAGTGGGTCCCAACTGGCACCGTGAAGGCTACAACTCAAGTGACCCCAACACGTTTCAATGTTTGCTTATGATATTATGAGTTACATGATTTACATTGTAGTGATTACTAACATAAACGAAAACACTTAAATTAAATCAGATCAAGAATAGGTTTTATTCGGACAGACATACGAAACCAGATTCGACGACACAGAAGGAACCAAACAGTGAGTTTTGAATATTGCGGGTTCGAGGTGTTAATGTTCCATTATCGGGAAGGTTTTTCGAGTAAATCGCAGAGGTAAGTTAAAATGTATCGAATCGGAGGTGTCAAGTACTCACTTAGGGTAAATCATCCTTTGACTCAAGTAATTTCCATATAAAAAGAAATGTGTTACGAGCATGATATATGATATATCCAATCACCAATCATATACGTGTTAAACTGAATTCATTATAATTATTGTCGTGACAATATTGCTCGTGATTATCGTTCTACGATTCTTCAAATTATTCATCTAAAGAGGCAAAATCCATCAATGTAAGTTACCATTTATATACGTGTGATATCCAAATAATACAATTCATACAATCCTCAATATTTGTCAATATAATATTTGTTAATCACTCTCAAAAATTCAACATACTTGAATTATACATCAAACGAAAAAAATCTGTTCATCCAAGTGAATATTCAAGTAAAATTATCTGTGATCATAATCTCGTGACATTCCAAATATATTAAACCTAAGACATTAACTTGTCGGATTAGACATTCGATACTTCAATTCATATGACGTCACAAACAGACAGGGGTGAATTCGTATACTCATAAGAACATACCAAGTAATTGAAATTCAATGATTGCAAGAGAGAGAGATCTTTACTTGCCTGAAGGAGGCTGAAACTAGCGGCGGCGCCTAAGCGGCGCGAGCAAAATTGACACTCCTCAAGCGAACATGTACAAGAATGACGAAAACGATACAACAAATAATCACTACGCTAACACAGACAACTATACATTACATAACTGAATCAAGATCGGCTAAGAGATTTACCTCCCTCGTGAGTGAGGGGAGAAGAGATTCCACGCGGAGACGGAGACTTGACGACGCTTAGGCTAGGGGAAACCCAAATCCGGAGAGGGATTTGGAGGAATTCCATCACTTGAGTCGAGGAGCTGCGCTAGAAATAACAAATACGACGAGATTAGACGATTACGACAGGGGCAAAAAAGAATGAAACACAAGTTGTATGAAATTTGGAGCACAAACAATTCAAGAAAATTAGGGAAAACTGAAAAGAGAAGTGATAGAAGGGGAGCTTACCCAAATAAAGTCAAATCCGGGCCCAAGGAGGAGAAGGGAGGAAACCCTAACTGTCCCTCTTACAGATCTCGGCCAAATCGAGGAAGAAGAGGGAGGAGGAAAGGGACTGCCGACCCTATAGGGTGAAGGGGGCGGGTTGCCGGCCCCTAGCCGAACCGAGGAGAAGAGGCAGCATCAGGCTGTCGGCCCTTGCAGAGAAGGAGATGAAGCAGTCGGCCAAGGCAGGAGGAAGAGACATCGACCACGAGAGGAGCAGGCGGCGGCCTGCGACGGAGGAGAAGCAGGCGGCGTCGGCCATGGAGGGAGGAGTCGGAGGAGGCGACGGCGCCTGGAGCAAGAGGAGGCAGCGAAATCTGCGCCTGCGGCTTGCGACAAGGGAGTAGGAGTCGGCGCTACGGCTTTGCAGGAACAGGAAGAGCGAGATGCGGGAGGTTTGCGGAAAAAGACTTAGGCCGACGGGTTTAAAGAGTGATTAGGTTTTTTTTTAAGGAATGGATTTGGCTTATTTACAAAATCGTCCTTCCAAAACAAATTGAATCCAATCCCATTTTTGAAAAAAATCTTGGGTTGTTACAGTTCTGATGGGCCATCCGTCTGCGGATGGTGGGCGGAGCTCATGCGGAGGTGTGTGCCTTGAAGGCAGAATAGGGACGTCCAGAAACTGCTCAGAAAGAGGGGATCGCGATCGCTCACAACCGATCGCGGAAAACCATAGAGGTGCACGACTCTGGAGATGAAATTGTCGGCTATGCCCGCGGCAGTGTACGGGTGTTAGAGAGGAATGAAGTGAGTGTACTTGGACAGCCGATCCACCATGACAAGGATGCAGCCGAACCCGTTGGACAGGGGAAGGCGTGTGATGAAGTTCATAGCAATGTACTCCCAAATACGATCTGAAATCGGCAGGGGCTAAAGTAACCCGCCCGAAAACATAGCCTCGTACTTCGCCTTTTGGCATGGAAGGCAGGCGACCACGTGGGATATAACTTGCTTGAACATGTGCAGCCAGTACAACGAAGCCGCCAAACGTCGGTAGGTGCGGAAAGCCCCGGCGTGGCCCCAGGTTAGGGTAGCATGAAACTCGGCGATGAGGCGTGGAATGAGAGCTGAGGTCGCGGACAACACTAAGCGGCCCTAGTAGAAGAGCCGACTACCCACCAAAGAGTAAGGAGGGTGGCCTTCCGAGTCGGCGTTGAGGGTCATTCGAATGGAAGCAAGGTGCGGGTCCATCTCCACGCCGTGATGAATAACTGCGGCATCCTCCAAGATCGGGCGGGAGATGGCCCGGAGTTCCAGGGAGTGTACCTGTCAAGAGAGAGCATCAACCGCCCGATTGGTGCGGTCGGGGTGGAACTTGATGGAGAAGTCATACCCGAGGAGCTTTGCCACCCAAAGTTGTTGTGTCGGCATGGTGATCTTCTATTGTAGGAGATACCGCAAGCTATGATGATCGGTACGGACGATAAAGGGGCGGCCTAGGAGGTACGGTTGTCAGTGCTGCACTGTCAGGACAAGTGTCATGAGCTTGTTCTCATAAGTTGAATGGCTTCGGACTGTGGTGAAGAATGCCTGGCTGTAGTAGGCAATGGGGCGGCAGCCTGGCTGTAGTAGGCAATGGGGCGGCAGCCTGGCTGTAGTAGGCAATGGGGCGGCAGCCTTGCATGAGTATCACACCCACACTGGTGTCCGAGGCATCGCACTCCATGATGAAGGGTTGATTGAAGTCGGGTATGGACAGAACTGGGTCATTCACAAGAGACGCCTTGAGGACGGTGAATGCAGACATGGCAGCTGGGGTCCACGAAAAGGGGCCATCGTCAAAAGATTTGAGTAACTGTGTCATGGGCTGAGCTAAGGTGCCGTACTCCCGTATGAAACGCCGATAGTAACCGGTGAGGCCCAAAAAACCTCGAACGTCTTGAAGGGAGGTGGGAGTCGGCCAATGTAGGATCGCCTGGTTGTTGTCGTCCATGGACACGCCCTGGGCCGAGATCGTGTGGCCCAAGTAACTGACGGTGGTCACACCAAACGACACTTCTTGCGTTGGAGGACAAGATGATGTCGACGGATCGTCTCGAGGGTGCGGCGTACATGACATAAGTGCTCCTTCCAGGATGAGCTATACACCAAATTATCATCAAAAAAGACAAGGACGTGTTGTCAGAGTACCGCTTGGAAGATGTTGTTCATGGTGGCTTGGAAGGTGGCAGGTGTGTTGGTCAGTCCGAAGGCAAGACCAGGAACTCGTAGTGCCCATCATGCGTCTGAAACATTGTCTTTAGTACATCCTCCTGCCGAACACAGATTTTGTGGTACCCCGCCCGGAGGTCGAGCTTTGTGAAGAAGGCAGCGCCGTGGACCTCGTCCAACAACTCCTGGATGACTGGAATCAGGGAATGAGATATTTGTTCAGGACTGTGGCCTTGTTCAACTCCCTGTAATCGACACAGAAGCGTCAACTCCCGTCCTTGCGCACGAGGAGGACCGGGCTTGAGAAAGGGCTTGCACTGGGCGAATGAGGCCGCCCATGAGCATCTCCCACACCAAGCGTTCGATCTCATCCTTCTGGACATGCTCATAGAGGTAAGGCCTGACTGATACGACCAAGGTGTGGGGCTGCAGCGGAATGACATGGTTAGTGGCCCGCACCGGAGGCAAGCCCGTGGGGCCGTAAACACGTCGAAGAACTCCACGAGGAGACAGCGAAGGTTGGGTGGGAGCACCGAGGAAGCCGTCGGCTCGTCCTGTAGCTGTCAAAGCCACGCAGAGAATGCCACGTCGGTAGTGCGTTGGATGGCACGGAAGGAAACCGGTGTGCGGAGAAGAGCGGAGTCGCCGACGAGGTTGCAGGGTGACCCCTCCCATAGGAACTGCATAGACATCTCGGCCCAGTTGACCCAAACATCGTCCAACGTCGCTAGCCATGCCACGTCCGGGATGATGTCAACGCCACCCGACTCGAATACGTAGAAATCTGTCGTCACAGAGCAAGGTCCTATGGCAACATGCACGGCGGTGCACGAGCCCATTGGCGGGCAGCGGCGACCGTCTCCCAAGTCCCAAACAAACAGTGAAGTCCGGCGATGGTGTGCATGGGATGGAGAGTTGCCGTACCAAACGATGAGAAATGAAATTGTGATTGGCGCCGCTATCGATCATAATGAGAACTGAGTGCCCCTGTACGAGGGCGATCAACTTCAGCGTCTGAGGCCCGATGAGGCCGTCCACCGAGAAGAAGGGGAGATCCAAGCGGTTGAATGTGGCTCTGTCGGCCTCCAGAGGTTGAGGCTCGTCGGTGATCTCGAGCGCCTCAAAATCCTCCAATGTGATTTCGGCCCCAAGATCCCCGATGACTGCATGAAACTCTTTCACGGAGCACTCGTGATTGGGAGAATATGGTTTCTGACACCTGAAGCATAGCCCCTTTTTTCCTAATCTCGTTGTAGTCCCCATTAGAAAGGCGGTGGGTGGCCGGGGTGCGGCCCGGGCGAGGCCCGCCTGTGGAGGGGCGGCTGCGGACCAAAGTCCCGCAGTGGTGGTGGGAAAAAAGGGGGAGGTCTGGTGGCGTACGATGGACGGGAAAAGAGATGTTCCTTCACGGCACACGCTAGATCGAGCGCTTCAGAGACCGTCCGTGGATGGTGGGTGCGTAGGCGAGAGCGGATCGACGAGAGGAGGTCTTGCATGAAGAAACTCAAATAGTGGTCCGGCGGAAGGTCGGGAACATGTGTCACCCGGACGACAAATTCGTCGATGTAGGCATCGAGACCGGCCTACTGGCGGATGCTACAAAGGCGCTTGACGGCAGAACCGGCGTAGCGGGGCTCGTACCGTTGGACCATTTCCTGTTTCAGATCGCCCCAGGAAATGTGGGGCAGGGATTGGCGTAGCCACCCAATGGAGAGCAGATCCATCAAGGCCGACCACGGTTGTGTCGACCTTGTCCGCCTCGGGAGTGAGGTGGAGATCGAAGTATTGTTCCGCCTTGGCGATCCACCTCATAGGATCGGTGTCGGAGAAATGTGGAACGTCGAGAGCGAGGGACGAGCACCCCAAGAGAGGCACGGTAGTGGCTGGCTGGGGGGGTGGACCAAGGAGCGAGCCCCCAGTAGTAGAGGAGGCGCAGCCGTCGTTGGCTGTGAATGCAGGAGAGGCGGGGCGGGCTTCCAGGCGCGCAAGGATGGCCTGCAGCGTGGCCTGGATGGAGGCGAACTGAGAGTCATGGGCGTCGAGGCGGCGCTGGACGTTGTCGTCGTGGGCCTCGACAACAGGGATGTCAGAGTGTGTGCGCGTTGTGGGAGCCATGCGGAAGAACAGCGCGGTGGAAGCCCTGTGCAGCGAGCAGGATGCATAGCGGGCGGAGGAAACACGCGGTGGAAGCCCTGTGCAGCGAGCAGGATGTGTAGCGGGCGGAGGAAACACGCGGCGGAAGAGGTGCGATGTGCGGAGACCCAATGCGGACGACCGCACGATCCGAAGCAGCAAATGGCGAGGGTGCAAGTAAAGATGCGAAAAACCGGCGGCTTCCAGCGGGCGGCACGGCAGGTTAGACCAAATATTACCGAACGAGAGAGAATCCGGACTTGGGGGCGGGCCGACAACAAGAGGGAGAAAAGAGGAGGTTAAGGTTTGAGAGGAAAACAAGGGAACACCCCTTTTCAAAACACATCCAAGACAAAAACATTACAAGATCCAACATGCCCTCTTACTGTAGCGAGGTGTAATTAACAAAACTGAAATATTAAATAAAACAAAACATAATAACAAGTTGAATGTAAATTTTCCTTCACGCTCGCCATAGCCCGTTCATCCTCGTCGATCCGAACCGCGCCTGCCGTCACCGCCGCATGCGGTCCCAGCCGCTTGTAGACCTGCTATGTACGCATCTCGTCGTGAATGTCGGTAACAGTTGAACTATCCATTTTGCAAAACAAAATGGTTCCATATTTTCTACACCTGTTGCTATCAGCATAGATTTTTGAATTTCATAGTTAAATCTTGTGTTTGTAGAGCTCACATACCAATAATTCCCACTGTATGGAGGAAAGCATGATGCACCAAAAATATGAAAGTAGTAGATCAACTTCATTTTACAATCAAGCAAAGAGTAGACTAATCGTATGTCGTAAAGATCTGGGGTTTAAGGTTTAGGGAATGAAAATTTTACATTCAAACCCTAAAGATCTATGAAATGAAAACATGTCCAAATTGGAAAAAGAAAACAAACCAGCAAGTCGGTCAGGTATATAGCGAACAACAGCCCAAGCATGCATTCCTCCGCCAGAATAACCCAGCACCCAGAACTTATCCCTAACCCCCAGAGCATTTGCTAAATGCAGCATATCATGAGCTGATGAATTGAGATTTCTACTAGAATGAGGATCACTTTCACCAAAACCAGGAAGATCATATGTGACAAAACGCACACCAAATTCATCCAATAAGGATTCCTTGATACCTGGTATACCTGTAAAATTAGGATAATTGATAGGGATACACAACTTTAAAACAATATCGCCAAGCATGAGCACAAGTTTCATAATAAATTCATGAAAGAATTGTGAAATTACAATTCTTACCTGCTAAGCGAGAGGAAAGAAAAGAATGTGCAGAAATCATGGTAAATCTAGCCCTTTCAGCTGACACTCCTTGTTCGTGGTAGGCCATAGCGCGTCCATCTGGTAGGTGGATGACGCTAGCACTAGGAGGATGCATATGCAGTATCTTTGGAAGTTGCACTGGTTCTTTGTGGCCACAATCTACATACAAAGCTGCAAAAAACTTCAAGTTATTAAAGAATATGATCAAGTTAAGCAAAGTTTTAACTTCATATATATCACTTTACAACAACATTTGGTTACTTGAAATCTCCAGTATGGTTTTAGTGATTGGATAACATTACTTTGCACGTGGGTAAACTTCCAATAATATCTGAACTGTGTTTTAGCAATTGTTGTTGCTGATGCAGAGCTAACGCAAAACTAGAGAGAAATTGGAAATACAGTAAGGGACCCCGTTACCGATATCCACGACAATGAACAACCATGGCGGGTATACAAGCGACGGGGAAGGCACCAGGCAGGTGCGGACAAGACCGGGTCCGACGGAGCCGAACCGGACGTTGGTGCGGACGAGATACGGGCTTGGGAGGGGCCGGCCAATGAGGAAACCTAATATTCTGTTCCTATATTGTGTTTTGCTGTTTTGATAATTGTCTTTTTATTGTGGTATGTTGTTATTTTAGTACGTTGTTATTTTGGTATGTTGTTGCTGGCACCCCTCCTCTATATGAGGGGCTGAATTAGTACTTGTTTAATCTCGGAAGTATTATCAAAGGGTTGTTCCCTGGTTTCTCCTCTAACCCTAGCCTCCTTCTCTCCCCCCACCCCCTACTGCGGGCTCTCCCCTTGCCCGGATCTTCTTTTCCAATGGTAATATTTGATCCGACCTGCCGTGTCGTCCTCTTGGAAGCCAGCGGCGTTCTCCTTCCGTCCTCCGTTGCTCCAGTTCGCGTCCTCCGCATCGCCTCCCGCCGTCGCTATTTCTGATCGCAGGATTTTCACATCCGGTCGCCGCATCCGGTCGCACTAACCACCGCACCTGCAGCGTCGCGCCGACCGCGTCGGGCTCTTCCGCATCTTGTGTCCCGCGCAGTCTCCACTGCACTGCTACGCTGCATGGCTGCATCCACGCGTGACCACCCCGACCCGGCGACCACCGACGACTCCGTCCAACGCCTCCTCGACTCCCATGACTCGCAGTTCGCCTCCATCCAGGCCAAGCTGCAAGTCATCCTAGCGTGCCTGGACGCCCCCCCCCCCACCTCTCCGGCGCTCGTAGCCAACAACGGTTGTGCCACCTCTACCGGCGGGGGCTCGCTCCTTGGCCCCCCTCCCCTCCGCCAGCCACTGTCGTTCCTCTCTCGGGTCGCTCGTCCCTCGCCCTCGACGTTCCGCATTTTCTCCGACACCGATCTCATGGGATGGATCGCCAAGGTGGAACAATATTCCGACCTCCACCTAACACCCCAGGCGGACAAGGTCGGCACAGCCGTGGTCGGCCTGGACGGCTCTGCTCTCCACTAGGCGCGATGACTCCGCCAATCCCAACCTCACATCTCTTGGGGCGAACTGAAACAGGAAATGGTCCAACGGTACGAGCCCCACTACGCCGGCTTCGTTGTCGAGCGTCTTTGTAGCATCCGCCAGTCGGTCGGCCTTGACGCCTACATCAACGAGTTTGTCACCCTGGCGACAAATGTTCCGGACCTTCCGTCGGACCACTACTTGAGTTTCTTCATGCAAGGCATCCTTCCAGCGATTCGCTCTCGCCTCCGCACTCACAACTCGCGGACGGTCTCCGAAGCACTCAATCTAGCGTGTACAGTGGAGGCAGATCTCTTTGCCCGACCACCGGAAACCACTGCACCCCCTCCTCCCCGACCACACCACCGCGAGACTTTGGTCCGCGGCCACCGCCCCATGTCGGGCCTCGTCAAGGCCGCCCTCCAGTCACCCACCCCATGTCTAACGGGGACTACAACAAGCTCCGGAAGAAGGGGATATGCTTCTGATGCCCGCAACCTTATTCTCCAAATCACGAGTGCACCGCGAAAGAGTTTTATGCAATCATCGAGGATCTGAGTGTAACACCTCAACCTAATTTAACGACCAATCAACTGTCCGATCGGGTCCAATGAAGGAAGTAAATTAAAAAACAGTATTAAAACTGGTACATAGCAGACATAAATGAAACGAACTGAAATGTAAGCTTACAGCGGAAGTTGAATATGAAACTAAGGGTAAAAGTGTATCACATCAAGCTGAATTCACAGAGCCACTAGAAAGAAAAGAATCAAGCCACTGAATATCTGAAATACTACACAATGGCTGGTACTTGGAGAAACTCTTAAACATTAATATTACAAGAGTCCAATACTAAACAGTAAGGTAGTAAAAGTAAAGCAACAGCTGAAAGGGAAAACAAACTATAGGAGTAACTCCAATATCACGCTCATCCTAGACGCAGTTTCCCACCTGAGTCTCCTGTAAAAACATGCCCAAACATGGGTCAGCCCAAAGGGAGAGTAAGAAAAATTATTCCTTCTAGTGACACTAAAATCATTTGAAAAGATATGAATGCATGTTTTTCAGAAATAAGTTTTATACTACAGAAAAATTTTATGCTAGTGTATTATACATGCTCTGGTAATGTACTTCGGGCAACATAAATCGTATGTTCTAAATTTACGCATACTAAGTCAGTTTACTCAAGTTCCGAAAATTGATTGACTAAAATATTTTCTAACGTTCGGTCTATACTTGAGTTCTAAGTGGGTCATATTTGTACTTCTTTTAACGCTCGAAGCAGAGTAGTTCCTAACACGCAACTATAATATAACGATCTGAGTCCAACTAACGAACTCAGGTGTTCTAGTGTCACGCGGACACAGACTCGAATCTACTAATCTTCTAGAAGGGGATACGTGTCCCAAAACTCTGAGGCTCATAAGGTACACTATGCCTTATGAGAAACATAGTATGTCTCTATCGAACACGAGAGGAGGTCTCAAACGTGCTTACTAATCATATTTCATCTAGTACTACTCTGTTAGCGACATTTTTTGCGTACTAACGGCAGTTCATCAAATTGATTTAGTCGTCTAAAAATCATATTCATGAATTTAATATTTCATGTTCGAAAGTCTATACGAGTATCTATAGTTCAAAAAGTCTAATTGTTTGGGATGTTGAGAAATTAATTACATAATGCATATACTAGTCAAGCGATAATTGAACTACAAATCCCTAACGATAGCAGCAGTTTCAAACAACCATATTAATTTTACTAAGTTACAATGTACACTACTATACAGGCTATCTGATATGTCTAGCCAGAAAAAATGAGGATTTCTTACTCGTTCACCTGATGTGGTGGCATAACTTCCCTCGAGAAAATATTCTCAAGTACTAATTTTATCTACGATTGTTAAAGAAGTTTCACCTCAACACTCCCCCAAAAATCCTAACAAGATTTATCCAACATAAGGTTTACTAAACTTTAGGATTACAAAATAATTTTGAAAGGAGGAAAAATGATGCAAGAGTTTTATACCTTCTTTCCAAAGAGAAATTCAGAAAACTACACCCAAGGTCGGCAATCTCTGAATAAGGAGTTGATCGCTCAAATCTCTGAAATCAAGAGTGAACACACTCTTCACAATATGCTTAAAGGGAAAAGAAACACTAATTTCTTAAAGGGATACACTAACTGAGATAATTGAGGCTAGGAAAAGTGCCTTACCCGGACTAGATACTAGGACAGATAAGGCCTTCTGTACGAGTTTCTGTTGAAGGACTGACCGCTGGAAGTGCTTCAACGATTAGGGTTAACAAACCTAGAATGGTAACAAGGGCCTGCTGAAACTAGAGGGAGGAGAAGGACTTCCATCAACTGAAGCAGTAGAAAAACCTAAAACGAAACCGAGTCTACCACTAATCTGTGCAGGAAACGGGGAAAATCAGTCAAAGGCGGAGGATCCGTACAGAAAACTCCTCGTCGAGAGCTTCCCGCAAGGGAGGGGTTGTCGACTGAGGGAGGAGAAGGTAGCAGAGGGCTTGACGCTGGATGGGAGGCGGGGAAACACCGGAAAAACACCGGGAGACGGGCGTCGAGCGCCGAATGCGGGAGGAAGGGGAAAACTGCCTCGATATCGCACGGGATGGGGATGACTGGGAGGAACGTGAATAAAATATGATAGAAAAGGGGGTTTTCGTGGCTTTTACTGAACCGAGCGGTGGTTCCTTGTAACAGACGATTACGTAAACCGCGAGAGGGGGAGAAGCGAACTGGCGTTTCCTCTATATCTCAATTAGAGATTAAGATTTTATTACACTATTATCATTTTCCATTAAACTTAAAGAAATTTTATATGTTACGCCCTCGTGTCTATATTTAAAATTCGTCGCACACACACTCAACGATTAAAATTTATCCATTAATTTACGTACAGGACTTTACAGTACTAAATTCGTACCTTAACTGACGAGTTTGCCGCACTGACGGACACCGCGAGGCTTCCCTCCGACCTTTCTCGACTCCTTGATGAGTTTGCTGATGTCTTCACTGCCCCCTGAGGCTTACCGCCAGCGAGGGTCACTGACCATTCCATTCCGCTGGCACCTCACACCGCAGTCGTCTCCGTTCGGCCCTATCGCTACGGGCATGTTCAAAAGGACGAGATCGAACGCCTAGTGCGGGAGATGCACATGGGCGGCCTCATCCGGCAGTCTGGTCCTCCTCGTGCGCAAGAAGGACGGAACAAATTCAAGGTTCCAGACAAGTACCCCATTCCAGTCATTCAAGAGCTTTTGGATGAACTTCACGGAGTCGGCTTCTTCACGAAGCTCGATCTTCGGGCGGGGTACCACCAGATCTGGGTGCAGCAAAAATACGTTCCGAAGACAGCACTCCGGACACATGACAGGCATTACGAGTTCCCGGTCATGCCCATTAGGTTGACCAATGCCCAAGACACCTTCCAAGCCACCATGAACATCTTCCGAGCGGTACTCTGACTACATGTCCTTGTTTTTTTTATGATAACTTGGTATATAGCTCATCCTGACAGGAGCATCTCTGCCATGTGCGTCGCACGCTCGAGATGATTCGGCAACATCGTCTGGTCCTCCGCCACAAGAAGTGCTCGTTTAGCATGACCACTGTCAGCTATTTGAGCCACACGATCTAGGTCAAAGGCGTGGCCATGGACGACGACAAGGTGGTGACCGTGAACAACGACAAGGTGGCAACCGTTCTACACTGGTCGACCCCCACTTCCCAGTGGGATGTTCGGGGCCTCTTGGGTCTGTCTAGGTACTATCGGCGCTTCATCCGGGAGTACGGCGCCTTGGCCCGGCCCCTGACACAGCTGCTCAAGTCTTCGGAGGAGGGACCCTTCACATGGACCCTTCACATGGACCCTGGCGGCCATGTCCGCCTTCACCGCCCTCAAGGCGGCACTCGTAAATGGCCTTGTTTTGTCCATGCTAGACTTCACCCGGCCATTCATCGTGGAGTGTGATGCCTCGGGAATCGGCGTGGGCACGATTCTTATGTAAGGCAGTCGCCCCATCGCCTACTACAATCGGGTTTTTTTCCAGCACCATTCGGAGCCAATCGGCCTATGACAATGAACTCATTGCGCTCATCCTAGCAGTTCAGCAATGGAGACCATACCTCTTGGGCTCCACCTTCATCGTCCGCACCAACCACCACAGCTTGCGGTACCTCCTCCAACAGAAGATCGCCACGCAAGCGCAACAACTTTGGGTGGCCAAGCTCCTCGGATAGGATTTCACTATCGAGTTCTGACCGGGCCGCGCCAATCAAGCGGCAGACGCTCTCTCCCGGCAAGTGCAGTCCCCCAAATTATGCGCCATCTCATGCTCGGTTTGGGAGGATGTCGCCTCAATCCACTATGATGTGGAAAGGGACCTACACCTGGCCTCCATTCGGACATACCTCATTGCCGACCTGGGCAGCCACCCCCTACTCATTAGTGGGTAGCCGACTCTTTTACCACGGACGCTTAGTGCTCTCTGCGGCCACTTCGCTCATCCCACGCCTTCTGGCCGAGTTCCATGCTACACCATCCGAAGGCCACGTTGGAGCCTTCCGCACCTACCGGTGCCTAGCGGCATCCCTCTACTGGCCTCACATATTTAAGCAGGTCAAAGCCCATGTGGTCGCCTTCCTTACATGTAAGAAGGTAAAGTACGAAACCATATTTTCTGGGGGGTTACTGCAGCCCCTGCCGATTTCGAACCGCATTTGGGAGGACATTGCCATGGATTTCATTACTCGCCTTCCACGATCCAACGGGTTTGATTGCATCCTGGTAGTGGTGGACCGACTCTCCAAGTATGCACATTTTCTCCCGCTCCGGCACCCGTATACGACGGTGGGAATGGCCGATAGCTTCATCTCTAGAGTCGTACGCCTCCATGGATTTTCGCGCTCCATCATGAGAGATCGCGATCCCCTCTTTCTGAGCAGTATCTGGATGTCCCTATTTCGCCTTCAAGGCATGCACCTCCGCGTGAGCTTCGCCTACCATCCGCAAACGGATGACCAATCAGAGGTTCTCAACCGTTGTTTGGAGACGTATTTACGTTGTTTCATCGGCGAGAGGCTGGGCACTTAGGTCAAGTGGTTGGGTTGGGCCGAGTATTCCTACAACACCGTCTACCACCATGCCGCGGACACGACTCCATTCCAGTCTGTCTACGGCCGCCCACCACTGGATGTAGTATGGCATCTCCCCGGTGAGTGCCTTCCACAGAGTTTGGCGCATCATCTTCAGGATCGGGATATTATTTTGGACAGCCTCAAGCACCACCTACGTCGGGCCCAGGCCAAGATGACGTCTTTCATAAACCACAAACGTCGGGGCTTAGTTAATAAGGCGCAAGGCGAACCAAGATGCAAAGGGGTTTTGGAGCATAAGCACATGCTCAAGGCGCAGGTGCGCACACAACGAAAGCACGACGCAACAACATCCATTTTAAATATTCAACATCAACCATCATTTCATCTTCTCGATCAAATTTTTCATCTATTCTACTAATTAATCATTCATAACAATCGTTTATCTCTCTTAAAAAATAGAATCAATGTGCTCACTTTCATCATATCTAAGTCCCAACACACAATTATCTTTCAAAAACACTAAATCAATAAAAATTTATTGAGTTCTTACATTATTTAAATTTTAATTTTTGAAAAAAAAATTAAAACAAAAATCTCACTCTGGCTCACAATTTATGTTCCAAAAGCGCAAATAATGTGCACGAAGGCGCAAACCTCTGAGCCTGGTGAGCCTTGAGTCTTAGGCACGCCTGAGGCTCATCTTTAACAACATAGCACTGGGGCCTATCATTTCAAGTCGGGGAGATGGTCTTTATCAAGCTGCATCCCTACCGGCAACTCTCGGTCGCCAAATGGTTGTGCCCCAAGCTCGCACCGCGATTCTTTGGACCGTTCACCTTCCTAGCCCGGATTAGGGTCGTCGCTTACAAGATTCAACTCCCTGAAGGGAGCCGCATTCACTCGGTCTTCCATGTATATCAGTTGCGCCGAGTTGTGGGTGATCACCCGACATTGGACCACATACCAAGAGATCTGGAGTACTCTGACACCGCCCCCATTTATTCGCATAGCATTCTAGACCGCTGACACCATTTGCACAACGACGCGGACCCAGAGGAGCTCCTAGTGGTGTGGCAACACCGCCCCCCATCCGCGGACACTTGGCTACTACGGGATGATTTTCGCATACAGTTTCCCGACTTCTACCTTGAGGACAAGGCAAATTTTCGAGACGGCGAGATTGTTACTGTTATTCACGGCAATGAACAACCATGGCGGGTATACAAGCGACGGGTAAGGCGACAGGCGGGTGCGAATGAGACCAGGTCTGACGGAGCCGAACCGGACGTGGGTGTGCACGAGGCACGGGCTTGGGCGGGGTCGGCCAATAAGGAAACCTAATATTCAATTCTTATTTTGTGTTTTGTTGTTTTGGTAATTGTCTTTTTATTGTGGTATGTTGTTTTTTAATACGTTATTTTGGTATGTTGTTGTTGGCACCCCTCCTCTTTATGAGGGGCTGAATTTGTGCTTGTTGTTTTATCTTGGAAGTAATATCGAAGGGTTGTTCTCTGGTTTCTCCTCTAACCCTAGCCTACTTCTTCTCTCCCCCTACTGTCGGCTCTCCCCTTGCCCGAATCTTCTCTTCCAATGCTAATAGACCCCAAATGGAGAAGAAAGGTAAATGAGACAGATACAAGAGAATGACTCATGAAGTTAATCATATCCTTACTTCATTACGGTAATTAGCTCCCTATTTATAAAAATAGAGTTACAAGATCTCAATTCTAATCCCACAACATCAACAACAACACTCAAGCCTTTATCCCACTATAGTAGGGTCGACTATATGGATCCTTTGTCACCATTATGTCCTATCTTTTGTCATAATCTCACTAATGCCTAAGTACATCATATCTTTCCGTATAGTTTCACTCCAAGTCTTTATTGGTCCACCCCTCCCTCGTTTAATATGCCTAGTGACTAGACCCTCACTACGCCTAATAGGTGCCTCTAATGATCCCCTTTGTATGTGTCCAAACCATCTTAATCGAGCTTATCTCATCTTCTCTGCAATTGGTGCTACTCCTGTCTTAAACCTGTACATTCATTACTAATTTTATCCATTCTCGTGTGTTAACACATCCACCTAAGCATTCTCATCTCCGCAAGTCCCATTTTTTGCTCATGTACACAATTCACTGCCCAACATTCAGAACCATAGAGCATCGTTGGTTTAGGCTATGTTTGGTTCGGCATTTCGCCGCCTCCGTTTGGAGCAAACGCCGCCGGACGGCGGGTAAACAAACGGGCTCCAGCGGCGTTTGCTCCGTTTGCACCCGCCGGACAGAGGAAAAGCCGTCAAAACGGAGCTTTTCCAACCCCGCCTCCCCCCCCCCGGTTCGACCCTTCCGTTTGGACCCGCCGGCTCCTCCCGCCACCGCTCAATCAAACGAAGCCTTAATTGCAGTACGGTAAAACTTTCCCTTGAGTTTTAATGGTACTTTACGATCACATAAGATCTCTGACGCGTCACTCCACTTCAACCAACCCGCTTGGATTCTATGTGTCACATCTTTATCAATACCTCCATTTTTTTGAATTATCAATCCAAGATACTTAAAACATTCACTATGGGAAATATCTTTATCACCCAACCTAATAACGACGCCAACTGTCCTTGTACTGCTAAATTTAAGCTTCATATACTCTGTCTTTGCCCTGCTAAACCTAAAACCCTTCTTTTCTAAAGTGTCTCACCAAGATTCAAGTTTTGTGTTTATATATATATACAAGTGTTTATAAATTATTTTGTCTAAACAGGAAGAAAAAACGGACGATTTAGGTGCGGGCGCGCGAAAAATAAAAATAAAGGTTTAGTACGGAAAGTTGGGAAAAATTTATCTTTCCATAAGTACAGATATGCGATGAATAACAATGATAGTAAGCTCCTCAAACTCTGGTGCAATATAAGCTTCTGTAAACATATTTTGTTCATAATCGCCTCAAACCCTTAGGTACAGAATTATTACAACCATAATCATGATTTACTTTAATCAAATCCTTACACTTAGGCTTGGGCATTGAGCTAAAATCTAACCCTTTTATCACTATGATAAAATTGTTAAAAGGCAAGCTATATTAGGCTCACTGGGTGGTGACAATATCTCAAGTTGTGGCTAAGGGGGAAACTTAAGGGTTTCCCGCCAGGGATGGATTGTGAAGAACGAATGAACCAAAAGCTACGTTTTATCTCTAACATAGTATCAGAGTCAGGTTAAGCTCCTCGGTGTCGTCGACCTCAAAGCTCGGTCTGCTTGTTCCTGTCGCTGCTTCGTCGACACTCAGGCGCTTCGTCGCTTGCATGTTCCTTTCCGCTGCTTGGTTCTGTCGATCGCTTCGTCGATCGTTTTAAATACTATAGTCGAGGAAGTTCTAACATGGATTTCACTCATAGTGTGACTCACATCAAACTGAATGGGAGGAACTATCTCCTATGGACTCATTCTATACGGATATTCATTGGGAGCCGGCGAAGACTAGGGTTTATCACCGGATCCAAACTGGCTCCAAGCAAGACTGACCCCTTGTATGAGGAACGGGAAGGTGAGAACCTTACTGTGATCAACTGGCTTGTCAACTCTATGGAACCCAAGATTGCAAGTCAATTTCTTTTCTACCAAACGGCTAAATAAATGTGAGAGTTAATTGAACGAAATTACTCTAAAAAAAACTTAGCGAGAATCTATCAACTTCAAACTGAACAGATACATATGACGGGTATGAATGATTTCGAAAAATATTATAGTAAACGGACTAATAAGTGGGGAAAAATTGTTCAATACTCGGCTATTCAATTCACTGAAGACTAAAAAACTGGACTTATGCAATGATTAGTGTATGAAATGCTTTCTGGTCTTCCTCCTGCAAAACTTGAATTCCAAAGAGTTCAGATGTTGGGAAGAGAATTTGTTTCTGATTTTGAGATTGTTGCCCACTACATCCAGGGGTAGTTAGGTCATATAAACTCTCTTCATATTGATATTCATGATGGCCATGATAAATCTGCTCTTGTTGCTGAACAGAAGAAGTGGCATCCTCGAAATATAAGACAAGAAGATAATAGTAAGATAAAATGTTCTCACTGTAGGAAGAAAGGACGTGGGAAAGATAAGTGTTGGGACTTACATCCCAACTTGATTCCTCCAGGTTGGATTCATGGGCCTCATGGGAAGTATGTGAG
Organism: Platanthera zijinensis; assembly: GCA_039513925.1. NCBI lineage: Eukaryota > Viridiplantae > Streptophyta > Magnoliopsida > Asparagales > Orchidaceae > Platanthera > Platanthera zijinensis. The sequence goes on from CM077096.1 coordinate 157,438,935, forward strand.
ATCCCAAACTGCTATGTATAGCAACTTGGAGGATATGGTAACCTTCTAGCAGAAAATGAAAATTTAGTTTGAGAACTAAAGACTATGAAGGCTAGTGTTGGAAGACCTCTTACTACAGGCTTGTCTGGTACTGCTGCTCATGTTCAAACTACTTATTTATTTACTATGGAATCATCTTCTCTCTGGATCATTGACTCGGAAGCCTCCGACCATATGACGGGATATTTTAGGGGTATTACTTATGTATCTCCTATGTCTGACAGTGTTAAACTTGCTGATGGATCTTTTGCGTTGATGACTGGTAAAGGGATTATTCAAATCTCTCCTTCAATCTCCACAAATATATTGTTGTTCATTCATTTCCTACAAACCTGCTTTCTGTGAGAAGTTTAACCAAACTTAATTGTGTTATCACTTTTTACTCTTCTCATAGTGTTTTTCAGGATCTAGCGAGTGGGGAGACAATTGGGGATGGACATGAGTCAGATGGTGTTTATGTTATGGACACTGGTCTTGTTTTTTGTGCTAAAAAAACTTCACATACTGATCGTTTGATGTTGTGGCACAAGAGATTGGGCATCCTAGCTTGAAGACCTTGAAGTCTGTTTTCCCTAGTTTTTTAAATTTACTAAAATTATCATTTATTGTCAATCTTGTGAATTTGGAAAACATTATAAAACAAACTATGCTCTTAATAATAGTCGGAATGTGAGATGTTTTGATTTGATGCATTCTGATGTTTGGACATCCCCTGTCTATTTCTGTGAATAGATTTCGTTATTTTGTTTCTTTCATTGATGATTGATTACTCATGCTTTACTTGGATTTATCTTATGAGGAAGAAAAATGAAAGGTATGAAATATTTTAATTATTTTATCACTATGTGTAGACTAAATTTGATACTAAGATTAAAATACTTAGGAGTGACAGTGGAAGAGAATATACAAGTGAAGAATTTTAGAGGTTCTTGGGAGATCATGACATCATTTTCCAAACTTCCTGCCCAGGGACCCCTCAACAGATTAGTGTAGCTGGAAGGAAGAATTGTCATATCATCAAAACTACTCGTTGTTTATTATAAGAGATGCACATCCATAAGAGACTGCGGGATGAAGGTGTTCTCACATCGGTCCATCTAATTAATATGATGGCATCTGATACTTTGATGGGGAAGTATCCCCTAAAACTTTGTCCAAATCTTCCATTATTTAACCTTCCTCCTAAGGCTTTTGGATGTGTTATTTTTTTCATATTGTAGAACTATAGAAGGATAAATTAGGTCCTCAAGCTATCAAATTTTTTTTGTTGGATATACCGCTACTCAAAATGGGTATAAGTGTTACTCTCATTGCGTATAAGGTTTATATCTAAAGATTTTATCTTCTTTAAGCACACCCCATATTACTCAGATGAAAGAAAAAATGTAACTTATCAAGAAAAGTTTGAAGATGAGGGTCGTATGATGCCGCCTCTACTTGCTCTTATGGATGTTCTCTCACCTAGTAATTTGGATCTCATGTTGAAAGGGAAGTGACCACCAATGATCTACGAACCTATAAAAAAAGAAAGAGCCTTCAAGTCTGCGAGAGAAAACATATTAGAACAATTGAGCAAGAATGTCATACTCATGCTCCACCACCCACCGCCACTCCGCCAAATCTGAACACAGGGATCACTCATGGGGCCACATCTCCTCTCCAAATTCATAGTAGTCATACGAGATATCCTATTGATAAATATGTAGGGTATCAATCTATCTCTCTTTCTCTAAAATTTTATTTTGCATCAGTTACCTCTATTTCTATTCCTAACAGTTTTCAGAAGATAGTTTGAATCCTCACTGGTCTAAGGCTACGAAGGCGGAGATGGATGCTCTCCAACATCAAAATACTTGGAAAATTATCCTTTTTCGACATGGGCGCCATATTATCGGATGCAAATGTATATATATTATTAAATATCTCCAAGATGGCACACTAGATAGGTATAAAACAAGACTAGTTACTAAAGGCTTCACCCAAATTGATCGGATTAACTTCCAGAAGACGTTTGCTCCTTTTGCTAAACTTAATTCTGTTAGAATGTTGTTATCCATTACGGCCCACAAATCTTGGCCTTTGAATCAACTTTATGTAAAAAATTTCTTTCTCCACGATGAATTAAAGAAAGAAATCTACATGGATCCTCCACCGGGTATGGATGTTACTAAAGGACAGGGGTGTCGCCTTAAGAAGATCTTATATGGCCTTAAAAAATCACCCTGAATCTGATTTGAAAAGTTAAGTAGAAACTCCTGAGTTTAAATTTTTCCTGTTGTACTTCTGATCACTCAGTCTTTATCTACATGAATAAGAAATTTACCACTATTCTCATTGTATATGTGGATGATATCATTATCATAGGAACTGATGATCAGCACATTACTCTAGTTAAAAAGAATTTGGCATCTGTCTTTGAAATCAAAGATTTAGGTTTTCTTTGATATTTTCTTGGTATTGAGATTACTCGATCTGCCGGGAAAATTATGATTTCCCAGCGCAAATACATCTTAGGTATTCTCAGTGAAATTGGATATTTGTGAGTAAAACCTATGGATAGTCCCATGGATCATAATTATGATATTCACAAGGATAATTCTCAGGCTTTTGAGAGGAAGTTGAAATTTCAACGCATTGTGGGAAAATTGATTTATCTGACTATTACCAGAGCCAATATCTCATTTGTTGTTAGGTTAGTTAGTCAATTCAGGCGTAGTCCTAAAGTTCATCACTATCAGATTATTCTTCGGATACTAGTTCTTAAAAAAAGACCCCAGAAAAGACATTATCTATCAAGATCATATCCATCTTAAAGTTCACGGTTGTTGTGATGTTGATTGGATTGGTTCCTCCTCTATCGAAAGGTCTACAAGTGGATATTCTATCTTTATGGGTGACAATCTTATTTCGTAAAGGAGTAAGAAATAAAATATTATTGTTCGCTCATCTGTTGAAGCAGAATATCATGTTATTGGCATTACTACATGTGAATTTATTTGGGTTAAATCTGTTTTGGGAAAAATGGGTTCTCCTATCCTGGAAGCGATACACTTACACTGTGATAATTAAGTTATTATCAATATTGCAACCAACCCTGTCTTCCAAGAGAGGACTACAGATATTGAGATTTATATTCATTATGTGCGAGAAAAAATTCGGATCAAACCAATACTACTATGTTTGCGTCTTCTGGGGACCAATTTGCTGATATGCTCACCAAAGTTGCTTCTGATAAATTTCTTCAAACGTACTCTCTCAGACTTGGTATGATGTATTATTATGATGTTAGCTTGAGGGGGTGTTAAAAGGCAAGCTATCTTAGGCTCACCGAATGGTGACAATATATCAAGTTGTGGCTAAGGGGGGAAACTTAAGGGTTTCCTGTCGGGGATGGATTGTGAAGAACGAATGAACTAAAAGGTGCAGTCTCTCTCTAACAAAAATTTCATGACAGTAAATTAGATAGGAATATAAAATTTCATTATTCTTTTGCGATTTTAAATCCTATAATTAAATGAAAATAGGTACCCTGTGATTTTGCATTCAAGAAAATCATTACAACTTGATGATAAATTGTAACAATCATCAAACCCGAAAATGTAAGATTGATCGCAAAATAAAGATACAACTACCGAGACATGCGCGATCCAAACTCTTAAGGGTTGGTGATAAAGAGTGGTTTTAAGGATCTTTATCAAGGGGGTTGCAGGTTTGAGACCTGGCCTCAACAATGTGTCGCGGCCGAGAAATAGGCGTGGAGAGACTTTGGGGTGCTCGGGCTGCAACCCGGTAACTGAACATGGTCGTTACCTTGTAACTGAAAATGGTTGTTACCTTGTAACTGAAAATGGTCGTTACAAGCCTAAACAAGAATGATCCAAAGATAATCCAATAAGACTCAACATTATTCCCTTATATAGGGCAGTGGGTATTACAATAATGCCCTTAAGTTGCATACCCAGAGGACATGTATCAAGGAGGTCCTCTTCGCATCAACGTTAATAGATCGCAACTAACATCAAACCCAAAAATATAAGATTGATAATGAAATAAAGATAGAACTATCGAGACATGTGATGAGTGGATTTCATATCATGTTTAAGACACAATTCTAGCTCTTATTTGCATTCATTATGCTCTTATTGTATCCATTTTCCATCTTCATCATTTACCAAAGTATCACGGGAGTAGACACAGAGCGAGAATGGATTGATTTCCACATGAATTGGGATCAGCTGAGATTGTTTCTCTTTACCAACCTTTGGATTGATTCCTTATTATCTCTTTATGGCCTTATTAACAATGATTTATACATGCGTTTACAACCAATGGTCACATGGAGGAGATGGTGGCATGTTTTACAATTTCTTGTGAAATGCATGACCGTGCGATCTCATTGCCACACGATCGTGTGGATTTCCAGCCTCCCATCTTAGAAAATCAAAATCTAAAAACACTCGTGCATCTTATTCTCACACGACCGTGCACGTTCAAACCGCACGAGTGGTTTGCAACTAGAGATTTTGCATGATCGAGTGTCATTACACGCACATGATAATGCGCGTTATTTTGGCCGCCAACTCTTCCAAGAAACAAAAATTTGAAAAACGCCAGTGCGGTTTGGTCATGCACGATTGTGCGCAACCAAAACGCACGATCAAAATGAAGTTGCCAATTATTTTGTTTTCCTATCAGTTTCCCTCATCTTCACGCACGATCAAGTGCATGATACTGCGTGATCAATTTTTCTGCAGGTCTATAAATATGTAGTTTTGCCTTAGTTTCGCCTCTCCAAGGCAGGTGAGATCCCCTAAGCTTCCAACATTATCCCGGAGCTCAAGGAAGTGGATTTCTTCATCATCTAAATCCTCCAAGCAAGAGAAGGGGAAGGAGTCGTGGACCATCGAGATGACATGTAAAGACTTCTATGGAGGTGACAGCTCCCTTTCGACCCCAGATGCAAACAAAGATCATGGAGGATCAAAGCTACCAGTATAGGAGTTACGTCGGTACCTGAGGCACAGACTCAAGCGTTGTTTGTATCTCTTTCCTATCTCCTTGTCATATTAGGCTTTGTTTGATTGATTTCCTCATTTCATTTGGATGATTGGTTGTAGTTTTGTGTTGTGAGCAAAAGCTTGAATCATGTCTTGTGATTTGTGCTAAATGTCTTTCATGATTTCATGTTTTGTTCATGGCTCTTGTTCTTGGTTTGCTTGATAATAAGATTGGTGATGGTGATGTGATTTGATCTCGTTGCAATATCTTGTTTCTCAAAAGCTCTCGTAGTTTAGGACCTCTCTTTTCATGCATGTAGCATAGGAAAACAACTTCAAATCAACGATCTGCACCCACCTTAATAGCTAAATAATCAAATTGATTAATCCACTCTTCCTTGTTCCTCGAGAGATTGATATTTGTTGTTTATTCGTTGTTTTAATATATTATTTTGATCAATACACTGCTGACATCATCTCCTACATGGGAGTAGTGGTCGTAGAAGCGGTCAACATGCTCGATCTAAACCCATGAGGATTGGATCCCTCTAAGAGTCTCTCTCTTCCAGGAGAACCTAAACAAGAATGATCCAAAGATATCCAATAAGATTCACTAACACTCCCATATAAGGGAGTGACATACAAATTAAAATAATGCCCTTTGGCTACAAATGCAGAGGAGAACGTGTATCTAGGAGGTCATCTTCGTCTCAACAATCCCCCCCTGCGCGGTCGCGGACCCGAAAATTGTCCTTGTCCTCAAGGTTGAGATCTGTAAAGGTCATCAGCAAGTGTCAAAATATCCAAGTCACCGAAGTCTGGATCATGATCCATCGTCTTTAGCTCCAAGCAGCAGGAACAATTTTTTGTGAGGACATACGTAGGTGGACGAGTACGGCTACTGGCAACAAAAGTAAAGGCCCATGCAGCGAAGCTTGAGCTGTTGTTGATGAGATAAGCATTGTGGTGATCAAAGGCCGGTGGAGGCTGAATTGGTGGCGGCGGGCAAATCAACAGGGGACAATGAAGAGTCAGATGATCCAAATGAGGGAGAGACAACGTAGAGCACCGTGGTAGCAGCGGTTGGTGGGGTATTTAGGATGAGGAGAATGATGAGGTTGTGTAGAGTTCCTCATCGAAGCTACGAGCTTGCTTTAAAACGCAGGAGAGAGTTAATCAAGTTGTCGAGATGAACCAAAGGCGGGGTTGAAGACTCCCAAGAAAGTACCCCAAGTAATGTTCTGGGATAGGTCGAGGATGTGTCTGGCTACCTGGATGAACTTGACGATGTAGGTGGCAATGGTGTCGAACTGGCGAACGGAGCTGAGGCGCTCGCAAGTATTATCCACCTTGCGAGTGTCATAGTGGTATGGGAGTGCCTCCTTCAGTGTAGATCACGAGAGGTCAGAGACATGTTGGCATGTTCAATGCACCCAATGGTGCGCTGAGCCCTCCATATAGATGGTGGTCAGGGGAACCTTCAGGTTGGCGGGGGTGACTGAAGTTTGAAGAATTATTCGGCGTGGGCGATCCAACCGAAGGGGTCCGTGTCATCGAACATAGGAATTTTGATCCGGCAAAGATAAGTTGGCTATAGTGGGATGGAGGAACTCCATTTAGACTGTGGAGGGACAAGTGGTGCGCGGAGGTGGTGCTGGAGAAGATGATGGGAAGTTGACTACCGTGGTCGTGAGGTCTAGAATGAAAAGAGTGAAATCTTAAAGGCGGGCTTTGAGTCGATCTGAGCGATGGGAATCAAAGAAGGCGGAGGTGTGGAGGACCATTGAACGGGTTCAGGGCATATATGAATAAATCGCAAACTTAATGGAGTGAAAAAACGTCAGGGAGGAGGGGACTGTGGCTGCCGCGGTAGGGGTGGTCTACGAACAGTCGACGAATATATTTGAGGCGTTGATGGTGCCAATAGAAACATCAGAGTGGCGCGTGAGATTCTGTAAGGAGGCGGGGGGAGGTCAGGGTCATCAAAGAGGGACGGGGTAGGGCCCGGGAAATGACTATGGCCGACTAGATCCTCGGAGGAGGCACTGGAGACGAGGTGGATGCAAAAAGAAGGAAAAAAAGACGCGGCGAGACCCACTGAGCGCGTCGTGCGGTGGTGAGAGAGGAGATATTGTTGTAGATAGGCGCAAGAATGATTCACGAGAAAAAGCGATCGCTGCAGATAGGCGCGAGAACGATCCTGGAGAAAAAAATGATTGCTGCAGATAGGGTTGAGATTGAGAACGATCCAGAAGAAAAAGTGATTGTTTCAGGTACGAGGACAGTGGATGTGTGTGGTCGAGATCGACGGGGAAGGCGGTGATCTGAATGACAGATCGCGCAGAGGCGCGGGGGAGAGAGGAGATGCGGCGCAGCTGGCGTGTGCGGGATCCCAAGCAGGTATGGGTTGTCACGGCGACGCGGGTCTGTAGCAAGACGTCCTTCAAGTATTTGGATGATAGGTAGGCTCGCATAAGATATATAAGATGATCCAATTTGGGTTCAAGAAGGAACCATAAGTGAGCTATAGGCCGGACCAGTTAATCAATCGCAACTATCGTCGAACCCGAAAATGATTGACTACAATTTTAAAGATATAACTATCGAGACACTCGATCCAAATACTTGAAGGACGGAACCCTCTAAGAGTCTATCTATCTTATGAGAGCCTAAACAAGAATAATCTAAAAATAATCCAATAATACTCACTACCACTCTCTTATATAGGAGAGTGGGATATACAAATTATGATAATTCCCTTAGATTATATATACAGGGGAGGACATTCCAGAAGGTCGTCTTCACATCACTTGATCTTCTTGAGTTTTCATCCATCATTCTTAGGCTCTGATTGGTCGTACTGTTGCTGATTGAAAGTTGTTGAGAGAAAAAGGAGTTTGAGAAAAGTGTTATTTCTGAAAATAAAGTTTTGTTAAAAAACTGTTTGAATGAAATGAAGTTTGTAAAACAGATTTTTGGAAAAGTTATTTGGGAACAAAATGGAGTTTTGAGGCGGACGGAGCAATCCAGTACTTTCGCTAGGTTATCGCGCTCGAGAGGGATCGAGAGGGGGATATGCGGCAGTTACGGACGAGAAACGCAAGCTTTCGCCTGTGATTGAACGATAGGGTAATAATGTGTTTGTTAATAAACGCAGTTTCACTCTTAAGCCAACCCAAAACGCCGCTTTTATCTTAAACAAAGTTTTCTCCCAACTGCACCGCACCCATCAGCCGAACCAAACATCACCTTAAAGTGAGTGCTAAAACATTGCTCCACTTAATGAGTTTGGTACCCCCTAGGATTCCAAGGAACTAGATTTTTGGTTCGATAGTGATGATAACCAAAGGTTAAGGGATGCCTGCAGCAAACGGTTGTGGCTTGCAAATGAAGCAAGAGGGTAGGACATTTAATGGAAGATGCCTTGAGGGCACATGACTAAGGGAGGGGAGGGTGGGGTGGGGTGTGAGGGGGTGGGATAAACTATTAAGAGAGGGGAAAAAGAGGGTTAAGGAATGTCATTGCTGTGATATGTATTTTCTCGTGTAGTGTTCTTGTTTTGTAGTGGGGTCTCCATCTATACAAGGATCCCCTTAGGTGGTGAGTTTTTTATCTTGTGAGTGTTAGCCATTTGGTCTCTTTTTGGAGAATTCGAGCGCGCGGTAAAGCCAACACTTAATGAGGAATCCCCTACAAATTTCAAAAACTCATGATAAGTCGTGGTTTGCCTGCTTTTGGATAGAAATTAGATTTTGAATAATAGTGTTTGTTTCCAACTCATTCTACATGTGAAAATAAAAATGTTCATTTTGGAGAGTTTTGAAAAGATTTGTTGGGCTTGAATTCAACGCTAGGGTCAAACTAAAATAAACAAAACCAAGATTTGACAATTTACACAGGTTCTTAGAGCATGCTTTCTATTCCAAGTGGCTAATGAACCCTAAACCCTAAATCCCAATCTTCAATTTTTAAGTCAAGGATTCACTCCATCATGACAGATTATAATCTAGTAGAAGACTTCAAAAACCATTTCTAGTACCTGGAAGCATTACGAGAAGCACGCAGATGATGACTAGCCAGGAGTGCACCGGATCACGATCCTCCGGCAAATAATCATTCAAAAACCTAAGCCGCCTAGAGACAATTGCCAGCGGCCTGCGGAACCACTTCACCATGTAAGAGTCCTCCATCCCCTCCAGGCTCTGCTGCATCACATCCTTGCAGCCCCTCCCAAAATCCTGCATCATTTCAACCGACGCCATAAAAAACCCCTTTAACTGATCCTTCAGGCTTTCCTCCGGCACAACGCATTCCTCGTATGTGCGGTAACCCTCGCCCCCCAGTCTCCCGCTGAGATCCGCCTCATTCCCCTCCGCCCTATCCTCCGCTACGCCGCTGACGGAAGAATATTGCACCCCGCTGTCTCCCACCAAACTCGCTAGCTCCTCCTGCCACGTCATTGACCCTCGCTCTACCGATGACATATCTCCGGCGAGGAAGGAGTTTAAGGATGCATCAACATCTCCGATTCGCGTGAAACATAAGCTAGACTTTCTTTTCCCAGACACTTTCCATGTCACGGGAATGCCAGCCTCATCGGTGCCGTGACGAACAGACGGTCCAGATGAAGAAGAAAAAGGGACGACAAAAGCGATCTGAGTAACAGCTTGAAGCCTCTCTTATTACCTTATCGTCCCCAAACTCTGAACCACACTCGCGCCCGAGCACGGCCCTGATACAACAGCCTGCAGTGGAGTCGTCTGCGATTCCTACTCAAAAAGAAAGTGGTTGGGAGAAGTGAACGGTGCCGGAGCGATTCGGTGACGGTGACCGGCGGCCTGGATCAGTCCACTTTGACGGTGGTTGTGGCATTTGTGGTCGATGATGCTTAACGGCCGCGTATCCGTTTCGTTCAGAGGCGGATGACTGGTTGCCACTCGCGATCGCCGATGAATGCCGAACGGGTGAGTATGTTGCTCCGGCAGACGAGCCGAGCGACGGCTACTAGTTTAACTCCGACGGATCGTAAAATGCATATACACGTCTCGTCTTTACAGTTGTAAACCCGAATTGTCAGCGACTGTTTCCAGATGTTTGGGTGTTTGGGCACTTCTAGGGAAGGGGGAATCTATAAATATTCAGGCTTCATTTGGTTCGGTGGTGGCGGATCAATCCGGCGGGTGGAAACGGAGTGTTCGAACCGGAGGGGGGAGGCGGCTGCTTCAAACGGAGCTTTTTCGGGCGTTTCTCAAGGCGGGCGGGTGAAAACGGAGCAAACGCCGCCGGAGGTTCATTTGTTTACCCTCCTTCCGGCGGCGTTTGCCCAAAACGGAGTATCAAAACGCCCAAACAAATAGAGCCTCAGTGTTTTGGGTAGCGCATAGTAGCGGGCAAAAGGACCGGATCCAGTGGGCCAGCCTGGCCCGGTAAAAGCCCATCAAGGCCTGGTCCGGGCCTAGACCGGGCCCAGGGCCCTTACAGGGCCCCAATATAGAGTTAATGCTCGGGCCGGACCGGGCAAAGCCCGGCTGTACAACCTCGGGCTCGCAGCCCGGTAGGAGGGGGCCCAGGCGAGAGGAAAGAGGGTTCAGCCCGGTAGGAGTGGGCCCAGGCGAGAGGAAAGAGGATTCAGCCCGGTAGGAGTGGGCCCAGGCGAGAGGAAAGAGGATTCAGCCCGGCGAGAGGGACCCAGGCGAGAGTAGAGAGGGCCTAGGCGAGTCGAAAGGACTCAGAAGAGAAGCTCCCTGGCGAGAGGGCCTAGGCGAGTCGAAAGGACTCAGAAGAGAAGCTCCGTGGCGAGAGGACCCAGGCGAGTCGAGAGGATTCGGCGTGGCGAGAGGACCCCAGCGAGAGGTGCCTCGAGAGAAGGGTCGTCTTGGTTCCAGGGCCGGTTCAGGTAAGGTCGGGCCCACCTTCTGGGCCCCGGAGGTGTTTTTACTCTTTTACCCTGCGTGGGCTGCATTTAGTCTTTTAAGACAGCGGAGTTTAGCTGTTGGCAGACCCAGCCAAGGGTATTCTGGTATTTTCACAGCAGCATAGTTTGGTTATCAGCAGTCCCAGTTCAGAGGCCTATAAATAGACCGGTAAGGTGCCTTAGAGAAAGGGACTCTGGACTCCTCTTATCTTTCCTAAGGCACCTAGCTCAGTTTTGGCTAGGGAGGGGAAGAGCTCTAGTTCTAGTCTCTTCCGGGTAAGAGGTGGGACCTCCTCACTGAAGCCTCCGGTCTAGTTCTTCGCCTGGAGAGTGATCCCAAGGAAGTAAGCACGAGCTGCCTCAGTAGTTCCGAGCTTTAGGTGGAGTCGGCTTTGCTGGTTCCAACATTTTTGGTGCGGTGAGCGTGGAGCTGCAGCCTGTGCGGAAGAACGAGGGGTTATCTCATGGCGGGAGATGCGGGAGGAGGAGGCGAGAGGTCCCCCGGCCAGGAGGAGTATGTTGGGAGGACAAGTTCATGTCGTCCATTGGAGGGATCATGGATCTCCTCAAACAACTCGCATAAAGAGGCGAGTGCGAGACCCCCCCCCCCTCCTCAAGTGCCAGATCTCGCGCCCAGGGGAGGGGCCGACTCGGCGAGGATAGGTGAAGATGCACCTGGGAGGCGGCCAGGAAAAGAGGTAATGGCGGAAGGAAGTCGGCGAGAGGTGGAAGGAAGGGAGCTCTTCCCTAGTCCGGCGAGTGCCGCGCCGGTGGACCTCGTGGCGCGAGTGGACCAGGCGAAGTCACTGGCGAGAGGATCTCCTTTTTGCGAGTTGGTCCTCTCGGCATCCGTTCCAGAAGGGTTCCGTGAGCCGGAAATGAACTACTACGTGGGGAAGGATGACCCCCTCCAACACTTGCAGTGGTTTGAAGACGCAGTTTCCATCAGACCCATGACGGACGCCTTCAAGTGCCGCCTCTTCGCCATCACTTTGAAGGATAAGGCTAGGGATTGGTTCCACCAACTCCCAACTGGTTCTATTTATTGCTTCGAGGACCTGAGCAGAAGTTTCCAGCTGCGGTTCTCAACCTCCAAAAAGAGGAAGAGGAACCCGGAGTCCATCTTCCTGATCAAGCAGAGGGCAGACGAGTCTTTGGCTCAGTACGTAGACCGCTTCCAGGAGGAGATGTTGGACATTCAGGAGGTGCCTGGCTTCGCCCTCCAGATGGCTTTCACCGTGGGGCTAAGGGAAGGCTTCTTCAAGATGAGCCTCACCAGGAAGGCGTCGTTGTCCTTCGAAGGGTTGATGGAGAAGGCCGCGAAAGAAATAGCCATGGAGGCGGCAAACCCGGCATTCGCAAGGAAGTTGGCAAGGTTGACGGAAGTGGAGCAGAGGGAGCCTGGAGGGGGAAGGCAGCCAGAAGGAAGGAGGAGAGAGGAACTAAGAGGGCCCGTGCACCCGGAGCCGGGGTGGAGACAACCAGGAGGCCCGGTTCAGGGACCTGGGAGAGGTCCTCCGCAGGGGGGAATAAACTTTTATCAAGGACCAGGAAGGTTTCACCCGCTAGGATGGGGGCATGGTCCGAGGCCGCTCCCACCCCCACCTCAGCAAGCTATGGCCATATGCAGAGGGAGAGGAAGGGGAAGAGACCGTGGAAGAGCGGGAGCAGGGAGGAGGAGGAATCCCCTAGAAGAGAGACGTGGGGAGGGAGTTTTGCCCTATTGTGACTTCCACGAGGAGGAGGGTCACGCGACGGCAGCATGTCCCGAGTTCTTGGAGTTGAAGAGAGGAAAAGGAGGAGAAGACCGACAACCGGCAGTGCGGATAGTAGAGGTGCCGGGAGCTGGGGAGGAAGATCGGTGTGTAGACCGTTCAGATACAGGAGATCGAGGGGGGATTGGAGTGATTCATGGGGGGGTGGGGATCGAGGCCACCCGCAAGGCCAGTCTTCACACTATGTATCGTCGGAGCATTGCCTCGACGTCGCAAACCCCGCCCCCGGATGAGAAAATCACGTTTTCCAGAAGGGACCTACCTGACCACGAGGACCATTTCTGTGACGCGCTGGTGATCAGGACTGCCATCGAGAACTTCACGGTATCCCGCATTCTGGTGGACAATGGGAGTTCCGTTAATGTAATCTTCAATAAAGCTTTCAATGAGATGAGGGTGGAGTCTCGAAGGGTGTTGGCGGCGGATGGGCCGTTGTTTGGTTTTTCAGGAGAAAGGAAGGAGGTTGAGGGAGGAGTAGGACTTCAGGTGACCTTGGGGGGGTTGTCCAGGAATTGTCGTTTCGTGATAGTGGACGCTCCCAGCAGTTACAACGCGATCTTTGGGCGCCCTCTTATCAGTGCCTTTAGATGCGTTCCGTCCTCTTTTCATCAGTGCCTGAAGCTCAATTCGGGAGGAACCCAGATCAGGGTGAGAGGGGACCCGAAAGCGGCTCGGGAGTGTTATGTAACGGCGGTCAACACCATCTCGTGGATGGAGGATGCGGAGGAGCTGGGAGCAAGGATGGAGAGAGAGGAGCTGGGAAGAGTGGGAGCAGGAGTGGAGGAAGATCTGGTAGCGGAAGAAGAGATGGCTGAAGGAGAGGAGTTGGAGATAGTAGTGGAGAGGGGCATTGCGGTGGAGCCAGTGATGGCTGGAGAGCAGGTGGCTGGAGGAGAGGAGCTGGGAAGAGTGGGAGCAGGAGTGGAGGAAGATCTAGAAGCGGAAGAAGAGATGGCTGAAGGAGAGGAGTTGGAGATAGTAGTGGAGAGGGGCATTGCGGTGGAGCCAGTGATGGCTGGAGAGCAGGTGGCTGGAGGAGAGGAGCTGGGAAGAGTGGGAGCAGGAGTGGAGGAAGATCTGGAAGCGGAAGAAGAGGTGGCTGAAGGAGAGGAGTTGGAGATAGTAGTGGAGAGGGGCATTGCGGTGGAGCCAGTGATGGCTGGAGAGCAGGTGGCTGGAGGAGAGGAGCTGGGAAGAGTGGGAGCAGGAGTGGAAGAAAGTCTGGTAGTGGAGGAGGAGATAGATGAAGGAGAGGGGTTGGAGAAGGGAGAAGGAGGAAAGGCCCAGGAGAGGGTGGCTGCTGTGGAAGTCTCAGGAGTTGGGAGCGGGTCGAAGAATCTAGAGGAAGAGCTGAGAGAGCAGGAGGAGGAAGAACCCTCGAGGTTGAGGGCGGCGGTAGAAGTTCTGGAGGTCGAGATCCTCACCAAAGATGGGAGAAAAGAGAAGATAAAGATCAGCGGCGAGCTCACTCCGCAGGACCAGGAAGAAATTCGGAAGTGTGTAGAAGAGAACATTGATGTCTTCGCCTGGAGCGCAGCAGACATGCCGGGGGTCGACGCGGATGTGGCGTGTCATCGTCTCAACCTCGACCCCGGGGTTCGCCCCATTCAGCAGAAGAAGAGAGCCATCGCCTCCAAGATGGCCGGGCCCATCAGAGAAGAGGTAGAGAAGCTGCTCCGGGCGGGATTCATATTGGCTAACAGGTATCCGGGATGGGTGAGCAACGTTGTAATGGTGAAAAAGGGGGAGGGCAAGTGGAGGATGTGTATCGATTTCTCTCTCTTAAATAAAGCTTGTCCTAAGGATTGTTACCCCCTGCCTCGGATCGACGCGCTGGTTGACTCAGCCGTCGGTTTCTCACTAATGAGTTTTTTAGATGCTTTTTCAGGGTATCATCAGATACGCATGCACCCTCCGGACGTCAAGGATGTCACCTTCGTCATGGAGGATGGTTGCTTCAGCTATAATATGATGCCCTTTGGGCTAAAAATGCGGGAGCAACCTACCAAAGGATGATGGACCGGATCTTCCGGGAGCAGAAGGGGAGGAACCTCGAGGTCTACGTGGACGACTTGATGGTGAAGAGTCGGGACCTTGAGTCTCATGTCCTAGACCTACAGGAGACTTTTGCAACCGTTAGAAAGTATAAGATGAGGCTTAACCCTCTGAAATGTGTGTTCGGGGCCAGCCGAGGGAAGTTTTTAGGACATCTCCTCACCCCTGAAGGGGTGGAGCCCAACCCTGACAAGGTGAGGGCGATACTGGAGCTGGGATCTCCTAGGAATGTCAAAGAAGTCCAACGTCTCACTGGTAAACTAGCCGGTTTGAGCAGGTTCCTCTCCAGAGCGGGAGAGAGGTGCTCTTCCTTCTTTCGAACCCTAAGGGGAGGGAAGGAGTTCGAATGGACCATTGAGTGTGAGAAAGCCTTCGCGGCTCTAAAGCAGCAACTCACTCAGACGCCGCTACTTCAGGGGCCGAGGGAAGGAGAGAACTTGTTCCTCTACCTCGGGGTAGGGACGGGGGCGGTTAGCTCAGTCCTCGTCCGCGAAGAAGGGAAGAGGCAGTTCCCAATCTATTATGTAAGCAGAGTCCTCAAGAAGGCAGAGTTGAAGTACCCCATCCTTGAAAAGTTGGCCTTCGCCCTCATTGTGTCGGCCCGGAAGCTCAGACCCTATTTCCAAGCCCATGCCATCCAGGTTGTGACGGATCACCCCCTTCGCCGTATCCTCGAAGGGGTCGAACACTCGGGAAGGTTGGCCAAGTGGTCGATAGAGCTCAGTGAATTCGACCTCTCCTACGTTCCTCGAGAGGCTATTAAAGCACAAGTGGTGGCGGATTTCTTAGCGGACTACGTACTGGAGGCCGAAGAAATGGAGGTACCTCCCGTGGCAGCATGGAAGATGCTGGTAGACGGAGCTTCTGGTAGGAATTCTTTCGGGGGAGGGGTCATCCTGGCGAGTCCTGAAGGGACTAGGATTGAGCAAGCTTTGAAAATACACTTCACCCTCACCAATAATCAGGCGGAGTATGAGGCCATCATCGCCGGACTTCGGTTGGCCAAGGAGTTAGGTATACAGGATATCAGGGTCTTCACGGACTCCTTGGTGGTGGCGCGACATATCAGCGGAGAGTTCGAGGTGAGGGAGCCGACTCTCCAGTTGTACCTAGTGAAGATAAAAGGCATAGTTGGACAGTTCCACAGCTTCTCCATTCAGCATGTTCCTCGAGAGGAGAATGCTCGGGCAGACCTGCTCGCGAAGCATGGCCCTCAGGCCGGAGGGACCATGACCGAGCTCTTCAGACCCTCCATAGAAGAGGGGGAGGTGATGGAGATCGACCAGGAGAGGTCTTGGATGGATCCCTTTGTGACTTTCCTGGCGTCGGGACGACTGCCTGAGGGGGATCTCGAGAAGAAACGGATCCGATACAAGTCTGCATACTATTTGTTGAAGGAAGGAGTACTTTATCGAAAAACGCTGTCTGGACTGTTAGCCAGATGCGTATCCGAGAAGGAAGCACCAAGGGTGCTGGAAGAGGTCCATTCGGGAGAGTGCGGGAGCCATTCGGGAAGTCGAACCTTGGAAGGGAGAGTGCTAAGGCAAGGCTTTTTTGGCCTACCCTACGAAGAGACGCAGAAGAGCTCGCCAAAAGGTGTAGAAAGTGCCAAGAGTTTGCTCCCTTGCAGCTCCTTCCAGCGCAAAGGCTGCGAACGATCACCTCTCCTTGGCCCTTCGCCATATGGGGATTGGATCTGGTAGGACCGTTTCCTCAAGCCAGTGGTCAGAGGAGGTTCCTACTGGTCATGGTGGATTACTTCTCAAAGTGGTTAGAAGTTAAGGCCCTGGCAAAGGTAACCTCACAGGTGGTGAGGAATTTCGTATGGGGGGAGATTATTTGCCGGCACGGGCTTTCTTTAGCCATAGTCACCGATAACGGGCCGCAATTTGCTAGCAGAGAGTTTGTGGATTTTTGTGCACAGCTCGGCATAGACCTTCGGTTTGCCTCGGTCCACCATCCACGAAGCAACGGACAGGTCGAGGCAGCAAACAAGATTATAGTGAACCTCCTGAAAAAGAAAGTAGAGAACTTGAGGGGGAGCTGGGTGGAACAGCTCCCCTCTGTCCTGTGGGCTCTGCGAACTACACCTAACACGGCCACAGGAGAAACGCCCTTCAAGCTCTCTCATGGCTCCGAGGCCGTCATACCTGTGGAATTCGAAGTTGAATCGCCCAGGGTCACAGCAGCCAGAGAAGGAGAGGAAAGGTGGCAGTTCGATAATGGAGAGGAGCAGAGGCTTTCTCTCGACCTCGTGGAAGAGCTCAGAGAGCTAGCAACAGTCCGGCAGGAGGAGGTCAAGCGCCGGATGTCCCGGTACTTCGATAAGCACATCCGAATCAAGCAGTTTCAAAAAGGGGATTTGGTCCTCAAGAAGGTAGATGTTGCAGGAAGGGGAGCCTCGGTGGGGAAGCTCAACCCCAATTGGGAAGGTCCTTTCATAGTGAAAGAAGTCTTAAAGTCAGGGGGGTATCACCTATAGGATGTGGACGGGATACCCCTGGACTGCGCCCGCAGTGGCGATGATCTGAAATGTTTTTACCCATAGTAATAAAAGTCCTTTGAATTTACTTGAGCATATCGTTAATAACCCTCCCTCTTTTGAATATGCTAACACTATACCTCAGGACGCCTTCCTTCAGAGGATGAGAGCGGTGGTTGGAGTAGAAAGAGGAGAGGAGACCCCGAGCAGACCCGCTGACCAGGCTCTCATCAAGCTGGCAGGGCTGTAGGCTCACTCGGTGGTTGGAGGAGAAAGAGGAGAGGAGGCCCCGAGCAGACCCGCTGACCAGGCTCTCATCAAGCTGGCAGGGCTGTAGGCTCACTCGGTGGTTGGAGGAGAAAGAGGAGAGGAGGCCCCGAGCAGACCCGCTGACCAGGCTCTCATCAAGCTGGCAGGGCTGTAGGCTCACTCGGTGGTTGGAGGAGAAAGAGGAGAGGAGGCCCCGAGCAGACCCGCTAACCAGGCTCTCATCAAGCTGGCAGGGCTGTAGGCTCACTCGGTGGTTGGAGGAGAAAGAGGAGAGGAGGCCCCGAGCAGACCCGCTGACCAGACTCTCATCAAGCTGGCAGGGCTGTAGGCTCACTCGGTGGTTGGAGGAGAAAGAGGAGAGGAGGCCCCGAGCAGACCCGCTGACCAGACTCTCATCAAGCTGGCAGGGCTGTAGGCTCACTCGGTGGTTGGAGGAGAAAGAGGAGAGGAGGCCCCGAGCAGACCCGCTGACCAGGCTCTCATCAAGCTGGCAGGGCTGTAGGCTCACTCGGTGGTTGGAGGAGAAAGAGGAGAGGAGGCCCCGAGCAGACCCGCTGACCAGGCTCTCATCAAGCTGGCAGGGCTGTAGGCTCACTCGGTGGTTGGAGGAGAAATAGGAGAGGAGACCCCGAGCAGACCCGCTGACCAGGCTCTCATCAAGCTGGCAGGGCTGTAGGCTCACTCGGTGGTTGGAGGAGAAAGAGGAGAGGAGACACCGAGCAGACCCGCTGACCAGGCTCTCATCAAGCTGGCAGGGCTGTAGGCTCACTCGGTGGTTGGAGGAGAAAGAGGAGAGGAGACCCCGAGCAGACCCGCTGACCAGGCTCTCATCAAGCTGGCAGGGCTGTAGGCTCACTCGGTGGTTGGAGGAGAAAGAGGAGAGGAGGCCCCGAGCAGACCCGCTGACCAGGCTCTCATCAAGCTGGCAGGGCTGTAGGCTCACTCGGTGGTTGGAGGAGAAAGAGGAGAGGAGGCCCCGAGCAGACCCGCTGACCAGGCTCTCATCAAGCTGGCAGGGCTGTAGGCTCACTCGGTGGTTGGAGGAGAAAGAGGAGAGGAGGCCCCGAGCAGACCCGCTGACCAGGCTCTCATCAAGCTGGCAGGGCTGTAGGCTCACTCGGTGGTTGGAGGAGAAAGAGGAGAGGAGCCCCCGAGCAGACCCGCTGACCAGGCTCTCATCAAGCTGGCAGGGCTGTAGGCTCACTCGGTGGTTGGAGGAGAAAGAGGAGAGGAGGCCCCGAGCAGACCCGCTGACTAGGCTCTCATCAAGCTGGCAGGGCTGTAGGCTCACTCGGTGGTTGGAGGAGAAAGAGGAGAGGAGACCCCGAGCAGACCCGCTGACCAGGCTCTCATCAAGCTGGCAGGGCTGTAGGCTCACTCGGTGGTTGGAGGAGGGACTCAACGCTCTCGGGCCCTCCGCAAACAAGGGTTTGTGCTTTCGTGTTAATGTCCGCCAGCAGCAACGGAGGTCGGCTAATCAGGAAAATCTATTCCCCTTAGCAAAAAAGGGATGCTTCGGGGGAAGTCATTGCATAAAGAAAAAAAAAAGAGGAAGGAGAAAAGGGGAGAGAGGGAGGATAGCAGATCCTCCCTGTCCACTTGCGCCGAGAGGAGCCATCCCGCGAGCCGAGAGCGAGGAAATACTCCTCTCGCTCATAGAAAACCATGGAGGCTCACCAACTCACCCCAGGAGCCAAGCCCACAGGCAATAGTTAGGCGAGAGGAAAGGCAGTTTTCTCTCGCCTATCAACAATCTCGAGGGTTCCTCGAGCAATCCCGATATAAAAGAAAGGGCTGACCTTAAAAAGGCGCGAGCAAAAATATATATACATGCACATGAGTCATATCAACGTTTTGAGACAACGCATTCACAAGATAAGAGATAAGCGAGAGGCGAGCAAAAAAGTAAGAATTTAAACGTAGTCATAACAGCGTTTAACACCCTGCGACTATGGAATATGAAGTATTACAATCTTGGCAAAAGAGAAAAAAGAAGACCCTAGCCCCTCTCACTCGCTGAGGGATCCTCGTCCTCGCCATAGATCTCGGGCACGAGGTCTCGAGCAGTGATGTCCTCGCAGCCGTCTTTTACAACACCTAGCTCTCGCATCATCTTGAGAATGAGCTCGGCGGTCCTTATGTTAGCATCCTTTCAGAACTCTTCCACATCATCGTGGGTGTAGCGCGCGAGAGGAGGTGGGGAGGCCTGCGAACGGGGAAGGGGAGCTTCCTTAAGCCTGGCGTTCTCCGCCTTCAGCTCTCTTACCTCGGCCTCCAGCTCTTCCACCCGCGAACGTAGTCGATCGGCCGTCTCGGCATCCTGCGAGAGAAAGGAAGTGGTGTAAAAGAGGAAAAAAGAAAGGGGGTACCGGGGCAAGTGCCCGTAGAACATTGGCGGGGTATCGATTTACCACTCCGCCGCTAGCTTTCGCCAGAAGGCTTTCGGACACCTTTAGCCGCTGGGCGAGATCCCCTGACTTTTCACACTCGGCCTCCAGCTTGGCGTGTATCTCCTTCCAGCTCTTGGTGTTGAAAATCAGGCGCCGCAAGAGGCGGTGCGACAGCTCTAAAGTGCGCAGCTGCGAGTGTGCCGTCCTCAGGACCAGGTCTCGCGTAGTGGCCGCGTCGAGTGGATCGGGAGTAAGGCCTCCATATAGGCCGAAGCCCAAGGAGAAAGCGTGAGCACTGGGCTCAGCCTGCTCTCTCTAGGAGGGCAGGAGGGTGGAGATGGAGACTCAGTAGGACCCCTTGTCCCAGATCAGAGAGGGGTCATTGTTGCCGTCAGGGACCGCCGGCCCCATGTCGAAGTTGAGGTGACCGGACGGCGGAGGAATCTGAGAAGTCCCCTCGCGAGAGGGGGATCGAAGGGTAGGGTAGGATGAACTCGCCGGGGGAGCGAAGGGGGCTGCCCCCTCGGGGAGCGAGACCGCTTTACGTGGAGAAGTTAGAGGAGGCGAGTGGGGAGACAGAGACCCCACGGAAATTGGGCTCAGTGATCCCGGCGTCCCCGCGAGATCGGCAGGAGTTTTGCCCTTCCCAGAGGGGAAGGAGACGGTCTTCTTGGTCTTCATCTTCATCTTCTTCTTCGAGGGGCTAAGGCGGAGCGGCGCGGAATCCTCGGCCACCCTCTTTTGGGAGGGAGGGGCCAACGATTCTCTGGCCGCCTCGGCCGCCATAGTGGCGAGAGCCACATCGGGGGAAGGCTTAATAGCGCTTCGATAGGGGGGATGCATTGGCACAATCCTCTCTCCTGAGAAGAAAAGAGAGAACTAACATCAGAAGACAAGCTCTCGCGAGAGAAAGAGGCGAGGGATAATGAAAAGAGAAGTTCGAAGTGTACCTTCTCCAGGGAGCACGGGGGGTAGAGAGGCGAGCCCTCTCCTCAGATACCGGACTTCAAAATTCTTCCCTGCAAGGTATTCGCAGAGAAGTCTGTCCGTGCCGCCCACCTGAGGGGAGGTGTAGAAGATTTCAGCAGGAGACACCGGCGCGAGAGGAACTCCGCCTAGATTCCCGCGAATGAATACAAAGCGGGTGAGCCAGTGGTGGTTCTTGTTGGGGGTCTCGCACACCTTCAGGTTCAGCCCAGTGAAGAAGGACACTCCGTCCTGATTGGCGTGGTACACGAACATCTTACAGAAGACGGTAAGGCTAAACTCTATCCTTTCCCTCCGCATATAGCAGGCGAATGCAATGATGACGGAGATGGCATTCGGGTTTAGTTGAGCGGGTACAACGCCGAAGTACTTCAGGACCTGTTTTACCTCTGGCCAAAAGGGAAGCCGGAGCCCAGCCTCAAAGTGGGAAATTGGGAGGGCGAGTTTTCCCGGGTAGAAAGTGTTGATGCTCTCGCCGACCCGGGGAGGGCGCGACTCGAAGCCTTCTGGCAGATAATCACTCCGAAAGGTCTCATAATCGTCGGCAGGGAGGAGACCGGGGGGGAAGTCATGATCGGTGAATCGCTTCCCGCAGCGGCTGCGCCCCTCACTCTCTTCGGACCTCTTCTTTACCATTATGAGCGCAGGACGAGAAGAAAGGGAGGTGGCTGGCGAGTGAGAGACGAGCGAGTTAGCGCAAGAAGCTGGAAGAGCTGGAGCGCGAGGCGAGCCACAGGAAGAAGGTTACTCGCAAGTGGAAGTCTAAAGAAAGCGTACCTCTTGCCCCGGCAGGGGGGGAGTATTTATAACCTTCCCCAGCGGGGAAGTACGGGCAAAGGGGTTGCGTCAGGGGAGGGGAAGAGTCGGCCGACCCTTCGCCCTCCGGGCCTCGGGCAGCGGAACGCCGGGTGAGCGGCCTTCTCGAGAAAAGAGCGGTGAAAAGACAGCGGGGCAGACAGCTAATGATGAAAGTCAATAATGGTGAATAAAAATTAATTAATATCCAATAAGAAGCAGTAGTGACGATTAAGAACCGACAAATTATGAAATTAATTAATCCCGCACATGGCGGGTGGCGAGTTCAAAGAGCGCACAACAGGCGCTATACCAGTCAATCTTATTACAGGATAAGAAAAGAGAGTTATTGGGCGGAAGGCGAGAAGCGAGAGGCGACTGCAGGGGGAAAGAACGCTCGGGCTCCGTCAGTTCTTGTCCCACCTCCATCGTCCTCCACGGCCTCTCACGCAGGGGGGGCGATGGGGGAAGTGGAAGGCGCGAGCAGCCGCAACACCGCGCCGGGCGAAACGGAGCTGTTGATCGACATCGTTCAGAACCGCTAGAGGATCAGTCTGGTCCACCTCCGTGTCGACATCAATCTCATTCGATAGGCGAACACATTCCATCTCAAGCCAATCAATTCGGTGGTCCGCGGCCTGCTTTCCTTTTTCCAGTGCTTGGATGAGCAACGCGTGTTTCCGCAGCATCTCGGCCACCTTTCGTTTCATCTCTATGGGGTCCGCGGGATCGCCCAGATAATCGTCAATTTCGTCTACTGGCGGAGGAGGCGAGAAGGCTTCTGGCCCAGAATAACCCTCAGTCAGCGAGTCGGCGGCCAGAGTGCTCTCGGCAGGCCTCCCACTCGCACCTGCCAGAAGACCAATATTGGTTGAGAGTGGCGGAAGGAATACCAAGGATGGAACAAGTCAGTGGTAAGATCTCTTACCAAATCGGCGAGTGCGGTCCGAGGCGGTAGAAGGGTCATCCCTCTTCGTCACCGGCGTAGAAGGAGTGGAGTCCTGGGGCGAGAGACGCTGAGAAGGGAGTTCGGAAATGTTTATACGGATGGTCTCGGGACGTTGAGAGACCTCCAAAGATCTCTGAGAATAGACAACAAGTAAAGAATGGGCAGTGACAAGAAACTAGGAGGGGTTGGAAGAACGTACTTCTTTTCCCTTGAGGCTAGCAGGGGCCGGGGGCGTCGACCCCTTCAGATAGGTGCGAGAGGGTTCCTCAGCCAGAATATGAGGCTCAGGAGTTTTAGTCTTCTTAGGAGGAGATGCGGATAGCGGTAGCGAGGGAGGAGCACGGGCAGGGATCTTGTTCAGACCCGCCGCCGTCGCCTTATTCCGCTGGCGCACGGCCGCGATGCGGTCCCGAACACTTTGGCTGAGAGACATGGACAAGCGTTAAGGAGGGAGAGAGAGGAAGCACCCCCTTGAGGGGAGGGAGGTTCTATATTTATAGGTCAGGCCAGGGGCCCACCAAAAGATTCCCTCAATAAATTGGCTGTACCATCGCGAGCCTCGGTTGGACTATCTTTCCGAGCTTGTGCCAACCTCGAAAAGAGCGGGGATTGTGTACAACCTCGGGCTCGCAGCCCGGTAGGAGGGGGCCCAGGCGAGAGGAAAGAGGGTTCAGCCCGGTAGGAGTGGGCCCAGGCGAGAGGAAAGAGGATTCAGCCCGGTAGGAGTGGGCCCATGCGAGAGGAAAGAGGATTCAGCCCGACGAGAGGGACCCAGGCGAGAGTAGAGAGGGCCTAGGCGAGTCGAAAGGACTCAGAAGAGAAGCTCCCTGGCAAGAGGGCCTAGGCGAGTCGAAAGGACTCAGAAGAGAAGCTCCGTGGCGAGAGGACCCAGGCGAGTCGAGAGGATTCGGCGTGGCGAGAGGACCCCAGCGAGAGGTGCGTCGAGAGAAGGGTCGTCTTGGTTCCAGGGCCGGTTCAGGTAAGGTCGGGCCCACCTTCTGGGCCCCGGAGGTGTTTTTACTCTTTTACCCTGCTTGGGCTGCATTTAGTCTTTTAAGACAGCGGAGTTTAGCTGTTGGCAGACCCAGCCAAGGGTATTCTGGTATTTTCACAACAGCATAGTTTGGTTATCAGCAGTCCCTGTTCAGAGGCCTATAAATAGACCGGTAAGGTGCCTTAGAGAAAGGGACTCTGGACTCCTCTTATCTTTCCTAAGGCACCTAGCTCAGTTTTGGCTAGGGAGGGGAAGAGCTCTAGTTCTAGTCTCTTCCGGGTAAGAGGTGGGACCTCCTCACTGAAGCCTCCGGTCTAGTTCTTCGCCTGGAGAGTGATCCCAAGGGAGTAAGCACGAGCTGCCTCAGTAGTTCCGAGCTTTAGGTGGAGTCGGCTTTGCTGGTTCCAACACCGGCCCAGTGAATTCTTCGCCCGGCTCTTATAAGTGATAATTTTACTTTCAAGACTACCTAAACACTTAGAGGGGGGGTGAATAGGTTCTAATGCTTGTTTTTTTACTTTAGGCAGAATATAACTACTGAATAAAATAGAATGCAGAATATACTTCAGCAAACACAGCACAGCAATCACTGATATTCACACATCACAGATTGCACACAGATTTATAGTGGTTCCCCAAGGTCTGGGTACATCCACTTTCCCTCTTCACCTATCTAGCAGTGTGCTAGATTCGGCATAACTTCCTTCTTTAACTCAGATCCTACAGCTCAGAACCTGGAAAGGTTCCTACAACTCAGGCTAATCAGCCCTACCTCAGCCTTGACACAAGGCCTACAACTCAGAGAAATACTTTCTCCTACACTCAGGCATACACAGCCCTACCACATAGAGATCAAATCTCCTACACTCAGCCTTTATAACATAAACTTACAACTCAGATCTATATTAATAGAACCTACAGAATTTGAAAAGAGTTTTATTATATCTTTCCTTTGTTGAGAGAGAAGGGACAAGACAGTACTTGATCAGCTGATGGATGAAATCAACTGAAACTTAGCTTTCTTCAAAGCTTCTTGAATCTGAACTTAGCTGAGTTGATTTCCTGACAGCTTCTTGAGAAACATGTGACAGCTTCCTTCTTGATCTTCAAATGGCTGGATCTCTATCTATCCAATACCTTTGATAATACTTCAGAATTCTTGGACGAATTCTACTTAGACAGATCTTGAGAGGTTGTACCCTTCAGAATGTCTTCTTAGATCTTCTGATGAAGATCTTCTTCCGTGCCTTGCACTTTCTTGATTTGATTACTCAATCAGTTTCTATGTGTGTTGCTTTCTTAAATCAAAATCATACATTCTACTTCTGAATCTGTCTATTTATAGACCTTCTTCATGGTAACCGGCTGATCCGGTTTCTAACTAACTTCTGACAAGTCTGACAGCTTCAGTTAACCTGTTGTAACTCACAGCTGTCAAGTCTTCAAACAGATCTTGTGCCTTTGTCTTGGTCAGCAAAGAGTCGAGACTGTCTGTCAGAAAGTGTCGAGACCATCTGTTAATATGTGTCGACACAAGTAACTTTGGTGTCGACACAGCCTTTGATGATGTCGACATGTTTGCCTTTAAGATGACTCAGCTTCCTCATACTGCATCTTGAGAATGAGTCGACACTGAGTATTTGTGTCGACTCAAACACTTCATCATTCTTCAGCAAATGACTTGGTCTAGACTTTGCAGTGTGTCGACACAAGTCCTGTGTGTCGACACAGTTGATATAGATTCAGAACATAGTATGTGTCGACACTGCCTTCAGGTGTCGACACAACTGTTGTCTACTCTGCCTATATGTGTCGACTCAGTCTTCTGGTGTCGACACAAATGTAGTCGTCTCTGCCTCTGTGTGTCGACACAACCTTCTGGTGTCGACTCTGCCTCAGTGTATCGACACAGCCTTCTAGTGTCGACTCTGCCTTAGTGTGTCGACATACCCTTCTGCAAGTGTCGACACAATTATTCTGAAGTGTCGACACAGCTTCTTCTGGTGTTGACTCATGGACTTAGAATAATTTTTCTGCTTTCTTAGTACATTCTTAACCTGCACATGTCAACTCAAAATAACATCAAATACACCTTGATGTATATCATTGAGCTAAGTTAGGCTTCTTCAAATCAGGTACACATTTTCCAATGTACCCAACAATCTCCCTCTATTTGGAGAAGTCATAACCCTTTTAGCTAATGATATACACCATTTATAAAAATTTAACATGATGATGTATATAAGCATGACATAACAGGAAACATTTAAAAAAAAACATTAAGCAACAGATTCATCACAGAATAAAGATGAACATGAAGAAATAATTACAGAACAATGTTTTGTTTATAAACTTAGAAATGTTTGTTACAGCTTGTTTACATTGATTGGATAAACAAACAAATCACTACAAAATATTTGAAAGAACTGACAAGCTTAATCTAAGACTGATCAGGCTCCCTTATGACAATTCCTTTGCCTGGTTGAATTTGAGCCTTCACAGTAGGTTCAGCAACATCAGCAGGCATCTTGCATTTCAGTTCAGCTTTCTTCTGAGCTTCCTCCTTGAGCCTTTGCCTTTCAAAGTAATGATAGGGCTTGGGAAAATATTTGCTGGGCTCCTGAGCATCTAGTGGTAGCCTCCCCATCTTAGCTTTCCTTCTGAACTGAACTATGGCCTCCTGCCTAGCCTCATACTTTTGCCATTCAATTTCATTATACCATTTTCCTCTTTCATGGACTTGATCCTTCACAGCCTTCCAGGCAGTTAGTATAATGTTTCTTGAAGTGGGGCTCCACTGCTCAAAATCAGGTCTAAGTTCAGCTTGCTCTCTAAATCTCTTCTTGGACAATTGAGCATCTTGTTGTTCTTTCAAACTTGCTTCAGGCTTATCAACTTTTTCAATAACAACATTTGTAACCTCCTTTGGAGGACTGTACATGGCCTGCACTTGCTGTTGAATCATATCAAAATCAGCAGGGGGTAAATGACTTGGGCAACCTCAGGTTGATTGCCTTCAAGTAGACCTTGGTGAATGCCTGACTCAGCAACAATATCATCATCACATAATGGTGGGTAGCCCAATGTGGCTCGAATACTATTGGTTACCCACTTGGTATGTTCTGAGCTAGCATGAACTAACAACCTCTCCCCCTTTATGACTTCTCATTCAATATGATCTCTTAGGTCAGTTTTCTGAAACCTTATTTAATTATCAAGATAATTTACACCATCTTTAAAAAATGGTTTCAAATTTTGAAGCTTAGCAGATATTTCTTTATGAGAGTTGGTGATTGCAGTTTGAACTGAAGTTATGGCATCCTTGAGTTTCTGATCATAAATTTCCATCTCTTTAGCCCTTGCATCAGTCAACCCTGTAGCAGTATTTTTTAACTCAGTGAGAATCTCATGGTGAGATTCAGCCAGATTGTCATTCATTCTCAGCTGATTTTCTAGAACATAACCTTGCTTCAATGCAATATCATCCACTTTAGTAAGAATAGTCTGCTGTTGCTTAGCAAGGTACACCACAGCATTACCTCCCTTGTGGAAGCAATCTGGCATTTCCTTTTTATTCAGATTTACTTCAAATCTGATGGACTTAATGTCTTGAGCCAAATCAAATTGAAGTGATTTATTACTCTCATCAACATATCTCTCCAAAGCTAATCTCTGCTCATCCATCTTTACCTGCAAATCTACCATGAACTTATTGTAATCAAAAGCAGAAGAAGATTGATGAGTTGAAGTTTGTAGAGCCTGCTTATAGCTATGGCTTCTTCTCTTGAAGACCATGAGCTTCCTTTTCTTAGCCTCTTTGGCTTCATCAGTCTCAGATTCTGAAGAGCTTTCAGTCTGAACTCTTTCAAGAGGTGTTGGAGGAATTTCTGTCTCAGTGACATGTTGTTCTTTCTCAACATTCACTTGCTCCCCCTCAATATCTTGCTCCTCCCCAATATCTTGCTCCTTCCCAAGATCTTGCTCCTCCTCAATTCTAGCAGTAGCAATTCCATCATCAGGAAACACCTCATCTAGAGTGAATTCCTTTTGTGCTTGAGCAGAAGATGAGGCATCAAGGCCAGCAATGTTCAGATCTTCTGGTAGGTTTACTCTTTCTTCCTCTTGGACTTGTTCAGAAATTTGCTCCCCCTACACCTGTTCAGGATTAGAAATGTTCTGGGCAGGAGAATGAACTGGCTCCCCCTGCACCTGTGCAGGAGTATTTTCTTCCTGGGCATGAGTAGACCCTGTTTGGTCCTCAGCTGGTTCTCTAACTTGTTCTTCTTGATGTTGTTCAGTGCCTTGTTCATGGCCAGGTGACATCTTAGTTATGTCCTGCCTGTCTACAGCAGACATCTCTTTGGACAGAACTCTATCCCACCTTGAGAATAATCTCATATCCATTTTTCTCATGTGATTGATTTTGGACCATAGTATCTGTTGCATGACTTCTGGAATGACTCCAGCCAGGTATAAACTCAAAATCCAAGCCAAATTTGTTTTTTTTTTGAAAAACACTAGATAAACTAACATATGGTCAGCATTCCTAATTCAATTTTAAATCTATTGAATTTTGTTTCATCTAGTGGCTTAGTAAATACATCTGTAATTTGAAAATCTGTTTTAACAAACTCTAATGAGATGTCTTCTTTTTCTACATGATCTCTAAGAAAATGGTATTTTATTTCTATATGCTTAGTTCTACTATGTGAAACAGGATTGTTTGCAATAGAAATAGCACTCTTAGAATCACACAATAAAGGTGTTCTACTTACTTGAATATTATAGTCCTTTAGCTGGTGCTGAATCCACAATAGCTGTGCACAACAACTTCCAGCTACAACATATTCAGACTCAGCTGTGGATATTGCCACATTGGTCTGCTTCTTACTGCTCCAGGATATCAGTCTTCCTCCCAAAAACTGACATGTCCCTATTGTACTCTTTCTATCTTCTCTACAGCCTGCAAAATCTGCATCTGAATAACCTATTAGAAGAAAATCTTCATTCCTAGGGTACCAAAGGCCTAGATTAGGTGTGCCCTTAAGATATCTCAAGATCCTTTTGACTGCAGTATAATGAGATTCTTTAGGGCATGCTTGGTACCTAGCACAGACACATGTAACATACATAATGTCTGGTCTACTAGCAGTGAGATATAATAGAGAGCCTATTATTCCTCTATACAAAGACTCATCTACAGGTTTACCTGCATCATCTTTGCATATAGGCATACTTGTTCCCATAGGAGTTCTCATGGTGAAGGATGATTCCATACCATATTTCTTAATTAATTCCTTGGTGAACTTAGACTGGGATATGGACAAGCCATCTTCAGTCTGTCTTACTTGGAGTCCCAAGAAGAACTTAAGTTCCCCCATGCTACTCATTTCAAACTTCCCTTGCATAAGTTTGGCAAACTTTTTGCAAAGGTTGTTCTCTGTAGACCCAAAGATTATGTCATCTACATAGATCTGAACTAAGATGATCTTACCTTTAGATTCCCTAAGGAATAGAGTTTTGTCTATTTTACCTATTGAGAATTTGTTCTCAATAAGGAAAGTAGACAGGGTTTCATACCAAGCCCTTGGGGCTTGCTTTAACCCATACAATGCTTTCCTAAGTCTATAAACATAACCAAGTTTAAGAGAATCTACAAAACCTGATGGCTGCTCTACATAGACTTCTTCTTTTAGATCACCATTCAGAAATGCTGATTTCACATCCATTTGGTATACTTTGAATCCTTGATAAGCTGCATAGGCAAGGAACATTCTGATTGCCTCCAGTCTTGCTACTGGGGCAAATGTTTGATCAAAGTCAATCCCTTCTTCCTGCCTGTATCCTTTAGCAACCAATCTTGCTTTATTCTTCACAATTACACCACTCTCATCCAACTTGTTCCTATATATCCACTTTGTACCAATTATGTTGTGGTCTCTTGGTTTAGGAACTAACTCCCGGACCTTGCACCTTCTGAATTGATTAAGCTCCTCTTGCATAGCATTAATCCAGTGTTGGTCTTGGATGACTTCTTCAAATTTCTTAGGCTCCATTTGAGATAGGAAACTTGAGTGCAGGACTGTGCTCAGATTTCTGCTTCTAGTCTGCACTCCTTGACTTGGATCACCTATTATTTGATTAGCTGGATGATCTTTTAGATGTCTTATGGCTGGAGGTAGATTTCCTTCAGGTTGAACATCTCCAGCTCCTTCATCATGCTGTACCTCTTGGTTATCATCAGCTTCTATAGAGTCTTGTACTCCCCCTGGACAGTAGCCTTCATTTTCCAATGCTTTATCTGCATTTGATGCTTCTACAATGGAAAGCTTGTCCATCCTTTTGCTTATACCTGTTGAATTATTTGATCTACAAGGCAACTCACTGTTGATTAATCTTGTTTCATCAAATACAACATGTACAGATTCTTCTACAACTTGAGTTGTCAAGTTGAAGACTCTATATGCCTTACTATTTATGCTGTACCCAACAAATATCCCATCTTGGAATTTGGCAGCAAACTTAGTTAGATATGACTTGCCATTGTTAAGTATATAGCACTTGCAACCAAAGATCCTAAAGTAGGATAGATTTGGTTTTCTACCTTTCATAATTTCATAGGGAGTCTTTTTGTGGCACTTAATGATAGAAGCCATATTGATCACATGACATGCAGTGTTTACTACCTCAGCCCAGAAATATTCTGGGAGAGAGGTGTCACTCAATAGAGTTCTACCAGCTTCAATCAATGTCCTATTCTTTCTTTCAGCAATACCATTTTGCTGAGGTGTTCTAGGTGAGGAGAACTCTTGGAAAATCCCAAAGTCTTCACATAATTTTGTCATACTTTTAGATTGAAATTCAGTGCCATGGTCACTTCTGATTTTGACCACTGTACTGTTTAGTTCATTCTGAATTTGTTTCACAAAACTAAGTAAGACACTTGGGCTTTCTGATTTTTGTCTCAGAAAGAACACCCATGTATATCTAGAATAGTCATCTACAACCACAAAAGTGTAGACCTTCCTACCTAGACTATGAACTGGCATATGACTAAAAAGATCCATATGTAAGAGGTATAAGCACCTCACAGAATCCTTGTTTTCAAGGCTATGAAAGGAGGATTTTGTCTGCTTGCCCTTTTGACAAGCTGAACATATCCCTTCCTTTATACACTTAACTTGAGGACCATTCCTCACTAACTCTTTGCTAAAGAGTTGACCAATTGTATTGTAGTTAAGATGAGCCAACCACTTGTGCCACTTGACACAATGAGATGCATTATCATCAGCTACAAGACAGATGAGAGAAACCTTGTTCTCACATACAAAATTAAGATAATAAACATTTCTCTTTTTATACCCAGTCAATATGATCTTTTGATCACTTGACCTTTTGATATGACATCCATTCTTAACAAATGAAATGTCATATCCAAGATCACTCAGCTGACTTATGCTTATCAGATTATGTTTCAAACCTTTTACATAAGCCACTTGGGTGATGGTAATTTGGTTTGAAGAAATGTTACCAAACCCTTTGATGATTCCTCTTTCAGATCCACCAAAGATTACTTTAGGTCCATCTTTGACAGATGTGTACTCCTTCAGCAGCCCCTTTGTTCCAGTCATGTGCCTGGAACATCCACTGTCCAAGTACCATATAGGGTCATGACAACTTGGACTTTCCTGCAATACAGAATTACTTTCCCTTAGAACCCAAGTAAGTCTTGGGTCCTTGGTTCAGGTTAGCACTATTCAAATTAAGACTACCAGCAACTCTTCTAACTGGTAGACTATTGTTCTTCCTTACATTTGTGTTATGCCAGCAGTCTAAGGCAAAATGGCCTCTCTTGCCACAACACCAACATTCAAACTTGTTGTATCTAGATCTTGATACACCCTTGACAGAAGAATTTCTGTCCAGTGCTGGTGCTGCTACAGCTTCACCCATAGATTTCTTATAACCATGGGGTTTATGAACATGGGTAGACCTATTGGCATTTACACCCTTGTTTATCTGAACATTAGTCTTAATATGTTAGAAGGCACTTGCACCTTTCTAAACATAACAGGGACTGAAAGGTTTAGTGGCTGGACAGGAGCTTTGCCTTTTCTCTTGAATTGGGCAGCCCTGGGGTTACCTTTGAAGCCTAATCCTGCCTTACCCTTTTGAGCCACAAACTCATCTATTAAAGGTAAGACAGATTTTGGCTTAGAGTAGCTAGCCACTAAATCTTTCTCTATTCTTAGTCTGGCCTCCAGACTCTTAATTTGATCATTGTTATATTTGATTGTGCCCATCTGAATAATGGTTATATTTTTCAGTTTGGCAATCTCATTTAACTTTTGATCCATTACTTTTTCAAACTCAGTTGCACCCACCTTAAGATCAGCAATTTCCTGAGCCTGAGTTTTGACTAGGTTCTTGCTTTTATTAAGAGCCTGCAACAAGTCCCCATACTTATCTATCAACTGATAAACATCACCTTCAGATTCAGATCCATCTACATCACTTGATGCAGATGTAGCTGATTCTGCACTAGTACTACAAACTGATTTTATAGAAGGACAATGTACCTTACTGGGACCAGACTGATTCTAGCACATGTCTTCTTCTGGTCCAGCCATCAGTCCCATGCACTGATGATCTTCTTGATCATAGATGGAGTTCAGCAATTGCATAAACTCCTCTTCTTCATTGGCTGCATACAACCCAATATATGCTTCAGCTTCAGATTCTGACTCTGAAGCAGATTGATCTGTAAGGCTCTTATCCTTCTTAGCAACAAAGGATTTCTCCTTCTTGCCCTTTTGATGAGTCTTTTTTCTGTCTGTTGACTCCTTCCTCTTATCAGGACATTCAGCCACTACATGTCCTGGCTTGCTACAGCAATAACAAACAATCTTTGAAGTTGTAGCTTTGATGGGCTTAGTTCTGCTCTTCTCCTGTCTTGATGATTTTATCTTCTTATAGTAATCATTAGATGGCTATGATGTGGAGGGCCTTGACTTCCACTGCTTCTTCTTTAAGAACCTCTGAAACTGCCTTGTAAAAGCAGCAAAATCTGTATCTGAATCACTGCTTTCTGAAATCTGATTGTCTGGAATTTCTGAGTTAACTTCAGCAACTTCCTTAGGAGGTGATGGAGATATCCTTGATAGTTTAACTTTCAAGGCAGCCTAAACACCTAGAGGGGGGGGGGGGGTGAATAGGTTCTGCTTCTCTTTCTAAAACTTCTAGACAGAATTCAATTTATTAACTAATATGAAAACACAGCAATCACAGAAAACAAAACATCACAGATTGCACTATGTTTTATAGTGGTTCCCCAAGGTCTGGGTACATCCACTTTCCCCCTTCACCTATCTAGCTGTATGCTAGATTCGGCCAAACTTCCACTTATCTCAGATCAATAGATCTTACAACTCAGAACCCAACAGGTTCCTACAACTCAGGCACAACTGCCCTACCTCAGCCTTGCCCCAAGGCCTACAACTCAGAGAATATCCTTCTCCTACACTCAGGCAATCAGCCCTACCACTCAGAGTTCAACACTCCTACACTCAGCCTTTATAACATAGGCTTACAACTCAGATCTGTATAAACAGATCCTACAGAAATATAGAAAAGATTGTTTAAATTGTCTTGCCAAGTTGAGAGAGAAAAGGCAATGACAATTCTTAATCAGCTGATGCAATCAACTGTTTCTTAGCCTTCTTCAAAGCTTCTTGAAAATGTACTTAGCTGAGTTGATTCCAAACAGCTTCTTGAGAATCCACTGGTGGATTTCTTCTTCTTCTTCAAATTCTGACTTGATCTCTCTCTCTATCCAGAACTTTGAATGATTCTTCTGAATTCTGATTAGAACTCTTCTTAGATCTATCCTTAGATAGTCTTCTTAGATCTCCCGGAGAAGATCTTCTTAAGTGCCTAGCATTTTCTTGAAATGAGTAGAATGTAATCCTTCTCCACTTTCTGATCCAATGTATTTCAAAAGGTCAGTTCTATATGTTGTTCATTCTGTGTGTTTTTCTCCTTCTGAATCTGTCTATTTATAGACATTCTTCATGGTAACCGGCTGATCCGGTTTCTAACCGTTTTCTGACAAGTCTGACAACTTCAGTTAACTGGTGATAACCCACAGCTGTCAAGTCTTCAAACAAGTCCTGTGCCTTAGTGTTGAAACAGTCTGTCAGAAAGTGTCGAGACCATCTGTCTATTTGTGTCGACACAATTGACTTTGGTGTCGACACTGCCTTCAGTGATGTCGACTAAATTGCCTTTGTGTCGACACATCTTCTTCTGAAACTAACTTGGTCTTTGACTCTGCAGTGTGTCGACACAAGTCCTGTGTGTCGACACAGTTGTTGTAGAATCATAACTTTAGTAAGTGTTGACTTAGCCTTCAGGTGTCGACACACTTTCCTAGTGTTGTGTCGACAACTTTCTTCTATGTGACGACACATGTTCCTTTGTGTCGACACTTGGACTTAGAATTTTTTCCTGTAAACTTTAACAATTCTTTACCTGCACATGTCAACTCAAAACAACATCAAATACAACATGATGTATATCATTGAGCTAGGTTGGGCTTCTTCAAATCAGGTACACATTTTCCAATGTACCCAACAATCTCCCCCTATTTGGAGAAGTCATAACCCTTATATCCAATGATATACACCATTTATAAATAGTATAAAATGATGATATATGACACTACACAGGGATACTTAATTATAAACAAAATAATAAGAACATCATGGATAAAACAATCTATCACAGATTTAATAATATTTTGTTTATTACTGGGTAATGTTTGATTACATGGTTTTTCTTTGACTGATCACATTACATCATTACAAAACATTATAAAAGAACTAAACATTATCAGGATTGATTAGGCTCTCTAATAACAATCCCTTGGCCAGATTTAATTTTAGCTGTCACAGGAGCTTCTGATTCTTCAGCCATCTTTTTTCCTTTAAGATCAGCTTTCTTCTTAGCTTCTTCCTTGAGCCTTTGCCTTTCAAAATAGTGAAAAGGCTTTGGGAAGTATTTGCTTGGCTCCATAGCATCAGGTGGAAGTCTTCCCAGCTTAGCTTTCCTTCTGAATTGTACAATGGCTTCTTGTCTTGCCTCATACTTCTGCCATTCCTGCTCATTGTACCACTTGCCCCTTTCATGAACTTGATCTTTGACAGCTTTCCATGCAGTGAGTATTATATTTCTGGAAGTAGGACTCCACTGCTCAAAATCTGGCTTCAGCTCAGCCTGCTCTCTAAATCTTTTCTTTGACAGTAGAGCATCTTGCTGTTCTTGCAAATTTACCTCAGGCTTATCAACCTTTCCAAAGATAACATTTACAACCTCCTTTGAAGGACTATACATATATTGCACTTGCTGATCCAATACATCAAAATCTGGAGGGGGGTATATGACTTGGGCAACCTCAGGTTGGTCACCTTCAAGTAGTCCTGTTTGTAGACCTGACTCAGCCACCATGTTATCATCACACAATGGTGGATATCCCAATGTGGCTCTTATACTATTGGTCACCCATTTGGCATGCTCAGAGCCTGCATGAATTAGCATCCTCTCCCCCTTTATGGCTTCTCTTGAGACATGATCTCTAAGATCTTCTTTCTGGAATCGAATTTGGCCATCCAAATAATTCACTCCCTCCTTGAAAAATGGTCTTAACTTTTGAAGCTTTTCAGATATTTCCTGTTGAGAGGTTGTGATGGCAGTCTTAACAGATGCAATAGCAGCCTGAAAATTCTTATCAAATTCTTCCATTTCTTTGGCTCTATTTGCAGGCATCCCTGGCACAATCTTCTTCACCTCTTGAATGATCTCATTATGAGATTCAGTTAAATTGTCATTCATTCTTATTTGATTTTCCAGAACATAACCTTGCTTCAAGGCAATATCATCCACCTTTGTAGAGATAGCCTGCTGTTGTTTAGCCCGATAAACTACAGCATTGCCACCCTTGTGGAAGCAATCTGTCATTTCAGTTTTATTCAAGTTGACTTGAAATTGGATAGATTTGATATCTTGGGCTAAGTCAAACTGCAGAGTTTTGTTGCTTTCATCAACATATTTCTCTATGGCCACCCCGTGGTCATCCAATTTCACCTGTAAATCCACCAAGAACTTGTTATAATCAACTGCAGGAGGTGGTGGTGGAGGTGTTGTCTGTAAAGCCTGCTTATAAGTCTTGCTTCTTCTTTTAAATACAACCAGTTTTCTTTTCTTAGCCAACCTGGCTTCTTCAGTTTCAGATTCAGAAGTACTCTCAATGTGAACTCTATCTGCTTCAGTGCCATGTTGCTCAGTTTCAACATGTATTGGCTCCCCCTCAATTCTTTGCTCCTCCTCTACTTCTTGTACTTTTTCAATCTCTTGAACTTTCTCTACTCCTTGTTCTAGCTCTATGTCAAGAGGCTGCTCAACATCTTGGTCCTCTTCTATTCTATCAGTAGCTATGTCATCATTAGGAAATAACTCATCCAGAGTATATTCTTTTTGAACTGGAGCATCTGAAGATAAGTCATTAGGTGCATCCTTGTGCACATTCTCAGGCAGCTGCATATCTGGAGTAGGAGAAGACACATGCTCCCCCTGAACCTGTGCAGAGAAAAAAAAACTTTTAGAAAGTCTTTTATAGTAAAATACATTTGCTCCCCCTACACCTGTACCACTTGTACCTGAGTAGGGGTAGATACATTTTGAGCAGGAGATTGAACTGGCTCCCCCTGCATCTGTGCAGATGTATCTACTTGATGAACTATAGAGGAGGCAGGTTGTTCTTCACTCTGTATCCTAAGTGGGTCCTCTTGTTGTTGCTCAGTCTCGTGAGCTGGAGAAGGGGATTTTACAGGGGTGTCTGGCCTGCTCTCTTCAGGCACATCCTTAGACAACACCCTTTCCCACCTGGAGAATAGTCTCATGTCCATCCTTCTCATATGATTGATTTTAGATCCTGGCAGTTGCTGCATCACTTCAGGAATTGCTCCATTGAGATATAGACTTATGATCCTAGCCATGTTAGGCTTCTTGATCCCTTCTTTAATCTTGTCAAATAGGATTACTGACCAATCAGTAGGAATTGTGAAGACAATCCTGGTCATAAGGTTGAACATATAGGCAGAAATCCTATCATGTCCACCTGTCTTGCAGAGAATTACTTTCCCAACTATTTCAGACAAGAACTTTCCTTGCTGATTCATACCCTTCCTATTGAATGCAGCACCAATCTTCATGTTTGAATCCAAACCACACCATTGAAGGGCTTCCCTTGTCTTAGAACTAGGAACCTCTTCTTCATTTTCAACCACATGTAATTGCAAAAACTTTCTCAAACCTCTTTGGGTAATCTTAATCTTAGTCCCGTGAACAATGGACTTGATCTTGAGTTCAGTAGAATGGACTGATGCTGAGATAAAGAACTCATGCACCTCCTTCTTCCAGATCTTGGATGGTTCTGAGACAAGAAATTCTAACCCTGATGCAGAGAGAAGGGTGATAACTCCTTGAACATCAGGCGGCGCCTCTGCAAAGGCCTGGCGCACCAATTCATACCCTTCATTAACATTGTCTTCAATCCTTGGCGCCATCGAGTCGTCGAGAAGGCTTGAGAGAGGAGAGAAAGAAAGATTGTCGACACAGGGTTTGAGTCTCGAAAACCTTGAAAGCGTGTCGACAATAAGAGCTTTTGACCTATTTATAGCTTCTGTTGAAAGAAGTTCAAAAGGCGCCAAAAACAGTCTAAATGTGTCGACACAGACGGAATGTGTCGACACAAGCTTCTATTAACTCGACATTTCTTCATCCTACTATGTGTCGACACCAATATGTGGTTATGTCGACACCTTGGATACATAGTAGAAAGACAGAAATTCTGTGTCGACACTAAGGACAAGTGTCGACATATATTTTGTAAGTGTCGACACCATAATTCTGGTTGAGTCGACATTACAGTTCTGGTTAAGTCGACAATAAAACTCTTAAGTGTCGACACATATTCTCTGTGTCGACACAATATTTCTGACTTGTCGACATAATTTCTCTGAGTCGACACATTATTACTGAATGTGTCGACACATTCTTACTTAGCCAATTTCTGTAATTTCAATGTGTCCTTTTTAACACTTGATTATTGTTGTTACTACTTTTACTTACTTATAACCCATTTCAATAGCATTGTTAATGATTTTGTTTAATACATTAATCAATGGTTAACATACCTAATTCAATTTTGAATTTATTGAATTTGGTTTCATCTAAAGGCTTAGTAAATACATCTGCTATTTGATAATCTGTTTTTACAAATTCCAATGAGATGTCACCTTTTTCTACATGTTCTCTAAGAAAATGATATTTGATTTCTATATGCTTAGTTCTACTATGAGAAACTGGATTATTAGCAATAGAAATAGCACTCTTAGAATCACATAAAAGGGGTGTTCTACTTACCTGAATACCATAATCTTTAAGCTGATGCTGCATCCATAATAGCTGTGCACAGCAGCTTCCTGCAGCAATATACTCTGACTCAGCTGTGGAAATTGCCACACTAGTCTGTTTTTTACTACTCCAAGATATTAGTCTTCCTCCCAGGAATTGACAAGTACCTGTAGTACTCTTTCTATCCTCTCTACATCCTGCAAAATCTGCATCTGAATAGCCTGTTAGTTGAAAATCTCTATTCCTAGGGTACCAAAGACCTAGAGTAGGAGTGCCCTTTAGATATCTCAGAATCCTTTTTACTGCAGTATAATGAGATTCTTTAGGGCAGGCTTGGTACCTAGCACAGACACATGTTGCATACATAATGTCAGGTCTACTAGCAGTGAGATATAGTAGTGACCCAACTATTCCTCTATACAATGATTCATCAACAGGTTTACCTGCCTCATCTTTGCATATTGGCATACTTGTGCCCATAGGAGTTCTCATGGAGGAGGATGACTCCATACCATATTTTTTAATTAATTCCTTGGTGAACTTAGACTGGGATATGGACAATCCATCATCAGTCTGTCTTACTTGGAGTCCCAAGAAGAACTTAAGTTCCCCCATACTGCTCATCTCAAACTTCCCTTGCATAAGTTTGGCAAACTTTTTACAAAGGTTGTTTTCAGTAGATCCAAAGATTATGTCATCAACATAGATCTGGACTAAGATGATCTTTCC
The DNA here is from genome assembly GCA_039513925.1 of Platanthera zijinensis. NCBI lineage: Eukaryota > Viridiplantae > Streptophyta > Magnoliopsida > Asparagales > Orchidaceae > Platanthera > Platanthera zijinensis. Next base: position 157,477,783 of record CM077096.1, read on the forward strand.
TTTGGATTCCCTAAGGAATAGAGTTTTGTCTATCTTTCCTCTTGAGAATTTATTCTCAATGAGGAAGGTAGACAGGGTTTCATACCAAGCCCTTGGAGCTTGTTTTAACCCATACAAAGCTTTCCTAAGCTTGTACACAGATTCAGGTTTAAGAGGATCTACAAAACCTGATGGCTGCTCTACATATACTTCTTCTTTAAGATCACCATTCAGAAATGCTGACTTTACATCCATCTGGTATACTTTGAAGTCTTGGTAGGCTGCATAGGCAAGGAACATTCTGATTGCCTCCAGCCTTGCTACTGGAGCAAAGGTTTGATCAAAGTCAATCCCTTCTTCCTGCCTGTATCCTTTTGCAACCAATCTTGCTTTATTCTTTATTATTATTCCACTTTCATCTAGCTTGTTCCTATAGATCCACTTAGTCCCAATTATGTTGTGGCCTCTTGGTTTAGGAACAAGCTCCCAGACCTTGCACCTTCTGAACTGATTCAGCTCCTCTTGCATAGCATCAATCCAGTGCTGGTCTTGGATAGCTTCTTCAAACTTCTTAGGTTCTATTTGAGACAAGAAGCTAGAATCCAAAACTGTGCTTTGATTTCTGCTTCTAGTTTGCACTCCTTGTCTTGGATCACCAATTATCTGATCAGTAGGATGATCTCTTAGATATCTTATAGCTGGAGGTAGATTCCCTTCAGGTTGAGCATCTCCAGCTTCTTCATTCTGCTGTTCCTCTTGGTTTTCATCAGCTTCCATTATCTCTTGTACTCCCCCTGGACAGCAGCCTTCATTTTCCAATGCTCCCTCTTCCTTTGAAGCTTCAGCAATGGAGAGCTTGTCCATCTTCTTGCTTATACCTGTTGAGTCATTTGATCTACAAGACAATTCACAATTGATTAATCTTGTTTCATCAAATACAATATGCACAGATTCTTCAACAACTTGAGTAGTTAAGTTGAAGACTCTATAGGCCTTACTATTTGTGCTGTACCCAACAAATATCCCATCCTGGGATTTGGCAGCAAACTTAGTCAAATAAGACTTACCATTGTTAAGTATATAGCACTTGCAGCCAAAGATCCTAAAATAGGATAGATTTGGTTTTCTGCCTTTCACAATCTCATAGGGAGTCTTCCTGTGGCTTTTGGTGATAGAAGCCCTATTGATGACATGACAAGCAGTGTTAACTGCCTCAGCCCAAAAATATTCTGGGAGAGAGGTGTCACTCAATAGAGTTCTACCAGCTTCAATTAATGATCTATTCTTTCTTTCAGCAATTCCATTTTGCTGAGGTGTTCTAGGTGAGGAGAACTCTTGGAAAATCCCAAAGTCTATACACAAGTTTGTCATGCTTTCAGATTGAAACTCAGTACCATGGTCACTTCTGATTTTGACCACTGTACTGTTCAGTTCATTCTGAATTTGCTTTACAAACTTAAATAATACACTTGGGGTTTCAGATTTTTGTCTCAGAAAGAACACCCATGTAAATCTAGAATAGTCATCTACAACCACTAGCGTGTAGACCTTCCTACCTAGACTGTGAACTGGCATAGGACCAAAAAGATCCATATGCAAGAGGTATAAGCACCTCACAGAATCCTTGTTTTCAAGGCTTTGAAATGAGGTTTTTGTCTGCTTGCCCTTTTGACAAGCTGAGCATACCCCTTCCTTTATACACTTAACTTGAGGCCCATTCCTCACTAGTTCTTTACTAAAGAGTTGGCCAATTGTCTTGTAGTTTAGATGAGCCAATCTCTTGTGCCACTTAACACAATGAGAAGCATTGTCATCAGCTACAAGACAAATGGGGGATGCCTTATTCTCACATTCAAAATTAAGGCAATACACATTTCTCTTCCTATACCCAGTCAATATGATCTCTTGATCACTTGACCTTTTGATATGACATCCATCCTTACCAAATGAAATGTCATATCCTAGATCACTCAGCTGGCTTATGCTTATTAGATTATGTTTCAAACCTTTTACATAGGCCACTTGGGTGATAGTAATTAGGTTTGAAGAGATGTTACCAAATCCTTTGATGACTCCTTTTTCAGATCCACCAAAGATCACTTTATGTCCATCTTTGACAGATGAATACTCCTTCAGCAGCCCCTTTGTTCCAGTCATGTGCCTGGAACAACCACTATCCAAGTACCATATAGGGGCATGGTAACTTGGATTCACCTGCAATACAGAATTACTTACCCTTAGAACCCAAGTAAGTCTTGGGTCCTTGGTTCAGGTTAGCCTTAATAAAGTTATCATAACCTCTTCTAACAGGTAGACTCTTATTCTTTATAACACTTGTGTTATACCAGCAGTCCAATGCAAAATGACCCCTCTTGCCACAGCACCAACATTCAAACTTATTGTATCTAGATCTAGATACATCCTTGTCAGAAACATTTCTGTTCATTGCTGGTGCTGTTGCAACTTCTCCTACTGGTTTCTTAAAGCCATAGGGCTTATGACCATAGGTAGGCCTGCTTGCCTTAACACCCTTGTTCTTCAGAACATTTGTCTTGATATGATCCTGAATGTCTTCATGATCATATATGTTAGAAGACACTTTCTCCTTACCAAACCTTATGGGGACTGAAAGGTTTAGTGGCTGAATAGGGGCTTTGCCTTTCCTCTTGAATCTGCCAGCCCTGGAGTTACCCTTAAATCCTAATCCAGCCTTACCCTTCTGAGTGACAAATTCATCTATCAAGGGTAAGACAGATTTTGGCTTAGAGTAACTAGCCACTAAATCCCTTTCAATTCTAAGTCTGTCCTCCAGACTCTTTACTTGATCATTAGTATAGTTAATTGTGCCCATCTGAATAATAGTTATATTCTTCAGCTTGGCAATTTCAGCTAACTTTTGATCAAGGACTTTTTCTAACTCAGTTGTTGCAACCCTTAGATCAGCAATTTCCTGAGCCTGTGATTTAACCAGGTTCTTGCTTTTCTTAAGGGCCTGCAACAAGTCCCCATACTTGTCTATCAATTGATAGACATCTCCTTCAGATTCAGATGCATCTTCATCACTTGATGCAGATGTAGCTGATTCTTCACTTGTACTACAAACATATGTACTGGAAGGACAGTTTACCTCATTAGGACCAGACTGATTCTGGCATAGGTCCTCTTCTGATCTAGTCATCAACCCCATGCATTGATGTTCATTGATGGAGTCTAGCAACTGCATAAACTCCTCTTCCTCAGATGCAGCATATAATCCAATATATGCTTCAGCTTCAGATCCTGATTCTGAAGTTGACTGGTCTGACAGACTTTTATCTTTCTTTGCTACAAAGGATTTCTCCTTCTTGCCTTTCTGATAAGTCTTCTTCTTTTCTGAAGATTCCTTCCTTTTGTCAGGACACTCAGCCACTACATGTCCAGGCCTATTGCAACAATAGCAGACAATCTTTGAAGTAGTGGCTTTGCTGGGCTTTGACCTGCTTTTCTCTTTCCTAGATGACCTTCTTTTCTGATAATAGTCATCTACTTGCTGTGATGATGAAGGCCTAGACTTCCATTGCTTCTTTTTCAAGAACCTTTGAAATTGCCTAGTGAATGCAGCAAAGTCTGCATCTGAATCACTGCTGACTGAACCCTTATCTGAATTTTCAGAACTACCTTCTTCAACTTCCTTAGGAGGAGATGGTGATTTCCTCCTATTCTTTCTGGTGGCTTCAGCATTAAATGCCACAGTCTTTTCTCTATGCTCTCCTCTTGAGTTTCTTTCCTCCTCCTTCCTTACCATAAGTTGCATTTCATAGGATAGCAACTTTCCAAACAGAGTTGGAGGAGATATCTCTGCCAATTTTGCCACTTCTCTTATGGCACAGATCTTTGTATCCCAATCCTTTGATAAGGATCTTAAGAATTTGTCATTCAGTTCATAGGTACTGAAGACTCTTCCATAGGAAATTAGCTCATTCACAATTCTATAGAATTTCTTATAGCACTCAGTTATGCTATCAGATTTTCCTTGTCTAAAACTTTCATACTCCTGATTTAGCATAGATTTTCTGTCCAGCCTTACTTCTTCTGATCCCTCCATGTAGACAATCAATGTGTCCCACATCTCCTTGGAGGTCTTGCAGTGAATCAGATTCTGAAATGTTGAATCATCTATGGCACTGACAATGATGTTCTGTGCCCTTTTGTCCATGGTTGCCAAGATGATTTCATCCTTGGTCATTTCAGAATAAGTCTTTGGTGTTTGGATATTTGCATCAAGAACAGATATCTTCATTGGTATGAAGGGGCCTTCCTGTACTGTGATGTAAATCCTTGGGTCAGATGCTTCCATAAACAATCTGACTCTTTCTTTCCAGATCCCAAAGATTTCCTTCTTGCATATGGGTAATTTCATTGACCCTAGCTCCTTATGATTCTCTCCAGAACCCATCTTCTTGATTCTTGAATCTGCCTAACAGATCTACCTCAGACTGTTAAGTCCTTTTTGAGGAACCTCCCTCTGATACCACTTGATAGTTTAACTTTCAAGGCAGCCTAAACACCTAGAGGGGGGGTGAATAGGTTCTGCTTCTCTTTCTAAAACTTCTAGACAGAATTCAATTTATTAACTAATATGAAAACACAGCAATCACAGAAAACAAAACATCACAGATTGCACTATGTTTTATAGTGGTTCCCCAAGGTCTGGGTACATCCACTTTCCCCCTTCACCTATCTAGCTGTATGCTAGATTCGGCCAAACTTCCACTTATCTCAGATCAATAGATCTTACAACTCAGAACCCAACAGGTTCCTACAACTCAGGCACAACTGCCCTACCTCAGCCTTGCCCCAAGGCCTACAACTCAGAGAATATCCTTCTCCTACACTCAGGCAATCAGCCCTACCACTCAGAGTTCAACACTCCTACACTCAGCCTTTATAACATAGGCTTACAACTCAGATCTGTATAAACAGATCCTACAGAAATATAGAAAAGATTGTTTAAATTGTCTTGCCAAGTTGAGAGAGAAAAGGCAATGACAATTCTTAATCAGCTGATGCAATCAACTGTTTCTTAGCCTTCTTCAAAGCTTCTTGAAAATGTACTTAGCTGAGTTGATTCCAAACAGCTTCTTGAGAATCCACTGGTGGATTCCTTCTTCTTCTTCAAATTCTGACTTGATCTCTCTCTATCCAGAACTTTGAATGATTCTTCTGAATTCTGATTAGAACTCTTCTTAGATCTATCCTTAGATAGTCTTCTTAGATCTCCCGGAGAAGATCTTCTTAAGTGCCTAGCACTTTCTTGAAATGAGTAGAATGTAATCCTTCTCCACTTTCTGATCCAATGTATTTCAAAAGGTCAGTTCTATATGTTGTTCATTCTGTGTGTTTTTCTCCTTCTGAATCTGTCTATTTATAGACATTCTTCATGGTAACCGGCTGATCCGGTTTCTAACCGTTTTCTGACAAGTCTGACAACTTCAGTTAACTGGTGATAACCCACAGCTGTCAAGTCTTCAAACAAGTCCTGTGCCTTAGTGTTGAAACAGTCTGTCAGAAAGTGTCGAGACCATCTGTCTATTTGTGTCGACACAATTGACTTTGGTGTCGACACTGCCTTCAGTGATGTCGACTAAATTGCCTTTGTGTCGACACATCTTCTTCTGAAACTAACTTGGTCTTTGACTCTGCAGTGTGTCGACACAAGTCCTGTGTGTCGACACAGTTGTTGTAGAATCATAACTTTAGTAAGTGTTGACTTAGCCTTCAGGTGTCGACACACTTTCCCAGTGTTGTGTCGACAACTTTCTTCTATGTGACGACACATGTTCCTTTGTGTCGACACTTGGACTTAGAATTTTTTCCTGTAAACTTTAACAATTCTTTACCTGCACATGTCAACTCAAAACAACATCAAATACAACATGATGTATATCATTGAGCTAGGTTGGGCTTCTTCAAATCAGGTACACATTTTCCAATGTACCCAACAATCCTCCTATTCTTTCTAGTGGCTTCTGCCTTGAAGGCCACTGACTTCTCTCTATGCTCTCCTTTTGAATTCTTTTCTTCCTCCTTCCTAGCCATTAGTTGCATTTCATATGATAGCAACTTTCCAAACAAGGTTGGAGGAGAAATCTCTGTCAGTTTAGCCACTTCTCTTATGGCACAAATCTTGGTGTCCCAATCCTTTGTCAAGGACCTTAGGAATTTGTCATTCAGTTCATAGGTACTGAAGATCCTTCCATAGGACATCAATTCATTTACTATCCTGTAGAATTTCTTGTAGCATTCAGTTATGCTATCAGACTTCCCTTGTCTGAAACTCCAATACTCTTGGTTGAGCATAGACTTCCTATCCTGTCTAACTTCTTCAGACCCCTCCATGTAGACAATCAAAGTGTCCTACATTTCCTTGAAGGTTTTACAGTGAATCAGATTTTGGAATGTAGAATCATCTATGGCACTCACTATGATATTCTGAGCTCTCTTATCCATAATTGCCAATATGATTTCATCCTTGGTCATTTCAGAATAACTCTTTGGAGTTTGAATATTTGCATCAAGAACTGATACCTTCATTGGAATGAAGGGGCCTTCCTGTACTGTGATGTATATCCTTGGGTTGGAAGCCTCCATAAACAACCTAACCCTTTCTTTCCAGATTCCAAAGATTTCTTTTCTGCAGATGGGTAATTTCATTGACCCTAGTTCCTTGTGATTCTCTCAAGAACCCATTTTCTTGATTCTTAATTCTGCCTTAAGGGATCTAACTCATACTGTTAAGTCCTTATTTGAGCAACCTCCCTCTGATACCACTTGATAGTTTTACTTTCAAGACTACCTAAACACCTAGAGGGGGGGGGGGTGAATAGGTTCTAATGCTTGTTTTTACTTTAGGTAGTATATAACTACTGAATAAAATAGAATGCAGAATATACTTCAGCAAACACAGCACAGCAATCACAGATATTCACACATCACAGATTGCACACAGATTTATAGTGGTTCCCCAAGGTCTGGGTACATCCACTTTCCCCCTTCACCTATCGAACAGTGTGCTAGATTCGGCCTAACTTCCTTCTTTAACTCAGATCCTCAGATCCTACAGCTCAGAACCTGGAAAGGTTCCTACAACTCAGGCTAATCAGCCCTACCTCAGCCTTGACACAAGGCCTACAACTCAGAGAAATACCTTCTCCTACACTCAGGCATACACAGCCCTACCACACATAGATCAAATCTCCTATACTCAGCCTTTATAACATAGGCTTACAACTCAGATCTATATTAATAGAACCTACAGAATTTGAAAAGAGTTTTATTATATCTTTCCTTTGTTGAGAGAGAAGGGACAAGACAGTACTTGATCAGCTGATGGATGAAATCAACTGAAACTTAGCTTTCTTCAAAGCTTCTTGAATCTGAACTTAGCTGAGTTGATTTCCTGACAGCTTCTTGAGAAAACTGTGACAGCTTCCTTCTTGATCTTCAAATGGCTGGATCTCTCTCTATCCAATACTTTGATAATACTTCAGAATTCTTGGACGAATTCTACTTAGACAGATCCTGAGAGGTTGTACCCTTCAGAATGTCTTCTTAGATCTTCTGATGAAGATCTTCTTCCGTGCCTTGCACTTTCTTGATTTGATTACTCAATCAGTTTCTATATGTGTTGCTTTCTTAAATAAAAATCATACATTCTACTTCTGAATCTGTCTATTTATAGACCTTCTTCATGGTAACCGGCTGATCCGGTTTCTAACTAACTTCTGACAAGTCTGACAGCTTCAGTTAACCTGTTGTAACTCACAGCTGTCAAGTCTTCAAACAGATCTTGTGCCTTTGTCTTAGTCAGCAAAGAGTCGAGACTGTCTGTCAGAAAGTGTCGAGACCATCTGTCAATACATGTCGACACAAGTAACATTGGTGTCGACACAGCCTTTGATGATGTCGACATGTTTGCCTTTAAGTCGACTCAGCTTCTTCATACTGCATCTTGAGAATGAGTCAACACTGAGTATTTGTGTCGACTCAAACACTTCATCATTCTTCAGCAAATGACTTGGTCTAGACTTTGCAGTATGTTGACACAAGTCCTGTGTGTCGATACAGTTGATGTAGATTCAGAACATAGTATGTGTCGACACTGCCTTCAGGTGTCGACACAGCTGTTGTCTACTCTGCCTATATGTGTCGACTCAGTCTTCTGGTGTCGACACAAATATAGTCGCCTCTGCCTCTGTGTGTCGACACAGCCTTCTGGTGTCGACTCTGCCTCAGTGTATCAACACAGTCTTCTGGTGTCGACTCTGCCTCAGTGTGTCAACACACCATTCTGCAAGTGTCGACACAATTATTCTGAAGTGTCGACATAGCTTCTTCCGGTGTCGACTCATGGACTTAGAATAATTTTCCTGCTTTCTTAGTACATTCTTAACCTGCACATGTCAACTCAAAATAACATCAAATACACCTTGATTTATATCATTGAGCTAAGTTAATCTTCTTCAAATCAGGTACACATTTTCCAATGTACCCAACAATAAGAGCGGTTAATAACGGCTCTTAAAAAGAGCCGTTAGCAGCTGTACTGCTATACAACAGTACAACAGGGCTATTGTACTGCTGTACAGCAGTGTAGGGCCTAGGGCCTAGGCTAGACAACATAGGCCCTAGGCCCTAATAAAAAAAATAAAAATAAAATTTACAAACCCTCGACCCTCTCTCTCATTCTCTCACCTCCCCCTCTCACTCTCACTCACTCTCTCTCTCGCCCACTCTCTCTCTCCCACTCACTCATTCTCTCTCTCCCGCCCACTCTCTCCCACTCACTCACACACTCTCTCTCTCTCCCGCCCACTCTCTCTCTCACTCACTCTCTCTCTCCCTCTCACTCACTCAATGCTAGCATGACATCGTCCTCCTCAATGTCAGGGTCGTCTACTCGAAGTACGTCTGTGGTGGTGGAGCACAAACGTAAGGCGACAGTTTGGGAGCATTTCGATAAGGTTCAAGTTGGCGTCGAATTCAAGGCGCGATGCAAATTATGCTCGAAGCTGCTGACCCTTACGGGCAACTAGACACTAGCAAGACACCTTAAGTCTTTCATTTCGAAACAAGCTCCTGAGCCCAGTCAGGCCCAAATTTTATGAGCAGGACAAATTTGGACATACGATCAACTTCGCCAACGAGACCTGCAGATGAAACATGTCATCAAACGGGGGTTGTCATTCAGCCACTATGACAACGAAGATGCGACGGAATACATACATGGAGGGCTTCAACCCAAATATCAACAATTAAGTAGAGCTTCTTTTAGGTGCGATGTCATTAAAGTATATTTAGAATCAAAACAATTGTTAATAATTTTTTTGAAACTTTTGAGGGTCGTGTAAGTTTAACGAGTGGCGTTTGGAACAGTAGCATAAAAGTAGGATTATCGTATATATATATATATATATATATATATATATATATATATATATATATATATCACGCGTCATTGGATCGATCCCATTTCATGGGAGCTAAATAAATGCGTAATATGTTTTGAAGGTTTCGAATATCCGCACACAGGTAAAGCTATATATAATGTAATTATGAAATGTGTGCGAGAATTTAATTAAAAAAATAAAATAATGAGTATTTCTTTTGATAACACCTCTAACAATAATGTAGTTATTGATTTGTTAAAACGCAATTTAAAACCAATGTTAAGCGGTGTGTTTTTTCACACTCGTTGTGTTTGTCACGTTTTAAATTTAGTGGTATAAGATAGTTTAATCGCCATGGAATCTTATATTGAAAAAATTCGACTAATGCTTAGAGTCATTTATAGTTCTAGGTAACGATCTCAAGTTTTTAAAAATTTTGTAAACACACGGGGTAAAAAATATTTGAAACCTTAATTTGATATGTCTATTAGATGGAACTCAATATATAAAATGTTAAAAAAAACGTTTCAACAAAATTCGTTTCTTATGAAATATTATAACATGGTAAATACTCATGATTTGACCGATGCCGATTGGAACATATTATCAAATTATATGGATTTATTAAAATATTTTTATAGGGCGACTATTTTTTTATCTTGCGTGTGCTATCCCACTAGCTCACTAGTAATTGAAAATTTTGTAAATATCGCACAAAAATTTAATTATTATAAGCAACATTCTGGATGACTTCCTTTAATTGAAATAATGGCAGGAAAATTTCTAAAATATTATAGAGAAATGTTTGTAATATTTTCATGCGCTGTCGCTTTAAATCCGTTATTTGGCGTAGACAACGTAGAAAATTTGATAGATGAAATCAATATAAATTTAAATATAAATTTAAATTTCGATGATTATGATGACGTTAGTACTCCAAAATTTACTTCTTTTTTACCTAGTGTTATAATTATTATGATAACTTATACGACTCTCGGTCTCGGGAAAAAATATTGCAACAAAAAACAAAATATACTTTTAAAAATAAAATTTTAGAATTAGCTGTCAGGAATAAAGCGTGCACATCTAGTTGTTTAAATGAATTAGGATTATACACTAAAATACAATTCCGGGATTTTATGAGCACGGAGAAGATTGAAAACTTCGATCTCTTAAAATGATGAAAATGTAAAGTTAATACATATCCTATTTTGTCCTATATGACCCGTGATTTACTAACATTCCAAGCTAGTACGGTAGCTTCAGAGTCCGTTTTTTCTATTAGTGGCAGAGTTTTGAATGAGCGGAGGAGCAGACTCAATAAAGAATCTCTGGAAATGTGCATCTGGTACAAGAACTATTTGGATGTTATGAAGAGGAAGCAACACATTACAGCATTAGAAGATAGCTCGGAGGAGATAAAAGACGAGATGAACGCAATAAATTTAAGAGACGATTAAACGCGTCCCACATTCATCACATGACCGATTAAAACTGTATTTTTGTGTTTTGTTAATTTAATGAATATTGTAAATTTTTTATCTAAAATTAATAATGATAATAAATTTCATTTTTTTCAATTAATGTAAATTGTAAACATTATTTAATATTAATAAAATTTCATTTTTCTTGTCCATTTGAGAGGATTTTTTTTTATTATCATAATAAAATAACAATTATAAATTTTTAATGTATTAATTTTTTTAAAATAATTCAATAATTATAAATTTTTAAATCTTTTTTTTTAAAAAAAGCCCGGCCCTAAGGGCCGGATCAGGCCCCTTCTTGGGGTAGGGGCTCGAGCCTGGCCCGAGATCGGTTTAAGGAAAGCTCGAGCTCGGCCTGGTTGACTAAAGCCCAGGCCCGTTGGGCCTGGTACCGGGCCAACCCGATCGGGCTTTATGCGCATGACTTATAGCGCACGTAGGCAGGCATAGTCGTGTTCAAAAAGTCCGATCAGGACAGGTTGGGACCGAGCTAATCGGTCCTGGGCTTTTTACTAACCGGGCTCGGCTCGGAACCCCGATTTGAGCTGGGTCGGGTCAGGCTCGGGCTTCCTCTCAAAGAGAGGGCCTGATAAGACTCATATTGTGTACAATGGCACAAGAGACTAGCTCAATTGAATTATAATACTATTGGCGGGCTTTATCCCAAGATGGAATGCACCAAGGAAGACATTTGCTCAGCATGCCAAAATGGCAATCAGACCAAAGCTTCCTTCAAGGGCATTGTGACCAAAGATTCTGTGAGGTACTTATACCTCTTGCATATGGACTTGTTTGGTCCTATGCCAGTTCATAGTCTAGGTAGGAACGTTTACACCCTTGTGGTGGTTGGTGACTATTCTAGGTTTGCTTGGGTTTCATTCTTAAGAAAAAGTCTGAAAGCCTTGATGTCTTCAAGACTTTTGTCAAGCAGATTCAGAATGAACTAGACAGTAATGTGGTCAAAATCAGAAGTGACCATGGGATTGAATTTTAGTCTCAAAGCATGACAAGTTTCTGTGAAGAGCAAGAGATTCATCAAGAATTTTCTTCTCCAAGAACACCCCAACAAAATGAGATTGTTGAGAGGAAAAATAGAACTCTCATAGAGGCTGGAAGGACTTTGTTGAGTGGCACATCTCTCCCAGAATATTTCTGGACTGAGGCAGTGAATACTGAATGTCATGTCCTTAATAGAGTCTCTATCACCAAGAGCCGTAAGAAGGCTCCCTATGAGATCTTGAAGGGCAGAAAACCAAACCTGAGCTATCTCAGGATCTTTGGTAGCAAGTGTTATGTGCTTCATATTTGCTGTCAAGTCCTATGATGGGATTTTTATTGGGTACAACAATCATAGTAAGACATATATGATCTACAACTTGAAGAGTCAAGTTGTAGAAGAGTCTGTACATGTAGTCTTTGATGAGCCTACCATGATTAACAGTGAGCTGTCAAGCTCCTCTTCTAGCACTGCAAGTACAAAGCTGATGATGGACAAACTAACCATCAAAGATGCTACTCCATTAGTCCATGATGGAGTGGATATTCCAAAAGAAGGGCAAGACCCAACTGAAGTGGATGAAGATCAGCAAGATGTTGCCACTAAAGCTAATGCTGAAGGAAGATTACCACCAGCTGTCAGGCATCTAAGGGATCATCCAAGACACCAGATTATTGGTGATGCTAACCAAGGAGTGGTGACAAGAAGCAAGAGGCTTAATACAACAATGTATGCAAGTTTTTTGGCGCAGGTTGAGCCTAAGAGATTTGAAGAGGTCAGCATAGAACAGTTCTGGATTGTAGCAATGCAAGAGGAATTGAACCAGTTTAAGAGATATAAGGTCTGGAAGCTGATTCCCAGACCACAAGGGCATAATGTCATTGGAATCAAGTGGATTTACAGGAATAAACTTGATGAAAATGACATTATAATCAAGAATAAGGCTAGGTTAGTAGCTAAGGGGTACAGACAAGAAGAAGGTATTGACTTTGATCAAACCTTTGCCCTGTAGCAAGATTAGAAGCCATCAGACTCCTCCTTACATATGTTGCATTCAAAGGATTTAAAGTCTACCAGATGGATGTGAAGTCAGTCTTCCTAAATGGTGACTTAAAGAAAGAAGTCTATGTTGAACAGCCTCCAGGTTTTGTTATTCCAAACTCACCTGATTCTGTTTATAGACTTAGAAAAGCTCTATATGGGCTAAATCAATCCCGTAGGGTATGGTACGCGACATTGTCTAGCTTCCTCTTTGAGAATAAATTCTCAAAGGGGAAGATAGACAAGACCCTATTCCTAAGGGAATCTAAGAGCAAGATCATCCTAGTCCAGATTTATACTGATGACATAATCTTTGGATCTACTGATGACAACCTTTACAAGAAATTTACCAAACTTATGCAAGGGAAGTTTGAGATGAGCAGTATGAGTGAACTTAAGTTCTTCTTGGGCCTCTAAGTAAGACAGGCTGGAGATGGATTATCCATATCCCAGTCTAAGTTTACTCTTGAGTTGATCAAAAAGTTAGGTATGGTGAATGCCTCCACCTTAAAAACTCTCATGAGGTCAAGTATGCTTATAAGCAAAGTTGAGGCAGGGAAACCTGTAGATGAAACTTTGTATAGAGGGATAATTAGCCCTCTTCTATATATTACTACAAGTAAGCCATACATCATGTATGCTACATGTGTTTGTACTAGGTATCAAGCAAGCCCTAAAGAATCTTACTACTCCGATGCCAAGAGGATTTTGAGGTATCTTAAGGGCACACCAGATCTTGGCCTATGGTACCCTAGAAATAAGGATTTTGAACTAACAGACTACTCAGATGCAGATTTTGGAGGCTGCAAAGAGGACAAGAAGAGCACTTCAGGCCCCTGTCAGTTCTTAGGAGGAAGACTAGTGTCTTGGAGCAGCAAGAAGCAGACCAGTGTTACAATCTCAACAACTGAGTCAGAGTATATCTCAGCAGGTAGCTGCTATGCATAGTTGTTATGGATCCAACATCAACTCCAGGACTATAACCTCCAGATAAGTTGAACTCCTTTGTACTGTGATTCAACTAGTGCAATCTCAATTGCTAGGAATCCTGTCTCTCATAGCAGGACTAAGCACATTGAGATTAGGTATCATTTCATTAAGGAATATGTGGAATATGAAGATATCAGTCTTAAGTTTGTCCCAACAGACAAATAAGTGACTGACATATTCACTAAGCCACTAGATGAAGCAAAGTTCAACACCTTCAAGTTTGAGTTGGGTATGTTGAACTTGATATAGCTTAAGTTGCTCCTTATGTTATTTTTGTTACAGGTTGTACTACTTCTTGTAGATTGAAGATACCTTCATTGGTATCAAGATTGTCAAGCGGTTCAAGTCCTATCAAGACTAGAATAGACTACGGTGTTTACCAGAAAGGATGATAGAAGATCCTTCAGTTGAGGGGGAGCAAGTCTAGAACTTGTAGGGATAGATTCAGCTTCCTGTGGAGATGGAACAAGCAGCTGCAACAGTTGATTATCTGAACTCAAAAAGGGGGGGGAGAAGATAATCAGAGGTCAGCACCTCCCTGACTATTCTACAAAAGTCAAAAAGGAGGATAAGAAAATGATAAGGAATGATCAAGGTCAGGCAGCAACAAAATAGGGGGAGCAATAAGTGATGATGATCATCCTTCAGGCAAGGAAAGTGTGGCAGCAGCAAAATAGGGGGAGCAGGAAGTGATGATGATCACCCTGCATACAAGAAAAGTTTGGTAACCTATAACTTGATACTCTTGTTCTCTTGTTATAAGTTTTCCAATTTAATGTTTTATTGCTACATAGGTTAGTGTATATCATTGACTCAGAATTTTGTTTGAGGGTTTTGACTTCTTCAAATAGGGAGAGATTGTTGGGTCCATTGCTCACAATGTTCCAGATTTGTAGAAGTCAAACAAGTCAATGGTATAGACATAGTTGTACTTGATGTATGTTCAAGTTCATGCATATAGGTTGGTCCTTGTCACATTGATTGGATAGATATTCCAAGTGGTTGTGATAGGTGGTCATAAGGTAGAGAAGTGGAGAGACAGAAATCTGTCTAAGTCCACATGCAGTGAGTGAAGTTAGTTCACTCAATGCCAGATGACAAAGAAGGATGCTAGAAAGCCTGAAAATCACCTAAGTCCACAGACGTTAAGTGAAGCCAGTTCGTTCAACGCCAGATGCCAAAAAGCGCTGAGTAAGGTATGGACATTCAAAGCCCAGCAGTTTACAAAGCAAATCTGCGGCTAAGTCCACAAACGTTGAGTTAAGGCAGTTCACTCAACGCCATATAACAAGAGGCGTTGAATATAGCTGAGTCTGTCAAAGCCTCAACATTGGCAAACTGAAAAATCGACTAAGTCTAGAATCGTTGAGTAAGGACAGCTCACTCAATACCTGATGAAAGAAGCGTTGAGTCAAGCTCAAGTAGTTGAAGATTCTGTCAAGAATTTTGGCTAAGTCCAGAATCATCAAGTGAATACAGCTTACTCAACGCCAGAGAAAAAAGCGTCATGTGATGTCAAAGCTCAAGGAAAGATGGACAAAAAATATGGTTAAGTTCAGAATCGTCGAGTGAATGCAACTCACTCAATGCTAGAGAAGAAAACATCATGTGATGTCAAAGCTCATGAAAGATGGACAGAAAAATCCGTCTAAGTCCAGATGCGTTGAGTGAGGATAGCTCACTCAACGCACTTAACGCCTCTGTAAGCTGGCAGGCTCCAGAGAAGCGTTTAAGGACAAAAGATTGAGTGATGAAGGCTCACTCAACCCTCTTAATGCCTAGCAGATAAAGAAAAGAGCAGCTAAGTCTAGGGGCATTGAGTGATGAAGATTCACTCAACGCACTCAACACCTGGCAGTGTAGAAGAAATTGGCCAAGTTTAGAGGCATTGAGTGAAGCCAGTTCACTCAACGCACTCAACGCCTGATGGTGAAGGAGAATTTGGATAAGTCGAGATTCATTGAGTGAAGTCAGTTCACTCAACGCATACAACGCCTGATGGTGTAGTGAAATTGGCTAAGTCCAAATTCGTTGAGTGAAAGTCATTCACTCAACGCACTCAACGCATGGATTGAATCTAAAATTTTGGCTAAGTCCACAGATACTGACGTCAGCAAAAGTCAATAGAGTTCAAATTCATTGCGGGAAATCGACAGAACACGACAAATGGCGTCAGAAGCCTATTATACATCTATTTCTGTCAAAGCAAGTTGTAGCCAATAACTACAGGTGGTTCCCACTACTTCAAGGAGCCGTTAATCGGCGGAAGATAAAAGGGACAATATCGGGAGCTGAGAACTTAACTTTTAGGGTTTTATTCATTCTAAAAAGAGGCGGTTGAACTTCATCTTCCTCGCCATTGTTGTCGAGCTTGAAACCTAAAAGTTCAACCAGCTATTCTAAAAGTTCCAGCAAGTTAGCTGCAACAAATTTCTTCTACTACAGCAAGTTCAGATAAGGTTCTGATAAAGAAGAAGGAGCAGAGCCATCTGGTTTCTGTAGTCCAGGTTAGCTGATTGAAGAGTAAATGAACAGCAAGTTCAGAGACTTGTGTTTCTGAGATACTTCCAGCACAAGCAACATCTTATTGAAGATTACTTTTCTTGTTGCTAAGAAGAAGGTAGGGCTGAGGTAAACTCAGCTTAGGAAGAAGTAGGCACAGAGAAAATTTTCTTTGGTGTCAAATCAACCACATCAACAAAACACTTTCCCTTTTGTAAGATCTTAACAAATCTGAGTGTAGGCCTAGTTTGTAAAGGCTGAGGTAGGATCCAAGTGTGGATCTGAGTGTAGGGCCTGTGTGCCTGAGTGTAGGGCCTTTGTGCCTGAGGTAGGAGAGTGTTACTCTCTAAGTTGTAGGGCTAACCTCCATAGCCTGAGCTGTAGGACTTGGATTCAAGTCTGAGGTAGGTGATCCTTTGATCACTGAGTTGTAGGAGTAAGCTTGCTCTGAGGTAGGGCTTTGTGCCCGAGCTGCAGGTCTTGAAGTATACTGAGTGGTCCGGCGGGATCGTGCTGTAAGCTCTTAGGATCTGAGATTGGAGAAGTGTCTTGTCTAACAAGCTATTAGAAAGGTAGGAGAGAAAGTGGACATACCCATAATCTGGGAAACCACTATAAAATTACTATATCATCTGTGTGATTATCTTGAAAGTAAAAGAAACTAAATCACATCACACTAAGTAGAGGGAAAATCATAAAAGGGTAGAAAACCTATTCACCCCCCTCTAGGTGTTTAGCTACATTGGAATTAAAGACTTTCAGAAATGCTCAAAAAATTCTTTCGCCGCTTCACCACAGAGGAACGATAAATTCCTGGGGTCGAACCCGAGCTTCTGTGCGGCATATTAGTTGGGGGCTTTGTTCTAGTGGTTTCTACTAAACACTAATAAGGGAGATAATACCCAGCTACCCTAACCCTATCTATCAAGTCGAAGCCCAAATCGTGACAGTAATAGCGATTGAGGCACACTGTCATCAGTTTGAAGGAAGCTCGAAGAGGAAGAGGGGGAAGGAACCTACGTCAATTCCCGGGAGGAACAATGAGTGTTGCGATAATGCCAACCGAGATCGAGGACCTTGCCAGAACCAAATTTACACTAACCTAAAAAATATTCAGACCAATGGGCTTATTGCCATCCATAACAATGGCACGAACTGAGGGCCCAAGACACTCACACTAATGAGCGATTTTGGTGCTTATCTAGCTTCATTTTCATATCATTTAACTTATCACCTAGTTGTTTTTAATGCCATTTCATTCAAATTCACCAAAGTAGTAATTTGAGCACATTCAAGCTAGATCAAGTGAGTTTCACTGCATGACATTTCATATATGAGGTAGATCACCTCTCCCTCTCATTCATGTTTAGTACAATTTGTATGCCTTATTATTCATCAGAATACTATCTACATCATATATAGTGCATGGGTTCCAGGGAAATCACAGTCGTTTTCTATGTGAAAATACCTCTACTTGTGCAATTTGTACACACACAGTCATGTGTTTCCTCATGCATGGGTATAATATTTACCTTGTTGTATAATCATATGATAGAACGCATTTGTGCATGCACAGTGTGTGAACATTCGTGCGTGTTATATCTCATTTTCTTGAGAACCATCTCATTTTGGCCCTTCTTGTGCGTTCTTAGGCACAATCATGCATTTCTCTTCACACACGATCTCTTTACAGCTGCTAGGCAGATAGACCCCCCCCACTTTCCATTCCTTCATGAATGATCAAACACATGATTGTGTGCAATGATCGTGCATGAAGGAATTTCCCGGTGGGATATAAATATGCAGTTTCACAAAATTTTATGGATCCTCAAAAGTGAAGCGTTGTTTTCTCTCATTTTTTATACCTGAAGGTTAGGGATTCACCCTAGGATCTCTCCCACCATCTGGAGCTTCAAGAAGAAGGATTCCCCATCTATTCTAACATATTTTCAAGGAGATAGAGTGATGGACGTCATCGAAGCAATCCACCATGAAGACGGGTAACAGCGGAGGGATTGGTGGCAGTATCCTCTGGACCTCGGGCGATAGCCAAGGATTGAGTCTGAGGATCGCACCTTCGTCCATACCCGAGGAAGATTCTTAGGCTCTGTTTGAATCCCAAACTTATCTATGTTCTTATAGGCTTTGGTTATGGATTTCTTTCTATCATTTGATGGTGGATGTTTAAGCTTCAAGCTCTCTCCAACATCACCAAGTGCCCTAGAGCTTCATGATCAAGATTTATAAGGTTATTGATGGACCTTGAGATCCTTAGCCATGGATGTGTAGGCAAAAGAACCTAAAGAGAATATGAGTTAGGAGGAGGTAATAACTCTTTCTAGTATCTTAGACGGTAGCCAAGGATGAGTTTTAGGAGCCAGAGAACCAATGTGTGCATCTCTTGCAAGTCCGAAGAAAAGACTCTCTTTCCCCTTTGTATCCAAGATTGGTAACTTGTATCTCTTCATTTCTCTTGGGAATTTGATGTGCAAATAAGTTTGTAGTTTCTAAATCAATTCACATACTATGACGATTGGGTGTAGGTGTGTAACGACTCCACCGGTTACATAGCATATAATAGAAGGTCCTGCCGGGGCCCCGCACTATATGCCACGAATAGACGGGGAGGTCACAGGTTAATACCACAACACTGTCGCACCTTAACTCAGAGCATTCTAGCAGAAGATTTTAACAATAATATGAACTCACAACATGAATGTCCACTACATATAAAACCATCTTTATATATAAACTCTTAGCAGAAATGTTATCAAATACACAAAAAGGGGTTGGCCTTAAGGACTTACAGTTACTCTTTACATAATGGATTACAAACATCGGTGCGCAGGCCGGCCACTCATGAGTAATATATATATATATATATAGACTTTAAGGGCTAGCAGCGGCAGCAAAAACAGAAATACCAGTAGGGACTTCAGCCCTTCACTTCCCGCTCGGCTCTCCAGCACCTGCACAAGGACAATCCACCCAGAAGGTGACAAACAAGGCAACGGTCAGCATTCAGCTGACCAATTTATAACAATCCTACCCCTTTTCCGGGGCAGTGACATTCCTTCCCTGCAGAGCAATACATCATCAATATAGTATATATTGTGCTCTCACGTGTGACGTTTCGCGTTTGTCAGGTACGTCATTTGTATTTTAAATTATTGACAACACAATTTTTATATAAAAAAAACGTGACAATAAAAATTCCCCGATGATGAAAATATTAAAATGAGATCCAACATGGTTTACGATAGCAATATACGTCGGTTTAAATAACGTGTGTGTAAAACAAGGTCGCGCAAAGAGGTCTATATACTCGATATTTTTATATAAATATGGCTCTGTATTCTTTGGGCAATATATTGTTTGTGGTAGATAATATGAAGTTGGTTATGGGCTGGCTATGATTGCTATTAGCTAGTCTTAGAGGTTGGCTTGCATTTGATTCATTGAAGTGTTAATTTATCAAACACTTGTGGCAAAAGTTTAAATGTTAATATGCTGGTAGGCGGTGGGGAGTTGTATACGTGCCGGTTCTTGTCCATCTTACCGCTCAACCCATCATTTCCTTTTCTTCTCGGTACCATCACCGATAGGGTTTGAAAACCCTCCTTCCCCTCTTCTCTACCTCTAATCTCTTGCGATTTTGAGTAGAAATCGATCAGGATTTCTTCTCTTATTGCTGGTTTCTCTTACTGCTGGTGTGGGCTCGTGATACTTACATCGGTGCTCGACTTCTTGTTATTTCTTTGCCGCCTCACTGTGAGCTCTTCTTCTTTCTTGTTTGTTCAGTTGCTTTTGTGTCGGGTTGTTTTCACAGAAGGTGGTTAAGGATGGGTGGTGTGTGGTGAATTTGGACTTTTCTAGCTTGGGTTCCTGTTTTTCGTTTGGTATCGGCAAGGTTGTGGTGGCTTTTATGTAAGAAGTTGGCCTTGGTTTTGTTGTGCCTTGGGTTGTGTTAGCTGGTATTGATTTAACCATATCAAGTTGGATTGGGGTTTCACCCCATTAAACTGTCTGTCTGGAAATTCTTTTCACTGTTGGATTTGGTTTCTTGGTGGCCGGCAGCTGCTATCATAGTATTGTTAACTAAGTTGGAGATAGTTGTTGTTGTTGTTGTTGTTCCTGTAGAGTCTCTTTTCAAGTGCCTAGTAGAGGTATTTTTCAGTTTGGTGTGGGGAATTCCTGCTTTGGCCGGTTGTTAGCAGCTTCAGTTTTTTTGGGAGTTTGTGTTTGTACAGCCATGTGCATGTGAGTGCTGCGTCCTGCTACGAGTGGAAATTGTGTGTGTGTTTGTGTGTTCTGTTTATTCAGAAAGAGTAGATGCTATTATAGGTCAAATTTTTTAAAAGGTGTGCAGCCTGTGGTTTGTGCACTTTGTGTTGTGTGGGCAGTATGTTGGAGGGGAACAAAGGAGTTCACTTTAGCGTCAACACCGATATTCTTTTGTGATGCAACCCAATAGAAATAGTAATGTGCCTCAAAATTACACTGATATGACAGATACATTGAAGGATGGCATCGCACAATAATCGCGACGATGACGCGAGGCGTGGTATCAGGAATGAACAACTCAATGTGAGATCTACCTGTTTAATTATGCTTACTATTGTTATATTTTCTTTTATCCTCGCACACTTACTTTTCAATGATATCTGCGTCGCTCTCATGTATGGACAATGAATATTTATAATTGCTTCATTTATGATATGGCTTTCTTTGAAAGTAAATCAAACGACTTTATTCTGAGGGGAAAGAAAATTTAAGAAATTTACCTATGTAAATGTGTCGACACATAGAAATGTTTAAGGCATATTGAAAATGATGCGCATAAATGTTATTACTGAATGTCCAAATCAGTCGACCGAAAGGTATAAACACGTGATGAACGTACTGATTTGGCTATATGAAGACCCAGTAGGGTCGGGCCCAAAATACAGATATACTGAATACATATACGATTTATTGATTCAATTGCCCTAAACATTTCTCATGAATATAATGAAACAGTGCATGAAATAAAAAATATAGCTGAATGTTATAAGAGACTCTTGCATCTTATTAAACACTTGTTACATGTATATGATTGTTAGTACAGTTTACAAGCTTTGGAATTCACTCTTAAATCTGAATATGTATATGTATATATTCTTGTTCAGTTGTATGTATAGCAGGTTAAAAAGATAGTTGCTCACTTAGTCTTTATTAAAGACTAACGGTTGCTACTTCAAACATTTTAGGTAAAGATAAAGTACAAAATAAGCAGAGCTGAAGTTCTTAGCTGTGAAGACCCCTTCTAAAAGAGAACTGCTCCATATTTTTATTTTTTTTTGTTTTATGATGTATATGAATAGACATGTTGATTATGTAAATATATAGTTATATCTTTACTTTGGTACTGGTTAGCAATAAATGGCTGGACTTGATGGTTATGGATAATATTGTAAATCTGTTTCATCATGACAAGAAAGTAGAATATGATATGGAAAAGTATATGTGACATTGTATGAAACTGTTATACTCATTGTGTTTAACCATAGAAATACAAGAATTAATATGTGCAAGGTATTTATTTGCTTTTCAATTTATTTATTTGAAAATGTACGGACTGCGGGCCGTTACATCACGCACATTCAAGCCAACACAATCGCCAGCCATACGGCCCGACGATCCGTGCACTCAGGGCACATTCATGGTGCACCGGCGAACCAGGGTCAACACCACCGTTTACACGGTATTGAGCATTTAGTCTTAATGACGCACATGCCTAAGACTCTCATTATGTGCTCCAACATGACCATCACTTAGGTCCTCCCGTCAGACAGACATAACGCAGGTACAGATCAACCACCCCCCGTTGCTCAAATCGCCTTGCCATCACCAAGTACATCGTACTCGTGGTTACACTAAAGGCGCGGGTCAGTTTCACCTTTCCTGTTTGGCACGAAGCCTTTTTACGAGCTCGCAGCTCACAATAGCCATAACGTCCGCCAAGGACTGGCTTCACATTAGCCACACTGTCCAAAATAGGACTGGCTTCATTATCCATCAAGGACTGGCTACACCGTAGTCATAACACAAGCAACACAAGGGCATTTTCTTGGAATTCCACATTCCAATACTTCCTACTACTCCCTTTCACAGGCACAACCCATCGACCCCATAAACTACTCGAGTATACGCGGAGTCTTCTTCGGTGCGTAAATACAACATCACCAATCCAAACCAACCTGTCCAGATGGGCTTCACCCAGCATGCCTATCCCGTACTACACACTTCCGGGTCTAGATGCAGACTCAACATGGGATAGCAACTATCAACCCACCGGAGTCACTCGCTCTTTCCACCCTTTGGTGGAGAGGATTCCTTACTCATGCATAAAGGAGGACTTCACATGTACAAGAAGGAAGATCGTTACCCTTGACGATCTCTTGGGAGCCATCAAAAATCTGGCCAGTTGGAAAGCACCGCAACAGCTTTGCCTCCACAGAACTAGCCTCGGATCTTGAATCGGACCTCGGGAGCTCCACCAATGGCTTGCTCTTCTCCTCCTCCTTCCTCCAAGCTCTCCCTTTTGCTCTCTTGGTTTGAATGAGAGATGATGCCAACTCCCCAGTCTTATCACTGCAGGAAAGCACCTGGGCCATTGGATCCAAATAGAAATAAATGGATGGCCAAGATCTGCCCAAAACTCCATGTTTTGACCTGACACGGCCTATGACACGCCCGTGTCACAGGCCGTGTACTCCAAGCGGTACACGAACCAACTCAAATCAGATCAAAATACGGGCTCCAACACGCCTGTGTTACATGGTATACGCCCGTGTCATTTGGCGTGTTCCTCAATCGACACAGGTCAACCAACATCCCGAGAACCACACGGGTCCTGGACACGCCCGTGTCAACTTTGACACGGCCGTGTACTCCAGAACACGCCTGGACTCCAGGCTGTGCCCTTCTCCGACACAATCTGCTCATCGACCTGAGCACGACACGCCCTGGGACACGCCCGTGTCACAGGCTGTGTGCCTCACTCAACGCCTTCTCGAGACCAAAACCGCACTCGAGAAACACAAGGAAGGACATGCCATGGGACACGCCCGTGTCCCAGGCCGTGTCACCCCCCATTTTGGGACTTTTGAATTTTGGTGTGTTACAACCCTCCCCTCCTTACAATAAATTTCGTCCCGAAATTTGAACACAGCAAGGAAACTCAGCAATCAACAAGATATAAGTTATATATCAAAATGTACGTTCAAAAAAAGACGCACGATTACACAGTTTAAACAAACAACTCAGGAAAATTAGCTCGCATGGTCTGCTCCCGCTCCCATGTTAGCTCATCACGGCCACAATTATCCCACCGGACTTTGACCATCCCGATTGTCTTGTTCCGTAACTATTTTTCGGCTCTGTCTTCGATCCGAACGGGCCGAACTTTCGTCGTTAGCCTGTATTCGACTGGCACGCGATCATTCTCTATCACTTGAGCTGGATCCTTGACAGCTTTCCGGAGCACGGAGATGTGAAACACATCATGCAGTCCACTTAACTCAGTCAAAAGAGCTAGCCGATAAGCAGCTTCCCCAACTCGCTCCACCACTTCAAACGGACCAAGATATCACATGCTTAGCTTTTTCAATCGCCGAATCCTGGACACGCCTTTGAAGGGTTTGATCTTCAGATATACCCAATCGCCCACCGCAAACTCCATGTTTCGGTGCTTGGCGTTGTAGTACTTTGCTTGACGATCTTGGGCTATCAACAGCCTCTCCCGAATAGAGCGTATCGTCGAAGTAGATTCTTCGACATCCTTACGCGGATAAACCTTTGACTCGCCTGCTTCCGCCCAAGATAGCGGTGTACGGCATTTCCGATCATACAAAGCTTCATATGGAGCCATATCGATGCTCGCTTGGTAGCTATTATTGTATGCAAACTCCACCATATAGAGATGATCTTCCCATCTCTTACCAAAATCTAGGGCGCACATTCAGGGCATATCTTCCATCGTCCTATAGGTCCGCTCAGTTTGGCCATCCGTTTGGGGATGAAAGGATGCACTGAATGTTAGCTTTGTGCCCAACAACTAATGGATTAGCCTCCAATCACTCTATGTGAATCTCTCATCACGGTCACTGACGATGCTCCGGGGAACACCGTGCAATCGAACGATCTGCTCCACATATAGTTTTGCCAATGTTTCCACTGAATTGTCTCTCTTATTCGGTAGGAAGTGAGCCACTTTTGTCAACCGGTCTACAATCACCCAGATTGAATCATTCCCGCATTGAGATCTTGGTAATCCGTGTACAAAATCCAATGAAATATCGTCAAACTTCCATACCGGAATAGATAATGACTTCAGGAAACCGCCAGGCTTCTAGCATTCTGCCTTGACTAACACATATGTATGACATTGAGCAAATAACGGGCTATGACTTTCTTTAGTCCTGACCACCAAAACAACTTCTTCATATCCTTGAACATTTTTGTGCTCTCAGGGTGAATTGAGTATTTGACAAAATGAGCTTCATACATTAATTCCTCTCTCAATTTACTCAAACTTCGGATGCACAAACGACCATCCTTCCGTAACAAACCGTCATCCCAGGAGAATTGGCCATCAGACCCATCCTTTGCATAGCGTTGGAGACTTTCATCAAGTTCCGTTGCCCGCCGAACTCTGTCCGCAAGGTCATACTGTACCTCCGTCCAGTTCAAACATGCTTCGGCTATGGTATTCTTATCAACACAAGATATTTCTAACGCTTCCAACTCCTGGATCAGACGTTCATCATGCATCTGCAACCAACTTGCCTGCATTGGAGTCCTCCGACTCAAAGCATCAGCGACCACATTTCCCTTCCCGGGAGTATAGTGAATATTGAAGGTGTAGTCTCCAAGAAACTCCATCCACCTCCGTTGTCGCATATTCAGCTCTTTCTGATTCAACAGATACTTTAGGCTCTTATGATCTGTAAAGATATCCACTTTAACACCATAAAGATAGTGCCGCCACAACTTCAGTGCAAAGATTACCGTCGCCAACTCCAAGTCGTGGATGGGATAATTACATTCGTGCACTTTCAATTGGCGTGAGCCATAAGCAATCACCTTGCCGAATTGCAGAAGAACGCAGCCTAAGCCGCTCCCTGAAGCATCACTATATATCTCATATCCATCTATACCACATGGCGATGTCAACACAGGCGCCGTGGTCAAACGACACTTCAGCTCTTTAAAAGCTCGCGCGCACTCCGAAGTCCAGACAAACTTCTGATCTTTCCTTGTCAACGTGGTTAGAGGCAAAGCAATCTGTGAGAAGTTTTCCACAAACCATCTGTAGTAGCCTGCTAGTCCAAGGAAACTCCCGACTTCGTCCACCGAAGACAGTATTGGCCACTCATGTACGGCACTGATCTTTGACGGATCTACTGATATACCCTCTCCACTTACCACGTGACCAAGAAAAGCCACTGACAACATCCAAAACTCACACTTTGAGAATTTAGCATAAAGCTTATTCCTCCGCAAGGTATGCAACACCAACCGCAAATGGTTTGCATGATCAGCTTCCGACTGAGAGTACACCAATATATCATCAATGAATACGATCACAAAGAGATATAAGTACTCTTGAAACGTTCGATGCATTAGATCCATGAATACCGAAGGCGCATTACATAAGCCTAACGACATTACGGTGAACTCATAATGCCCGTAATGGGTTTCAAATGCTGTCTTGGGAATGTCACATTCCCTAATCCTCAGTTGGTAATATCCCGACTTCAAATTCAATTTGGAATAAACGGTTGATCCCGTCAGCTGACCAAACAATTCATCTATCCGAGGAATCATATGCTTGTTTTTCTCCGTTAGCTTATTTAACTCACGATAGTCAATGCACAACCGTAGGCTACCGTCATTCTTTTTCACAAACAGAACAGGCGCGCTCCAAGGGGGCATACTTGGGCGTATATATCCCCGTTCCAACAACTCTTGCAACTGAATCTTCAGTTCTGCCATCTCCTTTGGCGCTACACGATATGGCGAGCGGGCCACATGTTTCGCACCTGGCACCAACTCAATAGAGAAGTCGATCTCCCGCTGGGGCGGTAACCCAGGAAGATCCTTTGGAAAAACATCAGCGAACTCCGATACAATCGGAACATCGTGCACACTGGCCTTTGGCTCAACAGCCTGAATAAGCGTGAAGAATAACTCCGGGCCCTTCCACACAGCATTGACGACTTGGAGAGCAGATATCAAGATCCCGCCTACTCCTTGCAAACCAGCAAATTTAGTCTCAAGCTCGGTATTCTGGCCCAGTGTGATCTCCTTTGAATTGCAATCAATATAGGCACCTGCTCCGAGAGCCAGTCCATGCCAAAGATCACGTCAAACTCCAATATCGGCAGCACAGATGAACTTAATCCAAAATCCCGACTCCCTATTTGCACAACCACATCGCAGACCCGATCCGTAAGCATCACACAACCATTAGGTAATAATACCTTTACCCTATCTGTCGTCCCATGACTCGGTATTACAATTCGAACTACAAAGTCTTTGGACAGAAAGGAATGTGAAGCACCTGTATCAAACAGTGCTCTCGCCGGGTTGTTTAAAATCAGGACAAAGCCTGTAGTACACATATCATGCACAAGCCATAGAGAAAGTATGCAAGATAACCAAAACAAGCAATAACTTAAATCGTACATGTGACGATGTCACTTTGCTTTTATAGCCTCCTATTATCCAAGATTATATACTCTGGGCTGCGCCTGGGATGCAGAGGACTCTACCACTGCTTTGCCCTTCTCAGCGTAAGACACGCCCGCCTTCTTTTCCCCTTGGGCTGAGCACTCCGACAATCACGGGCGATATGCCCCACTTTGCGACAAGTAAAGTAGGTACGAGGCTCCTGCCGTGAACTTGCTCCCGACGTCACCGTCGTAGAAGCTTGCCCAGAAGGCCTGGATCTCTTGCCACACTTCCTTTGGTAGTACGATTTTCCAGGGCGGGATGCTTTGAACTCTGGCTTGTCACAACCAAGTCCTTTTTACCTTGCACCCGCTTCATGTATTTGTCTAGCGCACACGCAGTATTAACCAAGGCTTGGAACCCTTGGGTCACCAAACTGGAGAGTAGGAACCGCAACTCGTCCCGCAAACCTTCATAGAACCGGTTTGTTTTCCTTTGTTCATTCGCGAAGATCGACCCCGCATACTATCCCAACCTGGTAAACTCATGCAAGTAGGTATCCACACTATTCACCCCTTGCGTTAACCGTTGGAATTCATTCTCCATAGCAATGCGTTGCGCTGTTGGCAAATGCTTTGCCAAGAACATTCGAGAGAACTCCTCCATCGACACTTGAGTCAATTGCCTGCCTGCAAGATGGTGTAACTCAACCTCGTCCCACCATAATCGTGCCTCGCTTTCCAACAAAAAGGTGGCCAAAGTGACCTTCTGATCTTCCTCCGTCCTGATTGCCGTCAATATACGTTTATCGCGCGATAACCAATCCTCAACCTACGTTGGGGATCCCTCACCCGTGAACGTAGGTGGATTGAAGCTCATGAACTGTTTTAACTGCCGTTCTGCCGCTCGAGGATCCACAACTGCAACAGGTTCTGGCCTTACAGCAACCCGTTCTAGCACTACTGCCGGCTGTGCTTGCCCAACAGGCTGTGCTTGAAACATTGCAAAGAGGGCCTCAACAACTAAACAGACAGTTTTCGCAGAAGGAGGAGGTGTCGGCACCTCAATTGGTGTTGTACTCTCATTAGATCGCTGGGGCTCAGACTGCCCAGTACCACTACGAGTCACCTATAGGTGGACAAGACACACATTAGCGATCTCACACAAGCAAGAGGAACAATATCGGAATACGCAGGTCCCTCAAACAAGTGTATTTGCATTCCTTAATGGACATTCCAGAGTTCATTAGTGTTAAAGCAGGTCGCACATGTACAACCCTGCATCTAGCGAGTGGGCTAGCAGGAGCCAAATCGGCCAGCTTAGACCGCCCCAGAACCCCGGGCGAGTTCAGCTAGATCTGCGAGCTCATCATGCCGAGCACAGGCTCGGCAGTCGTCGTGCCGAGCCCAGAGTTTGCGGAGCTGAGCGCCGACATCTGCGAGCAGGGGCCTCAGGAGCAACTCGCCGGGAGCAACTCGCCCAGGGCGAGGCAAGCCGGGCCAGCGGCGCTGAGAGAGGCGAGCTCACTCAACGCCTTCTCCCGTAGCATTGAGAGAGGAGAGCTCACTCAACGCCTTCTCCCGTAGCGTTGAGAGAGGCGAGCTCACTCAACGCCTTCTCCTGTAGCGTTGAGAGAGGCGAGCTCACTCAACGCCTTCTCCCGTAGCGTTGAGAGAGGCGAGCTCACTCAACGCCTTCTCCCGTAGCGTTGAGAGAGGCGAGGTCACTCAACGCCTTCCCCCCTAGCGCTGGGGAAGGTGGGCTCACTCGCCGCTTCTCATCTCGGCATAGAGTGGAGCTCTCTCGCTCCTGTACTCGCCGCCCTCGCCCAGTGGACATTTTCTCAGGGGCCGCTCGCCCTTCAGTTATGGGGTGTTTTTACCGTGTCGCCCCCAGTGAAATTTGGATATTTGCAGACCATATTTTCCTATAAATAAGACCCAAGAGGTATCTCAGGAGGCACGCTTTTCTTGTGCCCGGTCTTCTAGCGCTTTCTGAGATACCTTAGCTTCAGCACTTGGCTAGGGAGGGGAAGCGCTCTAAGATCTTCCGGGTGTGTGGTGGGACCTCCGTGCTGGAGCCTTGGGTTGGTCCCTGATCCTTTTCATTTTGCTACTTGACCTCGTAGGGAGAGAAGTAAGTGTGCGACCATCCCTTCCCCAAGGGACGAACTCCTCTGAGACCGATTTTTCGGTTTCAACACTTTGGTGCGGTGAGCATGGAGCGTGGTCAGCACAGAAAATCTTCCACAAAGTCGATGGCAAGAGATGAAGGGCAGGGTTCTGGAAGGGCGAGCCCGCCACCCCCTCCCCCTCCCGTGATGGCGGGAATGTCCGCGGAGCTCAGAGAGGAAGTGCTCAGACTCGTAAGGGCCGCACTCAGCATGCGGGCCGAGAGCATGACGTCAGTGATTCCCGTGGTCACCGATCCGGCACTAGGTAACGACGCGCCCATCAGGTGAGCCGGGAAGGAAGTCGCAAGCGAGGGGGAGCGCGAGCCGAGGGGGCGAGTCCTCTTTCCAGGCTCGGCAGGCGAGTACCAGTTCGGCGAGACAGTGGGGAGGGAGCTCCCAACTCGCCCGGCCGTGGGAGGGAACCCCTTCAGCGAATTCGTTTCTTCTGGCCCAGTTCCAGAGGGGTTCCGAGAGCCGGAGATGTCCTACTATACAGGGAAGGGCGATCCGGTCCAACACGTCCAGTGGTTTGAAGACGCGGTCTCAATCCGGCAAATGTTGGATGGCTTCAAGTGTAAGCTCTTCGCCATCACCCTCAGGGAGAAAGCGAGAGAGTGGTTTCATCAGCTCCCGACCAGCTCCATCTACTGCTTCGAGGACCTGCGCAGAGGGTTTATGTTGAGATTTACCACCTCAAAGAAAAGGAAGAGGGAGGCCGAGTCCTTGTTCTGCATCAAACAAAAAGTAGGGGAGACCCTGGGAAGCTACCTGAACAGGTTTCAGGAGGAACTGTCCCAGGTACAAGAGATGCCAGGGCACACCGTGATGGTGGCCTTCACCCTGGGTCTCAAACCCGGGTTCTTCGCCATGGAGTTAAAGAGGACGCCCCTAGTATCTTTTGAGGCGCTCCTGGAGAGGGCAGCAAGGGAAGCCGACATGGAAGCGACACATCCGGAGTTTGCTCGGAGGTTGGCCAGATGGGCCGTAGAGGAGGAGAAGCCAAGGGGTGGCCAAGCCCAGGAGGAGAGAAGGGTCGAGCCTCGGCAGAGAGAGCAGTAGCCGCAGCAGCCTAGGTGGGGGCGTCAGGAACCAAACAACCGGTTGGGTTGGAGGCCGGAGTGGCAGGATCAAGGGCCACGAAGGGGTTATCAGGGAGGAGATAACCGCCAAGGTGGGCGCGACCAGTTTCACCCCTAGGGGGGAAGGCAGGGTCAGAGGCCCCCTCTTCCCGATCAGGAGGAGGCCATGGCTATCGCCCTAGGGGGAAGAAGGAGAGGACAACAAAGGAGAAGGAGGGAAGTCAGGGTAGACATGCCCTATTGCGATTACCATCAAGAGGAGGGGCACACAACGATCACGTGTCCAGAGTTCCTCGAGGTACGAGGGAACATGGAACGGCAGCAGCAACAGCAGAATCGTCAGGAGGTACGGATTGAGGAAGTTCGACCTCAGGCGGAGGGGGATCGATGCGAAGACCGGGCCGATATGGGGTCCCGAGGAGGGATCGGGGTGATCCATGGGGGAGTGGGGGTCGAAGCTTCCTGGAAAGCGAGCCTCCATACCATGTACCGAAGGAGCATCGGCTCCACATCCCAGACTCCACCCCCAGAGGAGAGAATCACCTTCTCAAGGGAGGATATGCCAGGTCACGAGAACCCCTTCTGCGATGCGCTAGTCATCCAGACTGCCATTGAAAATTTCACGGTCTCCCGGATCCTCATCGACAATGGGAGCTCCATTAACATCATCTTCAAGAAGCCCTTCGACGCCATGCAAGTAGAAGCCAAGAGGGTGCTGGCCTCCGATGGGCCTCTCTTCTGTTTTTCGGGGGAGTGGAAAGAAGTGGAGGGCGGAGTGGGTCTACATGTTAGCTTGGGGGGGGGGGGGGGGGAAGTCCAGAAACTGCCAGTTCGTTATAGTGGAGGCCCCTAGCAGCTACAACGTAATCTTCGGACGGCCCCTCATCAGCGCCTTCCGCTGCGTCCCCTCCTCCTTCCATCAATGCCTTAAGTTCAACGCAGAGGGGATCCAGGTCCGAGTCCGCGGCGATCCCAAGGCAGCTCGGGAGTGTTACATGATGGCAGTGAACTCCGTTTCCTGGCAGGAGGAGGCCAAAGAAATGGGGAGAAGGATGGAAGAGGTAGAAGGGCAGGAGGCCGGAGCAGAAAGTGGGGAAGAAGGAAGGGTGAGGGAGGAAGTTTGCGAGGAGATACTCCCAGAGGAGTCGGTCGAGGCAATGACCGTAGGAGGGGAGGTCCTTGCTCTGAGAGGGGAGGACATTGCTGAGTGGGAAGAACAGTCTCGGTTGGAGGCCGTAGAAGAAGTGGTAGAGATGGAGGTTCTCACCCAGGATGGCAGGGTGGAGAAGGTCCGCATCAGCGGAGGGCTGACCCCAGAGGATCAAGGCAGGATGCTAGAATGCATCCAAAAGAATGTGGATGTCTTTGCTTGGAGCGCGGCCGAGATGCCTGGGATCGATGCTGACGTCGCCTGGCACCGTCTCAACCTAGAACCGGAGGCTCGCCCCATCCAACAGAAGAGGAGGTACATCACGGACAAGCTGGCCGAACCAATCAGGGAGGAAGTCGCCAAGCTCCTCAAGGCCGGTTTTATTTCTGAAATTCAATACCCCGGCTGGGTCTCAAATGTTGTAATGGTGAAAAAGGGGGACGACCGGTGGAGGATGTATGTAGATTTTTCACTTCTTAATAAATCATGCCCGAAGGATTGTTACCCCTTGCCTAGAATCGACGCGCTAGTGGATTCAGCCGTCGGTTTTTCTGTAATGAGTTTTTTGGATGCCTTTTCAGGTTATCATCAGATCAGGATGCATCCACCTGACGTAAAGAATGTCTCGTTCATCACAGGAGATGGATGCTACTACAACAAAATGATGCCTTTCGGGTTAAAGAATGCAGGGGCAACATACCAGAAGATGATGGACCGTGTATTCCGGGGATAGAAGGGGAGGAACCTGGAAGTATACGTGAATGACTTGATGATAAAGAGTAAGGAGGTCAGCTCCCACCTCCGGGATCTGGAGGAGACCTTTGCCACCTTGTGCGAGTACAAGATGAGGCTGAATCCCTTGAAGTGCATATTCGGGGCAAGCAGGGGTAAATTTCTGGGCCACCTCCTCACCCCCGCTGGAGTCGAACCCAACCCCGACAAGGTCTGGGCGATTATGGAGCTGAGGTCGCCTAGGGATGCAAAGGAGGTACAACGGTTGACGGGGAAGCTGGCCGGGCTGAGCAGGTTCCTCTCCCGGGCCGGGGAAAAGTACTCCCACTTCTTCAAGACCTTGAGAGGAGGACGGAAGTTCGAATGGACCTCGGAATGCGAGGAGGCGTTCCAGGCTTTGAAAAGGCAGTTGACTCAGGCCCCCTTGCTCCAGGGGCCGAAGGAGGGGGAGGACCTATTCTTATATTTAGGGGTCAGGGCGGAGACCGTGAGTTCCGTCTTGGTTCGGGAAGAGGGGAGGAAGCAGCTGCCCATCTACTATGTAAGTAGGGTTCTAAGGAAGGCGGAGCTCCGATATCCCATCTTAGAGAAGTTGGCCTTCACTCTAATCACCTCGGCCCGGAGACTCAGGCCCTACTTCCAAGCACACTCCATCCAGGTGGTGACCGACCACCCCCTCCGCAACATCTTCGAAGGGGTGGAGCATTCGGGGAGACTCGCCAAGTGGTCGGTAGAACTAAGCGAGTTCGACATCTCCTTTGTCCCTCGACTCGCAATCAAGGCGCAAGCGATGGCCGACTTCCTGACTAACTATGTGGTTGAGATAGTAGAGGACAAACTTACTTGCCCCATCCCTTGGAAGGTGATGGTGGATGGGGCATCAAGAAAGCACTCCTTAGGGGTGGGTGTTGTCTTGGAAAGCCCCCAGGGGACCCGGATTGAGCAGACAGTGGTAATACATTTCTCCGTAACCAACAACCAGGCCGAGTACGAGGCGGTGATTGCAGGGTTGCGCCTGGCCAGGGAATTGGGAGTGCATGATGTGAAGGTCGTCACTGACTCCATGGTAGTGGTCTCCCAGGTCAACGGGGAGTTCGAAGCAAGGGAGTCTACCCTGCAACGGTACCTGACCAAGGTCAAAGGGATCATTGGAGGATTCCGAACCTTCTCCATCCAACATGTGCCATGAAAAGAAAACGAACAGGTCGACCACCTTGCCAAGCACGACCCTCGGGTAGGAGGCACCATCACAGATCTCTTTCGCCCGTCCTTGGAGGAAGGAGAGTTGATGGAGATAGATCAGCGATCCACATGGATGGACCCCTTCACCACCTACTTGTCCACAGGGGAGTACCCGGAAGGAATGGATAGAAAGAAACTCAAGTACAAGTCAGCATACTACCTCTTGCGCGACGGGCAGCTCTACCGCAAGACCCTCTCAGGTTTGCTGGCTCGTTGTGTGGTAGAAGGGGAGGTGTCAAGGATCTTGGAAGAAGTCGACTCCGGGGAGTGTGGGAGTCACTCGGGAAGCCGGACCCTGGAGGGGAGAATTATCAGGCAAGGCTACTTCTGGCCTATCCTGGGGCGTGATGCCTTCGAATTTGCCAAAAGGTGTCATAAGTGTCAATTGTTTGCCCCCCTTCAATTACAACCGACTCAGCGACTCAGGAGTATCATGGCCCCCTGGCCTTTTGCGATTTGGGGAATGGATCTGGTAGGGCCCTTCCCCCAGGCAAGTGGGCAAAGATGATTCTTGTTGGTGATGATTGAATATTTCTCCAAATGGATGGAGGTGAAGGCGTTGGCCAAGGTGACCTCACAGGTCATCCAGAATTTTGTATGGGGTGAAATCATTTGTAGGCATGGGATGCCCCAGGCCATCGTCACCGACAACGGGCCGCAGTTCGCCAGCAACGAGTTCATCAAATTCTGTGAAGAACTCGGAAATGACCTTAGGTTCGCCTCTGTCCATCACCCAAGAAGCAACAGGCAAGTGGAAGCGGCCAACAAGGTCATTGTGAACCTCCTGAAAAAGAAGGTTGAAAATTTGAAGGGGAATTGGGTGGAGCAGCTCCCCTCCGTCCTTTGGGCTCTGAGGACTACGCCCAATACCGCCACAGGGGAGACACCCTTTAAACTATCCCATGGGAGCGAGGCAGTGCTCCCCATCGAACTCGAGGTTCGTACCCCCAGGGTCACCGAGGTGGAAACTGGAAGAGAGGAGTGGAGAGTTGAAAATGAGGAGGAACAACGGCTCTCCTTGGACCTGATAGAAGAACTACGCGACCTCTCAGCGGTTCAGCAAGAAGAGGTCAAGCGGAGGATGGCTAAGTATTTTGACAAACATGTTCGGGTCAAACAGTTTGTGGAAGGTGACCTAGTCCTGAGGAAGACAGATGCGGCAGGAAGATCAGCTACCGTGGGCAAGCTCCATCCAAACTGGGAGGGGCCTTACATCATGAAGGAGGCACTAAGGTCTGGGGGATATCACCTCCAAAATGTGGAGGGCAAGACCCTGAGCAACACCTGGAGCGGCGACGACCTGAAACGCTTCTATCCTTGAGCATTTGTATATCCCTTTGTTTTTTCAATACTATATGTTTCACCCATTCGAACCCTTTTTGCGTAATGACGGTGGCATAAGATGTAGCAGAACTTTCATAACATAACATCATAAACTCTCAGCAAATGTTCTAAGTTTTCTCGTCCTGGGGTTAGGTCTCGATTCTTCCGCTGCCAGGCTCTCTCCAAGCTGGCGGGGCTGGGGTCTCGATGGACGTCGTTATGACCCTGGGGCTGAGCCCGGAGGATGTTCAACACCCGCCCTCAGGCTCCCATCTAGCTGACTGGCCCAGTGGTAGCACCCGGGAGAAGCAAATGTTCTAAGTTTTCTCATCCTGGGGTTAGGTCTCGATTCTCCCGCTGCCAGGCTCTCTCTAAGCTGGCGGGGCTGGGGTCTCGATGGACGTCGTTATGACCCTGGGGCTAAGCCCGGAGGATATTCAACACCCGCCCTCAGGCTCCCATCTAGCTGACTGGCCCGGTGGTAGCACCCGGGAGAAGCAAATGTTCTAAGTTTTCTCGTCCTGGGGTTAGGTCTCGATTCTCCCGCTGTCAGGCTCTCTCCAAGCTGGCGGGGCTGGGGTCTCGATGGACGTCGTTATGACCCTGGGGCTGAGCCCGGAGGATGTTCAGTACCCGCCCTCAGGCTCCCATCTAGCTGACTTGCCCGGTGGTAGCACCCGGGAGAAGCAAATGTTCTAAGTTTTCTTGTCCTGGGGTTAGGTCTCGATTCTCCCACTGTCAGGCTCTCTCCAAGCTGGCGGGGCTGGGGTCTCGATGGACGTCGTTATGACCCTGGGGCTGAGCCCGAAGGATGTTTAACACCCGCCCTCAGGCTCCCATCTAGCTGACTGGCCCGGTGGTAGCACCCGAGAGAAGCAAATGTTCTAAGTTTTCTCGTCCTGGGGTTAGGTCTCGATTCTCCCGCTGCCAGGCTCTCTCCAAGCTAGCGGGGCTGGGGTCTCAATGGACGTCATTATGACCCTAGGGCTGAGCCCGGAGGATGTTCAACACCCGCCCTCAGTCTCCCATCTAGCTGACTGGCCCGGTGGTAGCACCCGGGAGAAGCAAATGTTCTAAGTTTTCTTGTCCTGGGGTTAGGTCTCGATTCTCCCGCTGCCAGGCTCTCTCCAAGCTGGCGGGGCTGGGGTCTCGATGGACGTTGTTATGACCCTGGGGCTGAGCCCGGAGGATGTTCAACACCCGCCCTCAGGCTCCTATCTAGCTGACTGGCCCGGTGGTAGCACCCGGGAGAAGCAAATGTTCTAAGTTTTCTCGTCCTGGGGTTAGGTCTCGATTCTCCCGCTGCCAGGCTCTCTCTAAGCTGGCGGGGCTGGGGTCTCGATGGACGTCGTTATGACCCTGGGGATGAGCCTGGAGGATGTTCAACACCCGCCCTCAGGCTTCCATCTAGCTGACTGGCCCGGTGGTAGCACCTGGGAGAAGCAAATGTTCTAAGTTTTCTCGTCCTGGGTTTAGGTCTCGATTCTCCCGTTGCCAGGCTCTCTCCAAGCTGGCGGGGCTGGGGTCTCGATGGACGTCGTTATGACCCTGGGGCTGAGCCCGGAGGATGTTTAACACCCGCCCTCAGGCTCCCATCTAACTGACTGGCCCGGTGGTAGCACCTGGAAGAAGCAAATGTTCTAAGTTTTCTCGTCCTGGGGTTAGGTCTCGATTCTCCCGCTGCCAGGCTCTCTCCAAGCTGGCGGGGCTGGGTTCTCGATGGACGTTGTTATGACCCTGGGGCTGAGCCCGGAGGATGTTCAACACCCGCCCTCAGGCTCCCATCTAGCTTACTGGCCCAGTGGTAGCACCCGGGAGAAGCAAATGTTCTAAGTTTTCTCGTCCTGGGGTTAGGTCTCGATTCTCCCGCTGCCAAGCTCTCTCCAAGCTGGCGGGGCTGGGGTCTCGATGGACGTCGTTATGACCCTGGGGCTGAGACCGGAGGATGTTCAACACCCGCCCTCAGGCTCCCATCTAGTTGACTGGCCCGGTGGTAGCACCCGGGAGAAGCAAATGTTCTAAGTTTTCTCGTCCTGGGGTTAGGTCTCGATTCTCCCGCTGCCAGGCTCTCTCCAAATTGGCGGGGCTGGGGTCTCGATAGACGTCATTATGACCCTGGGGCTGAGCCCGGAGGATGTTCAATACCCGCCCTCAGGCTCCCATCTAGCTGACTGGCCCGGTGGTAGCACCCGGGAGAAGCAAATGTTCTAAGTTTTCTCGTCCTGGGGTTAGGTCTCGATTCTCCTGCTGCTAGGCTCTCTCCAAGCTGGTGGGGCTGGGATCTCGATGGACGCCGTTATGACCCTGGGGCTGAGCCCGGAGGATGTTCAACACCCTCCCTCAGGCTCCCATCTAGCTGACTGGCCCGGTGGTAGCACCCGGGAGAGGCAAATGTTCTAAGTCTACCAGCTCCGAGGGTAGGCCTTGATTCTCCCGCTGCAAGGCTCCCTCCAAGTTGGCAGGGCCGGGGGTCCCGATGGACATTATTACGGCCCAAGGGGAGGGCCTGAAAGTTTACTCAGGGGAAATATGTACGAGCACGCCCCACCAGTCAGAAGGGAGAGCTTAAGGAGCCCTGCCTCTCTAGGTTTTCTGCTTACCTGATTTTTTTGGCCCCACCCCTTATTGAGGGAAGAGAGCACACCCCAGGTGAGCCTGTTCTCGCAAGAGTCGGCTCGGCAAAGGGTACCTCTCGGTGCGGTAGGCGAGCGCCGGCGGCGACCGTTCTTGCAAAGGTCGGCTCGCAGGTAAGCGGCGTGTTCGCGAGCCTGGCTGCTGCTGACGCTCAGGGCCCCCTTGGCGAGCAAAAATCCTAACTCACGTGCATTATAGCGCTGAAGGTAAAAATAAGATGGAAAATTTTTCTCTATAATTTCAAAAAGGGGGCTCGCCTCGACGAGATTACAAAAGGTGGGGGGGGGGGAGAACGGATTACAAAGAATATAAAAAGCGAAGGAAGGGGGGGGGGAAGGTAGATACGGTCAGCTCTCGCCCTCCTCCCCCCCCGCGAGGGATGGTCCTCCTCGCCTCCAGACAGCGGCTCCTTGTCCTTCGCCTCATCGAAAAGGGAGCCGAAGCTCTCCTCTCATCCGCTAGGCGGCGACGACGGGAATAGGCTCGGCAGAAGGTCCCGGACCTCCACCTCCTCGCAGCCCTCGGCCAGAATCCCCGATCCCCTTATGGCGCCCAGGAGGCACTCGGCATACTCGATTGAGTTGACTCGCAGCCGCTCCATGACCTCCCCCTCGCCGAAAACCCAAGGCCGCTTGTAGGGAAATGGGGGTTTGGCGCTGTCCGGGGGGAAAAGGGCTTCCGTCAGCCGGTGGACGTCGCCCTGGAGACTGCAGTTCTGCTCCTTCAGCACCTCCGCCTCGGCCGCCGACCGAGCAGTAAGGGCCCTCTATTCGACAACCTGGGCCTCCTACTCGCGCGAACCGGCCTCCTGATCCGCGAGGCGGACCCGCAGCTTGGCGACCTCGCCCTCTAACTCCCTAACACGGGCCTGTAACGCCTTGGCGGACTCGACATCCTGAAAAGCGAAGAGGTCAGATTCTCGGTGAAATATTTTTCCAAGTTAAAGTGAGAGTTGGTTGGTTCTTACCAGCCCGCCCGAGGCCTCGCCGAGTAAACGCTCGGCAATGCCAAATCGCCGCTCCGCGTCGGCAGCTTTCTCCGTCGCCAGGTCGCGCTCCTGCTCGGCTTTAGCAGAAGTTGGCTGAGATGAAAGCCACGGCGAACCATCATATGATGGAGTTCAAAGGCCCTCAGATGGGCCTGCAGACCCTCATGGCCTATCTGCCGAGGAGTTAAGTTCTTATAGGCCTCGACGCCCTCCCAGCCATAGAGGCCAAAACCAAGGGCGAACGCGTGGCACGTAGGAGGCCGGCGAGCTCCCCAGGAAGGGGCGCGAGTAGAGACGGACACGCGGTGGGCCCCCTCATCCCAGACCAGCATTGGCTCGCCGACCGTGTCCTTGCTCCTTCCCCCCTTGCCGAAGTGGGGGTGGTTCTTCGGGATTCCCGGGTCACAGGGAGCAACCTCCTCAACGGAGGGAGGGGAGGAAGATCCACGCTTCTTCCCGCGAGGAGATGACGCCTCCTTCAGCGGGCTCGCTGGGGCTTCGTCAGAAAAAACCTCCGGCGAACTCATAAACCTGACGGGCGACGAGGGTTGCTGCGGCCGGCCACGCGAGATCATCCTCGCCTTTTTGTGCTTAGGGGCTGAGGAGCGGTGGGACGAGCTCGGCCCTCCAAGCTCCAGCCGCCTCTTGCTGGAAGGCTTGCCCCTCGCCTTCTCTTCTCGGCATGCCTCGGTCGCAGCCCGAGCTAGCTCGAGCGGGTCCGAGAACACTCCTTGGTCGGCAAAGGGAGGATTCACCGAGACCAGTCGCTCCCCTGCAAAGAAGGCTTAGCCGGAAAATGAGGATCTGATCGACTATGCTGAGTGGCAAGCGAAAGGTGAGCGAGACAAACCTTCGCCAGGAAGGATAAGCGGCAGGGACTCGAGGCCGCGACGGAGGAAGGCGACTTCAAAGTCCTTGTACAAGAGGAACTTATGCAGCTCGGCGTCGTTGCCAGACACACTCGGCGGACGGTACACCTCCTCGCTCTTCTACAGGGGCGAGAAGGGAATGTTGCCAAGGTCGCCCCGGATGAAGACAATTTTCGACATCCAATTTTGGTTCTTGTTGGCGACCTCGCGGATCTTTATGGACGTACCGCCAAAGAAGGTGACCCCATCGGCATTGGCCTTGTAAGAGAAGAGTTTGCTGAAGACGGTGAGGTTGAACTCGATCCGCTCTCGGCGGAGGTAGCAAGCGAATCCCACTACCATGACGATGGCGTTGGGATTGAGCTGCGCGGGCACGACGCCGTAGTATTTGAGAACCTGGCGGACTTTCGGCCAGAGCGGCAGGCACAACCCCACCTCAAAGTGCGAGATGGGGAAGGCGAGTTCATCCTCGAGGAAGGAGTTTATGGCTTCATGATCCGCCGGAAGACGGGCCACGAAGCCGGCGGGAACGTAGTCCGCCACGAACTCGGCGAGCTCGTCCGCCGTAGTGTTGCACTCGAAGAAGCAGTGATCGGCGAAGTTTTGGGCACACTTAGCGCGACCATCAGAGTCAGTATTTCGTTTTCCCATGATCGCCGAAGGAATGGAGATGCGCAAGCAGAAGGCGGGAAGGCAAGGAAGAAAGGAGATAAGAAGGCAATAAAGGCGTAGCCGGGGGTAGGTGAGGATCCCTATTTATAGAAAAAGGGGAGGAGAAGCGGAGCCAACCGACCAGCCCGACTCGCATACTCCGTCTCACCGCTCTCTACTCGCCAACCTCAGCGAGCCCGCTGGAAGAATTCGAAACGACGCGCGCCGCTCAAGAGAAATAAGATACGCTCGCATAACAAAAATTCATACAGCTTATTAGCATATAAAAAGTAGATTGTCCAGAACAATAGAAAACTAGAAATACATGCATGAATCAGGCGACAGCAGGGGCGAG
Source organism: Platanthera zijinensis (assembly GCA_039513925.1). NCBI lineage: Eukaryota > Viridiplantae > Streptophyta > Magnoliopsida > Asparagales > Orchidaceae > Platanthera > Platanthera zijinensis. The sequence goes on from CM077096.1 coordinate 157,518,119, forward strand.
TGCCGGTCGGCTCACAGGGGAGCCTCCCTTAATTACCCCGTTCTCGCCGGCCTGATGTCGCCAGCCGCTGCGTGAAGAGATGCCGAAGCTGCCCCAAGTTCCTGTTCGCCGCTCATAGGTTCTCATCGATCTCGTCAAAAAGCGTGGAGGAAGACGTCGCCACAAACGCCGAGCTGACCCTCGCCTCGCCAGCGAGATGCGCGCACTCCTCCTGCAGCCTGGAATTATCCTTCCTCAGCTCGTGGAGCTCGCACACTAACTTTTTGAGGACCAGTTGGCTTCGCCTCAACCGTTCGGGGCTATCCATCTCTAAATCCAGGAAGGCATCTAAAGCGCGCGGCGACGGGAGGGGCGAGTAACGAGCCCGTTCGGCTGAGTCATCAGGCCCGGATCGGCTAGGAAGGTCTGCGAGAAAAAGTCAAGACAGCGGATGGGAAGAGCGAGCACCGATTGAAGTCAGACGCAAGGTGAAGGGGTCAGAAACATACCTCTAGAATTTCGGGAAAAGTCGAGAGCAGATGTGCGCCCGGCGCCCTCCTCAGCGGCCGCGGGAGCAGGAGAGGGTTATCGTGAAGGGGTGCGAGCTGGCGACCTCGGTTCCCACGAGTCCAGCCCAGTAGTCGTGGCGCCGAGGAGCGGGTCCTGCGGGTGTGGATTAGAGGATGGCTCAGACGTCTTGGCAAGGGGATTCTCGGCCATCGGCGTGGAGACCTCGCTGCCAGGGTCTTGTTCGGTGGTAAGGTCCACAATGTATTTATTAAGGGTAGCTGGAACAGGATGGCTGGAGGAGTTGGAGCCATTGGCCAAAGTGTTTTTTAACTCGGCAAAGATGTGCTCGGCCTCAGGAGTAAAGGGCCTCGCCCTCTTGACCGAGCCAAATTCGGTGAAGCGGCGAGCCGGGGCATTCAGATCCGTTAAAGCCGCAGCACAAAGGGCGGTCTCCTCGTGAGATTTCACGAGTCGCTCCATGACCTCTTTGGGGAGGGGCATCTCGGCAAGGTTTAGTAAAGAAAGGAGCGGAGGTCAGCTGGGTATGCTGGGTGTGTATATATAGCCATCAATGGGGCCCACCAAGAGATTCTTTTTGGCTCCTGTCGCACTCGCAGGATCCCAGGGGTTGGATGATTCTTTCCTAGTTTGTGCCAACCTCGCAAAGAGCGGGGATTGTGTACAACCCCGTATCCAGCGAGTGGGCTAGCAGGAGCCAAATCGGCCAGCTTAGACCGCCACAGAACCCCGGGCGAGTTCAGCTAGATCTATGAGCTCATCATGCCGAGCACAGGCTCGGTAGTCGTCGTGCCGAGCCCAGAGTTTGTGGAGCTGAGCGCCGACATCTGCGAGCAGGGGCCTCGGGAGCAACTCGCCGGGAGCAACTCGCCCAGGGCGAGGCGAGCCGGGCCGGCGGCGCTGAGAGAGGCGAGCTCACTCAACGACTTCTCCCGTAGTGTTGAGAGAGGCGAGCTCACTCAACACCTTCTCCCGTAGCGTTGAGAGAGGCGAGCTCACTCAATGCCTTCTCCCGTAGCGTTGAGAGAGGCGAGCTCACTCAACGCCTTCTCCCGTAGCATTGAGAGAGGCGAGCTCACTCAACGCCTTCTCCCGTAGCGTTGAGAGAGGCGAGGTCACTCAACGCCTTCCCCCCTAGCGCTGGGGAAGGTGGGCTCACTCGCCGCTTCTCATCTCGGCATAGAGTGGAGCTCTCTCGCTCCTGTACTCGCCGCCCTCGCCCAGTGGACATTTTCTCAGGGGCCGCTCGCCCTTCAGTTGTGGGGTGTTTTTACCGTGTTGCCCCCAGTGAAATTTGGATATTTGCAGACCGTCTTTTCCTATAAATAAGACCCAAGAGGTATCTCAGGAGGCACGCTTTTCTTGTGCCCGGTCTTCTAGCGCTTTATGAGATACCTTAGCTTCAGCACTTGGCTAGGGAGGGGAAGCGCTCTAAGATCTTCCGGGTGTGTGGTGGGACCTCCGTGCTGGAGCCTTGGGTCGGTCCCTGATCCTTTTCATTTTGCTACTTGACCTCGTAGGGAGAGAAGTAAGTGTGCGACCATCCCTTCCCCAAGGGACGAACTCCTCTGAGACCGATTTTTCGGTTTCAACAGCACATACACGTGCTCGCCACCCCACAAAAGAATTCGACCACGAATTCGAATGAGGAAGACCGAGAGACGCTGATACCAAAATGTAATGACTCCACCCGTTACATAACATATAATAGAAGGTCTGGCCGGGGCCCCATACTATATGCCACAAACAGACGGGGAGGTTACAGGTTAATACCACAACACTGTCGCACCCTAACTCAGAGCATTCTAGCGAAAGATTTTAACAATAATATGAACTCACAACAGGAATGTCCACTATATATAAAACCATCTTTATATATAAACTTTTAGCAGAAATGTTGTCAAATACACAAAAGGGGGTTGGCCTTAAGGCCTTACAGTTACTCTTTACATAGTGGATTACAAACCTCGACGCGCAGGCCTGCCACTCATGAGCAATATATATATATATAACCTTCAAGGGCTAGCAGCGGCAGTAGCAATAGCAATACCAGCAGGGACTTCAGCCCTTCACTTCCCGCTCGGCTCTCCTGCACCTGCACAGGGACAATCCACCCAGAATGTGGCATACAAGGTAACAGTCAGCATTCAGCTGAACAATTTATAAGAATCCTTCCCCTTTTCTGGGGCAGTGACATTCCTTCCCTGCAGAGCAATACATCATCAATATAGTATATATTATGCTCTCGCGCACATTCAAGCCAACAAAACCGCCAGCCATACGGCCCGACGATCCGTGCACTCAGGGCACATTCTTGGTGCACCGGCGAACCAGGGTCAACACCACCGTTTACACGGTATTGAGCATTTAGTCTTAATGGCGCGCAGGCCTAAGACTCTCATTATGCGCTCCAACATGACCATCACTTAGGTCCTCCCGTTGGACGGGCATAACACAGGTACAGATCAACCACCCCCCGTTGCTCAAATCGCCTTGCCATCACCAAGTACAACGTACTCGAGGCTATACTAAAGGCGCAGGTCGGTTTCACCTTTCCTGTTCAGCATGAAGCCTTTTTATGAGCTCGCAGCTCACAATAGCCATAACGTCCGCCACGGACTGGCTTCACATTAACCACACTGTACAAAATAGGACTGGCTTCATTGCCCATCAAGGACTGGCTACACCGTAGCCACAGCACAGCAGAACAAGGGCATTTTCCTGGAATTCCACATTCCAGTACTTCCTGCTACTCCCTTTCACAGGCACAACCCATCGACCCCATAAACTACTCGAGTATACGCAGAGTCTTCTCCGGTGCGTAAATGCAACAACACCAATCCAGACCAACCTGTCCAGATGGGCTTCACCCAGCATGCCTATCCCGTACTACACACTTCCGGGTCTAGATGCAGACTCAACATGGGATAACAACTATCAACCCACCGGAGTCACTCGCTCTTTCCACCCTTTGGTGGAGAGGATTCCTTACTCATGCATAAAGGAGGACTTCATATATCCAAGAAGGAAGATCGTTACCCTTGACGATCTCTTGGGAGCCATCGAAAATCTGTCCAGTTGGAAAGCACCGCAACAGCTTTGCCTCCACAGAACTAGCCTCGGATCTCGAATGGGACCTCGGGAGCTCCACCAATGGCTTGCTCTTCTCCTCCTTCTCCTTCCTCCAAGCTCTCCCTTTTGCTCTTTTGGTTTGAATGAGAGATGATGCCAACTCCCCAGTCTTATCACCGCAGGAAAGCACCTGGGCCATTGGATCCAAATAGAAATAAATGGATGGCCAAGATCTGCCAAAACTCCATGTTTTGACCTGACACAGCCTATGACACGCCCGTGTCATAGGCCGTGTACTCCAAGCGGTACACGAACCAACTCAAATCAGATTAGAACACGGGCTTCAACACGCCCGTATTACATGGTACACGCCCGTGTAATTTGGCGTGTTCCTCAATCGACACAGGTCAACCAACATCCTGAGAACCACACAGGTCCTGGACACACCTGTATCAACTTTGACATGGCCGTGTACTCCAGAACACGCCTGGACTCCAGTCCGTGTCCTTATCCAACACAATCCGCTCATCGACCCGAGCACGACACGCCCTGGGACACGCCTGTGTGCCTCACTCAATGCCTTCTCGAGACCAAAACTGCACTCGAGAAACCAGAGTAGGACACACCCTGGGACACGCCCGTGTCCCAGGCCGTATCACGCCCCATTTTGGGACTTTTGAATTTTGAGGTGTTACAACCCTCCCCTTCTTACAATAAATTTCGTCCTGAAATTTGAACACAGCAAGGAAACTCAGCAATCAATAAGATATAAGTTATATATCAAAATGTACGTTCAAAAAAAAGACGCACGATTATACAGTTTAAACAAACAACTCGGGAAAATTAGCATGTATGGTCTGCTCCCGCTCCCATGTTAGCTCATCACGACCACAATTATCCCACCGGATTTTGACCATCCCGATTGTCTTGTTCCGCAATTGTTTATCGACTCTGTCTTCGATTCGAAAGGGCCGAACTTTCGTCGTTAGCCCATATTCGGCCGACACGCGATCATTCTCTATCACTTGAGCTGGATCCTTGACAGCTTTCCGGAGCACGGAGATGTGAAACACATCATGCAGTCCACTTAACTCAGTCGAAAGAGCTAGCCGATAAGCTGCTTCCCCAACTCACTCCACCACTTCAAACGGACCAAGATATCTCAGGCTTAGCTTTTTCAATCGCCGAATCCTGGACACGCCTTTGAATGGTTTGATCTTTAGATATACCCAATCTCACACCGCAAACTCCACGTTTCGGTGCTTGACATTGTAGTACTTTGCTTGACGATCTTGGGCTATCAACATCCTCTCCCGAATAGAGCGTATTGTCGAAGTAGCTTCTTCGACATCCTTACGCGGATATACCTTTGACTCGCATGCTTCCTCCCAAGATAGCGGTGTACGACATTTTCGACCATATAAAGCTTCATATGGAGTCATACCGATGCTCGCTTGGTAGCTATTATTGTAGGCAAACTCCACCATATAGAGATGATCTTCCAATCTCTTACCAAAATCCAGGGCACATATTCAGAGTATATCTTCCATCGTCCTGTTGGTCTGCTCAGTTTGGCCATCCTTTTGGTGATGAAAGGCTGTACTGAATGTTAGCTTTATGCCCAACAGCTGATGGATTATCCTTCAATCACTTGATGTGAATCTCCCATCACGGTCACTAACGATACTCCGGAGAACACCGTGCAATCGAACGATCTACTCCACATATAGTTTTGCCAATGTTTCCACTGAATCGTCTCTCTTATTCGGTAGGAAGTGAGCCACTTTTGTCAACCGATCTACAATCACCCAGATTGAATCATTCCCGCGTTGAGATCTTGGTAATCCGTGTACAAAATCCATTGAAATATCGTCAAACTTCCATACCGGAATAGGTAACGACTTCAGGAAACCGTCAGGCTTCTGACATTCTGCCTTGACTAATGCACATGTATGACATTTAGCCAAATAATGGGCTATGTCTTTCTTTAGTCATGGCCACCAAAACAACTTCTTCATATCCTTGAACATCTTTGTGCTCCCAGGGTGAATTGAGTATTTGGCAAAATGAGCTTCATACATTAATTCCTCTCTCAATTTACCCAAATGTGGGACGCACAAATGGCCATCCTTCCGTAACAAACCATCATCCCAGGAGAATTGTCCATCAGACCCATCCTTTGCATAGCGTTGGAGACTTTCATCAAGCTCCGTTGCCCGTCGAACTCTGTCCATAAGGTCATACTGTACCTCCGTCCAGTTCAAACATGCTTCGGCTATGGTATTCTTGTCAACACAAGATATTTCTAACACTTCCAACTCCTGGATCAGACGTTCATCATGCATCTGCAACCAACTTGCCTGCATTGGAGTCCTCCGACTCAAAGCATCAGCGACCACATTTCCCTTCCCAAGAGTATAGTGAATTTTGAAGGTGTAGTCTCCAAGAAACTCCATCCACCTCCGTTGTCGCATATTCAGCTCTTTCTGATCCAACAGATACTTTAGGCTCTTATGATCTGTAAAGATATCCACTTTAACGCCATAAAGATAGTGCCGCCACAACTTCAGCGCAAAGATTACCACCGCCAACTCCAAGTCGTGGACGGGATAATTGCGTTCGTGCACTTTCAATTGACATAAGCCATAAGCAATCACCTTGCCGAATTGCAGAAGAACGCAGCCTAAGCCGCTCCCTGAAGCATCACTATATATCTCATAGCCATCTGTACCATATGGAGATGTCAACACAGGCGCTGTGGTCAAACGACACTTTAGCTCTTCAAAAGCTCGCGCGCACTCCGGCGTCCAGACAAACTTCTGATCTTTCCTTGTCAACGTGGTCAGAGGCAAAGCAATCCGTGAGAAGTTTTCCACAAACCGTCTGTAGTAGCCTGCTAGTCCAAGGAAACTCCTGACTTAGGCCACCGAAGACAATATTGGCCACTCACGTATGGCATTGATCTTTGACGGATCTACTGCTATACCCTCTCCACTTACCACGTGACCAAGAAAAGCCACCGACGACAGCCAAAACTCACACTTTGAGAATTTGGCATAAAGCTTATTCCTCCACAAGGTATGCAACACCAACCGCAAATGGTTTGCATGATCAGCTTCCGACTGAGAGTACACCAATATATCATCAATGAATACGATCACAAAGAGATCTAAGTACTCTCGAAATGTTCGATGCATAAGATCCATGAATATCGAAGGCGCATTACATAAGCCAAATGACATTACAGTGAACTCATAATGCCCGTAACGGGTTCCAAATGTTGTCTTGGGAATGTCGCATTCCCTAATCCTCAGCTGGTGATATCCCGACTTCAAATCCAATTTGGAATAAACGGTTGATCCCGCCAGCTGATCAAACAAGTCATCTATCCGAGGAATCGGATACTTGTTTTTCTCTGTCAGCTTATTTAACTCACGAAAGTCAATGCACAATCGTAGGCTACTGTCTTTCTTTTTCACAAACAGAACATGCGCGCTCCAAGGGGGCATACTTGGGCGTATATATCCCTGTTTCAACAACTCTTGCAACTGAACCTTCAGTTCTGCCATCTCCTTTGGCGCTACATGATATGACGAGCGGGCCACAGGTTTCGCACCTGGCTCCAACTCAATAGAGAAGTCGATCTCCCGCTGGGGCGGTAACCCAGGAAGATCCTTTGGAAAAGCATCATCGAACTCTGACACAATCGGAACATCGTGCACACTGGCCTTTGGCTCAACAACTTGAATAAGCGTGAAGAATAACTCCACGCCCTTCCGCACAGCATTGACGACTTGGAGGGCAGATATCAAGATCCCGCCTACTCCTCGCAAACCAATGAATTTAGTCTTAAGCTCGGTATTCTAGCCCAGTGTGATCTCCTTTGAATTGCAATCAATATAGGCACGCTGCTCCGAGAGCCAGTCCATGCCAAAGATCACGTTAAACTCTGATATTGGCAGCACAAATGCACTTAATCCAAAATCCCGACTCCCTATTTGCACAACCATATCGCAGACCTGATCCGCAAGCATCATACAACCATTAGGTAATAATACCTTTACCCTATCTGTCGTCCCATGACTCGGTACTCCAATTCGAGCTACTAAGTCTTTGGACAGAAAGGAATGCGAAGCACCCGTATCAAATAGTGCTCTCGCCGGGTTGTTTAAAATCAGGACAAAGCCTGTAGCACACATATCATGCACAAGCCATAGAGAAAGTATGCAAGATAACCAAAACAAGCAATAACTTAAATCGTACCTGTGACGACGTCACTTTGCTTTATAGCCTCCTGTTGTCCAAGATTATATACTCTGGGCTGCGCCTGGGATGTAGAGGACTCTACCACTACTTTGCCTTTCTCAGCATAAGACGGTATGTACTCCTTTATATACTCCTGTTGTCCAAGATATTTCGTTTTGAAATTTTAGGTATTGAGATATTCTAACACATATTTTTGTAGCCTTTGTACATTCCTTTTATTTTTAAAATTTAGGTATTGAGGTTTTCCATCGCATGTTTTCCTATCATCCCTTTTATTTCTAGCTACAACTTTTGATTGAATTAATTTTAGTCTATCAACTAATTTTGTTCACCCTCTTTGAAGTTTTTGTGGGTTACCTACCGCCTTAGCTCAGGTTTGGACCAGACGCACAACCAGTCAATGAAAATCCAAGCAAGAGTCTTTTTTACCTTGGAAAAACCCGAAAAGGGTGAAAAACCACGTGGTCAAATCTGTGCCGGACCAAAATCCACTATTTAGCTTTGAGTTTACAAATATTGGGAGTTACCTCGGAGGGTGACAGGTCACCGCTCCGTTATAAGCTCAGAGTGCAAAAAAACATGGAATAAATTAAGTCCATGAAGCTTAGATGAGAGCGTCCACATGAGCGTTTCACTGTAGGAGCATTTTCCAGTGTCTTTTCCCGAGCTCATAGAAGCGTCCAAGTGAGCTCCAGAGATTGTGCAAGCTAGAGAGGGAGCGAAGAAAATTCCAAGCGGAGAAATGATCTAAGTCTCACATTCTCATCTGAAAACCTCAGAGCTCTATTTAGTCTCGGGAGTTGCTTGTCTTCAAAATGAAGGCTTAGGGCCCTTTTATATTTTTCTTGAGGGACATGTTGTTAATTACTCTGGGCTGGATCTTGAGTTGGCGGATGACGTTGCTCCATTCTGGTCACATGGATCACCAATTTTCATGAAATGACGGATGTGTCCACCGAACGGCTTCGGCAGCCCAGGCAAGCTGCCCGACGGCGACGGAGACCGGAGGCATCGACTATCGCTGGCATGCGCCGCACACACGTAAGGGAGCCCGCAAGGTATGCCCATTAGCGCGGCCACACCCCAACGTGTGTGTGCGCTCTAGCGTTGGGCGCATGGGCTCGTCCGGGTGTCGCGCACGTTCTCCAATACTGTGATGTTCATGTGTGTGTCGGAGTGATGCGCGCTCGTGTATGGGGCGCGCACGTGCCTTGGTGGTGTTTTGGATCCCTTTGAAGGAGCGCAGCCTGTGCGCGTGGCTCGCTCGTTTGGGTTGAATCTCATGCACGTTTGCTTGAAGTCCTCCCGGTTTGACTTGGAAATACTTAGGAAGAACCCTATCAAATGCCCTCAAATTTTTGCAGGTCGTAATCAGTAAAGCAACATGTCCGAAATTTTTTGTCCTCGATCATTTTGCATTGGGTTTGTGGACTTTGGATTATTTCACCAAGCACGAGTCACTAGTTAATTTTTGATTGTGGCGTGGGAAGTCCTTTCTATTTGTCCTTGATGCATATGTTGATGACTTAGAGTTACTCGGTGTCAGCCTTACGATGTGGAGATCCTGTAGTTGATATTAGACGGGGATCTTTGCAGCTGCTAACTTGCGTTTTGCTTTCGCGATGGCGGTGATGTGCAAAACCTAACACCATATCGTACATTGGTGCATTTAGTGGCCTTGGAGATGTTCTCCTGATTCAAGGTCTTCTCTTATTAGATGATATATGAGGATTCGAGGTCCATCCCGTGGAGGAATCTGGAGGATGATTTGCGACTCGCTCCTGTCTTGAAGAGTATAAGGACCCGAGGTCCGTCCTTGTCACGGGGCTCGTTTGTTTAGGAGATGTTGAAGGTCCCAAGCTCTGCTCTTATGAGCAATCATTAGAGGACTTCATGCTCGTTCTTATCGAGAATCAAGGCAGAGCCGTCCGAGGCAGAGGCCGAGTTGGTTTGGTCGGAGGATTAAGGGGACCCCAAGATGACTGCTTTGGAGGTTAGTCCGTCATGGGAGGATGCGCGTACCGTTGCGCTCTACCTTGCGCCTGGCGAGATATTCCGTGCAACACGAAGGGTGTGAGGGCGTTATATACATTAGATAGGCGTTGCCTTGATAGGTTGTGTTGATATTGATGCTGAGAGGTTTACTTGATTGTATGCGAGTCGTGCATACACTCTGTCTCTTTTGTTATAACTTTGCCTTTGCTACAATGAGCACAAATTAGTCCGGTAGCTTGCATTTTTCTCGCAATATATATCTTGGGGCATCACAGAGTTTTCCTCCCGTTTGAGTCTCGGGTGCCCCGCTGAATCAGAAACATTTTGCCTTCCGTTCTCCATTTGCTCGAACACATGTATTTGACGTGGTGTGTTGATCTTACAATTTCTGCTGGGCGTGAGCGCTTGAGGCTGATGTAATGTGAGGGGATGTTTGCCCCCTTTATTTGGATGGATCCTGGGGACACAAAGTCTGCTTTTGTATAAGTGGCGTAGGAGGATTCGTGGTTTGCCCTAGCCAAACTCCATAAGAGGATTGATGACTCATTCCTATCTTGGGAGGACTCGAGGTCCGTTGCCTTGGAGGTGGCAAAGGATCTTTGTCTGTCTATGCCTTGGAAGGATTTGGGGTCTGTTCAATTGGTGATGGTGAATGACCTTTGTTTGTTCGCGGCTCAAGAGAACCGGGGTTCATCCGGGTGGAGATGGAAAAGAACCTTTGTTCGTTCGCCTCTTAAGAGAACCAGGGTTCTTCCAGGTAGAGGTGCCAAATAACCTTTATTCGTTTGCATGTTAGGAGGACCGAGGTCTATCTAGGTGAATGTGGAGAAGAACCTTTATTCATTTGCGCCTTGGAGGACCCGGGTCCGTCCGGGTGAGGGCGGCGAATAACCTTTGTTCGTTTGTGCATCAGGTGGACCGAGGTTTGTTCGGGTGTATGTGGAGAAGAACCTTTATTTGTTTGCGCCTCTGGAGGATCGGGGTCCGTCTAGGTAGAGGTGGAGAAGAATCTTTTTTTGTTTGCGCTTCAGGAGGACTTGGGTTTGTCTGGGTGGAGGTGAAAAAGAATCTTTGATCATTCACACCTCATGTGGACTGGGGTCTGTCTGGGTGAAGGTGGCAAAGAACCTTTTTTATTCGGGCATCAGGAGGACCGAGGTCTATCCTGGTAGAGGTGGCAAATAACCTTTGTTCATTCCCAACTCAGGGGGACTGGGGTACATCCAAGTGAGCGTGTAGAAGAACCTTTGTCCATCACACCTAGGAGGTGCAAAAGGGCCTTTGTCCATCTCGCCTTTGTAGTATGGATCATGTGGCCCGTTCGTCTTTTAGAGATTCGTCCATTATGAAAGGGAAAGTAGATGATATGTTGCTGAAAGGGAAGGTACACGTGCTTGTGAATTTCTTCTCACAACTTATTCTTGTAAAAGTAGGAAAATCAATAGATAGTGTGGGGAGAATTTGCCCCCCAAGTCTATCTTAAGTTCCACACGGTCCTTTATGGCCCGGGTCCTGGCCGGGGTATAACTACTGTAGGTAGTAGAGTTGTGATGCCTCCAGATCACCCTCCACAACACCTATCCCTCATGGAGTGATGAACTTCATAGTCAGGTGCGGAATAGATGGGATTACCTCGAAGAGCATCTAGAGTAGCCGACCAAAGATTGCATTATATGCCAAGCTAGAGTCGACTACAACAAACTGAACATCCCAGGTGACCTGCCTTGGGAATTCTCCTTGGGTGATGATGAGAGTTATTGTCCCTCATACTAGAACTGGGCTTTTGTCGAGCCCATACACTGGTCCCATCGCTGGCTCGATGAAATCCTGGGGATCTTCACGCTGAGCAGTTTAGATGTGAATAGGACATTCACCAAGCTTCCACTGTCGATTAGTATTCTTCTGGCCCTAAAGAAGGGATTGCCGATTCCTATGCTGATGACAAGGAGATCTTGATTCGGCGTGCGCACTCCCTCCAGGTCCTTGTCTTTAAAATTGATGGCGGTGTCTGATTGTGGCTTCAAATTTTCTGGATCCTTTTCCAACTAAGCGACAGAGAGGATATGGGCGACGGGGAAGGGAGAGTCGGTGATGGTTTTGACTACTCCGATCATCTGCCTGCCCCCTGCATATCTTGGCATGCCAAGGGATGCTCCCGTTCTAGCTGGTATGGCAGAGGCAGATTTGATACTTGGTTTACAATTACCTCCCCAGATGCACCTAGCGAATGAGGTGTTCTATCTCCTCTTTCAGTCAGGTGCAGTCCTCCGTGATGTTCCCATTCCCCCGATGAAACTAGTAATATTGTGTAATATCCCTCAAACAACTAGACCCCTAGGAGTAGTTTTGTCATAACTAGATCATGACAAAACCCTAGGAAGCCTAAGAAGACAAAGTGAACCTAGGAATGTAGGTGAGACCACTATGGTCTGCAAATAGTAAATTTCTGAACCCTAGTTTAAGATGGCCATGGGGCTTCACCAAGACTTCAAGACCCCATTATGGTCTCATCAACCCATTGTAAGGTCCATTAGAGCCCTAGGGGTTCATTGGAGTCGACCCAGGGTGGCCAAGTTGACCTAGAACCACTCTAGGCTTAAATTAGGCAAGGTGCCCTAACTAAGGGCAGTGTGCCCTAGTAAAGCCCAAATAACCCTACCAAGGCCTTCCTAGACCTAAAGTGGGGTCAATGTGTCACTAAGGACCCATGGAGGGCAGTCAAAGTGGTTAAGTTGACCAAAGTCAACTCTAACCCTAAATGGGTCAACCTGACCTACATAGTATCAACTGACCTTCCCTTAGCCAAGTGGACCCCACACATACCTTCCTAACCCTAGTAAGAGGCCAATGGGTCACCAAGGACCCATTGGGGTCAACCAAAAAGGCTAAGTTGACCCAAGTCAACTCTAACCCTAAAGTGGTCAAAGTGCCATGATTAAGGGTCAAGTGACCTCCAAGGGCCAAGTCAACCCCACCTAGACCTTAGGGGAGGCCAATGGGTCACCAAGGACCCATTAGGGGCAACCTCAAAGACCAAATTGACCAAGGTCAACCCTAGTCAAGGTTTAGGTCAAGCTATCCCAAATGGGCTAACTCAAGCTCAAGCCCAATTCACTTGGGCCAACCTTGTATTGGTGGATGAAATGAACATGTGGGCTGCCATTGGGTTAGGTAGAAGTCAAATTTCAGGCTTGGTGAGTAGGAGAGAGAAAAAGCTTCAAAGGGAAGAGAGAGAAAGAGAAGAGAGTAAAGGGGGAAGACTTTGGGGCTCATCCTCCCCCTTCCCCAACCCCCCATTCAATTCACTAGGAAAAGGAGTGCAATCCCATTTCAACCAGCTGGTATTTGACTGGTTTGAGCCATGCTTCATTCCCCACCCACCATGGCCGAAATTTTGACTAAGAGGGGCCATTAATGGCAATGTAGCCTACAACCACCTAACACCCCAACTCTCCTTCTTAAAAGCTTCACTGGACTCCAGGGATTCAATTCCACACATTACCTGAAGGAGCCAAGGGAGTTCACTGTGCTGTTGCAGAAATTCGACCACCACCACCACCATGACGTTCCGGCGATCGGCAAGGCTACAACCACCCACACAGGTCCTCCTCCACTCCTTCCATGGGTAGTTCATAGCAATCTTTAGGGCCAAGGTTCGGGCTCAATTGAGCCCGATCCAATTTGAAAAATTCCTGGTTTTTCCGTTAATTTGCACTTGTCGGGTTCTCCAGAATAAGCCCCTCCGGCGGCTGTGCCGCCGCCTAGCGATAGCCACCACCTCGACGGAGGTGGCGGTGGCGGTGGCCGCCGGGGAGGTGGTCGGATGGCCGGCGACAGCGACTAGAAGAAGCTCCAGGTGGGTTGAATAGAGACCATCGGCTGGAGGTAAAAGACAACCGGATGCCGTTAAAAGCTGCGCCAAGATTCGTGCTGGAATGATTTTAAACTATAGGTTTATAATATACATTTTAATGATTTCTGTCACACAAAATGTATTTAATGTTTTTAATTTTTAAAAATACTTAGAAGCTATTTCACAGAATGTGGTCAACATAAAAATGGTAGCCTGGAGAGTCTAGTATACTGCAAAATTAGATTGAACCTATTTGGGTGACTACTTTGACCAGTGCACTCATTTTGGTGGGGTCTATACCTAGGGCTAGGCAGAAATTAAAGTGGGTGCCCACACTTCATCTATGGTCCAAATGACTTGAAATTTGGACGAGGAGTCACCCTAAACCATATCTAGGTCCTGCCCAAAAATGAGAATTTTTGAGGACAATTTTTCTATAGTTTTGGAAATTATTTAATTTCTCTAGGGTAAATTAATATAGGGACCAAATGACCTCCAAACTCACCCAAATTTCGGTGAGTGGTGCTTGGGGTAATTATAAAGCTCTGGTTAAAATTTCATCTCATTTGGAGGTGGGTTGAACTGAAATCATGCAAGCCCTAGCCTTGCCCTAAAAAGGGTATATAGGTCAAAAAGTGCACTTTGGGTTTTGTGGCCAAATCACCTCAACAGAGGTTGAAATTGGGGCCACTGGCTTGGCAAGGCTTTTAACACCTCCCCATAGAAGATGGGGTAGATTGGAATAAATTTGCCCTAAGATCTAAGACCAAACCCTAAGGAAGGACTTTTGTGCCTTGTGAAGGACATGAGGCCAAAAGACCTTGAATGAACTTGAAATTTGGTAGGGAGGGTACTAGGATAGCTAAATCCCTCTGGTAAAATATAAGGGGATTTGGGAAAGGGTAGGACCCACAAAGCCCTAACAGTAGTTTAGGGCACAAACATTGTAGTGCTAGAATAGGTTAGTAAAACTCCTTGAACAATAATAAAAATTGGGTAGTGTAGTTATGAGAATAGATTGAACCTCTGGTAATTTAATTGGGAATTTTGGATCAATATTCTTATCACTTTCTTTGTAACTCATGGGATTGCCCTAATTAGTCATTTGGTCATTATGATCCCACTGCCAATTGGAAGGTCATGAAAATTTGGCATAGGGAGTTTTAGACCCTCTTGATCATGTATAAATTTTATTAGAATTTTTGAATACATTTTTGTAGTACCTACTTCACAAGCTCATTAACTTGGAAAATTGTTCAATAATTTTATTAAAGCTTAGTACTTGTTAATAAATTATGAAACTTGACCTAGAGAATTTATATGTCCTTACAATCATCCTTGAATTTTCTCTGAATTTTTGGAAGTATTATTGTTGTACTTATCTCATAAAATAATTTATTGTGAGATATATTTAAAAATTAAAATTAGGGGCTTAAACCTTGCTGAAAAATTAGGAGACTTTGTATTTTAAGTTAAATATTCATATTGTATTTAATATAAATTTGGTGGAATATTATCTAGTCTGAAATTGGTACTTCATGTTCAAACTTAGAATTTTTGGCTACTAGAATAATTAAATAAATTATCAGACAAATAGAAAAATTTTGAATTTCTGGATTTAGGCCACAAAGGTCATAATAGCCCTCCAATAATTACTATAGGAGTACTGAGTGATTATTTGATGTACCTCCCATTTTACATGCTATATAGCTTAAGTGATCTGCATATAGTAAAAATTGCAGAAATTATGTTGGAGTATAAATTTGGGCGCATGAGTTGGGATTAGTGGTTTGCTGGTTTGGATAAATAAAAATGAGTTCATCATTGGAAGTAGGATGAGTAGAGGGTTGGATTGGC
The DNA here is from genome assembly GCA_039513925.1 of Platanthera zijinensis. Classification (NCBI taxonomy): domain Eukaryota; kingdom Viridiplantae; phylum Streptophyta; class Magnoliopsida; order Asparagales; family Orchidaceae; genus Platanthera; species Platanthera zijinensis. The sequence goes on from CM077096.1 coordinate 157,533,669, forward strand.
GAGTGTTAGGTGATGCTCGGGATCGACGAAAGATCGTCTTTCCCGTAAAGAGGAAGTGTCAAATACACTAGGGTTAGATCCAATACAATAATTAAGGGGCTAGGAGTTGGGTATTAACCAATAAGAATAAGTGCCTTGAGAAAGGGAGCTTTGGGCTTCAGCCCATCGTAGCTACTAGTGCCCTCGAGAGCCCTTCGCGGGGAATACCTTGGACAGTCCTGGGCTAAACCTAAATTGTAGACAAAAACTGAAATGCAAGAGTAACTAGTAAATCTAGGGTTTCACCTTCTCACACCTCGATGTCTCGGGGAGATAGGTTGGGTCACTCGGGCAGTAAGCCAGTGGTTTTGGTGATGGGCAGGATAACCCGACGAGCTTTGGCTCGGTAATGGTTTGTGATGGGCAGGTTGGCTCGGTTGATGTTTATGATGGACGGGATGGTCCGGGGAGCTTTGGCTCGGTTGATGTTTATGACGGACGGGATGGTCCGGGGAGCTTTGGCTCGGTAGCTGATACATAAGGTTGCATGTGCATAAAGTATAAGGTGGTGGGTCTTCGGTATTGGAGGGTCGATGCACCGACACCAACACGTTGACTCGACGAGTGTGGTTTAGCACTTGGCCAAATAAAGTCCGGTGCGCCAGCCGGCAAGAGTACGCGGGAGCTCCGCTTAGTGCACCAACGTTGAGGCGTACGATATGTCTGACTGGTAGTGTAATTACCGGTTTAGAGGTGGGCGAGGCCCAACCCACCGCTTCCGTTTGCCACTACGGAGGTATCCTGGGAGGTTCGGCTCCAGAATGGGGGAACTAAAGGTCTGTGTACACAGAGTCGAGTGGGTGAGTTGCACTTGCATGTTCACATCATGGCATAATTGTATTTCAAAGCATAATAATTGCATATAAGCCGACACCTATTGTATAAGTGGTATGGGACGCTTTATACAATAGGCCCTACAAAACGACCCCTTGGTTTATAAGTTTGTGCAAGAGTGCTTATAAGTTAAGGTTTTTATTCAGTATTACATATTTATGCTTGCTAAAAAAAAACCGACACCCTATCGTATAAATCGGTATGAGACTTTTTGTACGATAGGAGCCCTGCAAAAGATCTCTTAGCTTATGTATTTTCATATAAGTTAAGGTTACATTCTTATTCAGTTTTTCTTACCTTTATTACTGTCTTATATACTTTAGAACTGCTAGATTAGTTCCACCGCCATCTGCTTATTTGTTATTCTCCACTTTCATGTCCTCTCTTTTCCTTCTCCTCGCTCGGTGCCTAGGAGCCATGGGGGAAGGGGCGGGGGATGATAGGATTTAGTATTTTAGACTAATGGTTTTCGAACCACATAATTTTAGGGGACCATGGAGCCCAGCATGGAGGAGCAGCCCCAGAGGTCGGCACGTTTGGAGATCGGGCAGTCTAGTACCGGAGTTCAGACGGCAGGGACTGTGTGTCCTGATCGCAAGTAGTTATATTAGTTTTGCTTTCGCGATGAGAGATATGTAGTGAGGACTTGATGTACTGGGCATAAGCCCAAGATTTAGTATTTTTTGTTATATCTGTGGACACTCCCTTCGTGGAGATTATTATGGGATTTCTATATATATGTACTGCGATGGAGATTATTATGTGATTTACTATATATATATGATTTCTGTGAACTTGCTTTATTATTTTGCTACAGTTGTGATCGATTTGACCGGCAGGGTCGACGTTTTGTAGTGATGACCTTCCCGGGTGCGAAGGTGTCACGGCAAAGCGGCGGTTCTGGGCCTAAGACCCCAGTGTTTAAAAAAGGGGGGGGGGGGTCTTACATATTGCATTTGGTCCCCCTGTTCAGGGGCAATGGATTGGACCGACAGAGCATGTTGGAGTCCTAGATGGTTGTGAGCACTACGTCCGAGTGGTGTTCAGAAGGGTGAATTCCTTATGCAGGCGAGAGCCTTGATCCATGTAAGTGTTGTTGTAGTAGTCATCACTTCTACGGTGTGTCGGGGGTGTGGGTCCGACTCTTTCTTCCGTTTGAAGGTCCCTTCGAACTGCTCGCGATGGTCATCAATGAACTCTTCTGTTGTGACTTGTGCGCCGACCCTGTGATCGAGGTCTCTGTAGCTCAGTACTATTTCTCGCATTAAGATGGATAAGAATCCCCTTGGGAGGAGTCCTCCAAGTAAAATGCCACGAAGAAGCTCTAGGTCAACACCTGGGATTTGTCGTGCCTCAAAAGTGAGACAATGAAAGAATTCCTTATATGACTCTCCCTCATTATGGAGAATGCCTCAAAAGTGAGGCAATCCACCGATTTGCTATGAACTAATCGATCAAGAGGCATGCGAGCTCCCCAAAGTTGTTGATATCCCCCTCCCATAGGGAGTGGAGCCATATGCGTACTTGCCCCTTCAGAATTGTGGGGAACACTTGGTACAACAATCGATCTAACGCGTTGAAAAGGTGCATGATTGTCTTGAAGTGAATCTCGTACTCTAGGGGGTCCTCTATCATATCAAAGGCCTTAAAACGTGGTAGCTTGAACTCATGCGGTACTGGGTGTGCTAGGACCCTAGGAGCGAGCGGGGACCTATGATGGAATGGGCGTCACATGTTCACGAGGCGGTGTCGTCCCTGAGCGCACTCCTCCTTGATCACATCCCTTGCTTCTTGGCGAATGAGCCTCTGGTTATCCTATCTTGCGCCCACCTCCATTGGGCGAGGGTTAAGATGAGCGTTTGTCAAGGGCTTTGGCCTTCGGGCGGCATCGTGGAGCTTACTTCATTGGAAAGCTTGTTGGCTGGGGGATCCTTAATGCGAGCCGTATTTCGAGGTAGAATGCGCTCTTGCGTGACTGCTGGTCGCGTCCCATATTCGTTGGCTAGATTGGGAGGATTGGAGACTCCCAATTCTCACACAAGGGTAAGAACATCTGTTTGGCGCACCTCTATCAGTCGGACACGCTGCTTTATTGAGCTTACTGGTGCAGCAGTAGTGGCTCCTTCTAGTAGCAGAGTGTTTCTTGCAGGCAAGTTGACAAGCCCAGTCCGACGCGCTCCTCCGGAACCATGCCATTAGCAGTGCATGCACTTCTCCTTGTCATTGCTGTCGGATGAGGGTGTTTGCGTGATGCAAGCGCTACTTTCAGAAAGTTGTTGTAGAGTTTGTGAACACTTTTCAACAGGCGATGTCAAATTGTTGCAGGTCGCACCGTTTTTATCCTATCCAGAGAATCGAACCGCCTTAGCTCAGCGTCAGACCGGGGGAGCAAACAGTAAATGAAAGTCCAGCAACAATGATGTGAGGCTTTTTTACCGTTGAAAAACCAAAAAGGGTGAAAAATCACGTGGTCGGATCTGTGTCGGGCCAAATCCACGATTTAGATTTGAGTTTACAAGTATTGAGAGTTTCCTCGGAGGGTGACAGTCCACGACTTCGTTATAAGCTCAGAGTACAAAAAAGCAGAAAATAAACTAAGTCCACGAAGCTTGGATGAGAGCATCCATGATACTTGGATGAGAGCATCCACGAATCTTGGATGCAAGCATCCACGAATCTTGGATGAGAGCATCTATAAGAGCGTTCCTATGCGGGAGCATTTTCTATTGCCTTTTCCCGAGCTCACAAACATGTCCAAGTGAGCGTCGGGGATTGTGCAAGCTAGAGAGGAAGCAGAGCGATTTCCAATCGGAGAAACGATCTAAGTTCCACGTTCTCACCGGAAAACCTCAGAGCTCTCTTTTGTTTCTGGAGTTGCTTGTCTTCAAGTGAAGGCTTAGATGCCTTTTTATAGTTTTTTTGGAGAGTTGTACTGGTAATTACGATGGGCTGGATCTTGAGTGGACGAATGACGTCGCTCCATTTCAGTCACATGGATCACCAATTTTTATGAAATGATGGATGTGCCCCCCGAACAGCTTAGGTTTCCTGGGCGGGACTCCTGGCGGAGGTGGCGACCGAAGGCACCAACTGCCACCGGCGCGCACCACACACATGTAAGTTGAGCGCACCGCGTATGCAAGGGGCATGCATGCAAGGGATATGCTGTAACATACCTCATGCAAGTAGACCTCCTAGGAGTGGTTTTGTCATGACTAGGTCATGACAAAATCCTCGAAGCCCAAGAAGACCAAGTGGACCTAAGAATATAGGTGCGATCATTATGGTATGCAAATAGTAGATTCCTAAACCCTAGTTTAGGATGATCATGCAACTCCAAGACCCCACCATGACCTCACCAATCTATTGAAAGGCCCTAAGGGTCCATTGGAGTCAACCCAGGGTGGCCAAGTTGACCTAGGACCATCCTAGGCCTAAATAGGGCAAGATGCCCTAACTAAGGGCAATGTGCCCCTAATGAGCCCAACCAACCCTACCAAGGTCTCCCTAGACCTAAAGTGGGGTCAATGGGTCACCAAAGATCCATTAGGGTCAACCTTAGAGCCTGAGTTAACCCAAGTCAACCCTAGTCCTAAAGTGGTCAAAGTGCCCTAACTAAGGGGCAAGTGACCTTCAGTGTGCAAGATAACCCTGCATAACCCCTCCTAGGCCTTAAGGGGAGCCAAGGGGTCACCAAGGACCCCTTGGGGTCAGCTCAAATGGTCATGTTGACCAAAGTCAACTCAAGCCCTAACTTGGTCAAAGTGCCCTTCCTAAGGGTCAAGTGACCCCCCAAGTGAGAATATAACCCTACCTAGCCCTACCTAGGCCATAGGGCAGACCAATGGGTCACCAAAGACCCATTGGGGTCAACTCAAAAGGTCAAAATTACCAAGGTCACCCCAAGTCTTGTTTAGGTCAACTTAGCCCAAATGGGCTAACCCAAGCTCAAGCCCTATTCATTTGGGCTAACCACCTCTTAATCATTTAATATTAGGAATTAGTGGGCTACAATTAGGCTAGTGTGATGAACAAGTTGGGCCATGAGGGGCAGGAGAGAGAAAGCTTCAATTTCTCTTTAATGGAGGAGAGAGAAAATGGAGTAAAGGCCATTCATGCCATAGGGAAGCCAAGGGCCATTCTTCTTTGCTTGGTTCACCTCCCCTAAAGCCTCTGAGAAGATCAAGAGCTTTTCCAGGCTTTTCCACTGACTGGATGAACTGAACCACCATGGCCGAGAGGAAGCTTTTAAGGCCATTAATCGCATTGATGTCATGCCAACCCTCCTCCCCCATTTTATGGTTTTAAAAGCTTCACTGGGCACCAAGGAGTCGTTTCCACCCTTGCCCCGACGATTTCGAGTTACTTCACTGTGTTGTTGTAGAAACCGAGCGGCGCCACCACCGCAAATGGCAACCCAACGATCGACGCGACTTCAAGCCTCCAATAAGGTCCTCTCCTTCTCCTTCTTCCATGGGTAGATCGTAGGACTAATTGGGTCAAGGTTCGGGCTCAATTGAGCCCGATCAGAGGATCGATTTTCCTGGTTTTTTGGAGAAAATTGAGATTGGCGGGATCGCCAGAATTGGACCCTCCTGCGGCCGTGCCGCCGCCCAGCCATGACCACCACCTCGACGGAGGTGGTGGCGGCGGTGGCCAGCCAGGGAGGTGGTCGGGTGGTCGACAGTGGCAGCTGGAAGAAGCTCCAGGTCGGGTCAATCCTACCCATCAGCTGGAGGAAGAAGAAATGCTGGAACCGTTGGATCTTGCATCAAGATCCGTGCAGGATCATTATATTTATATTTTATTTAAATGAATTCTGTCACATATAATCAGTCACCTTGGAAATAATTTTAAAATACTTAGAGGCTTCTACAGAGAAAGTTCTCAACATGAAATTTGTAGATCTGAGAGTCTACTTTAGTTTAAAATTGATTTCAACCAATTTGAGTAAGTGGTTGGACCACAATACTCATTTTGGTGAGGTCTATACCTAGGGTTAGACAGAAACTAAATGAGTGCCCCCACTTCAACCCTTGTCCAAATGACCTGAAATTTGACAGGGAGTCACCCTAACCTATACCTAGGTTCTGCCCAAAAATGGGAATTTTTGGGGATAATTTTTCTATAGTTTTAGAAATTATTTAATAATCCTAGGATAAATTAATTAAGAGACCTAATGAATTCCAAACTCTCCCAATTTTTGGTGAGTGGTCCTTGGGGTCATTATGAGGTTCTGTAGAAATTTTCACCTCATTTTGAGTTGATTTGGTTGGGAAATGAGTAAACCCTAGTTTTGCCCTAAAAGGGGTGTTTAGGTCAAAAGTGCACCTTGTGGGTTTGGGTGGCCAAATCACCTCGACAGAGGCTGAGATTTGGTTCACTGGTTTGACATGACATTTAACACCCTCATATGGATTATGGGGTGGTTTGGGGTAGAATTTACCTAGGACCCAAGTTCAAACCATAAGTTTGGACCTTGGGGGTTTGAGAAGGGCATGGGGTCAAATACCCATTTATTGACTTGAAATTTGGTGGAGAAGACCCTATGGTGGTTAAAGTACTCTGGTGGGAATATTAGTGGATTTAGAGATGGTTAAACCCCTCAAAACCCTAACCCTAGTTTAGGGCACAACCCTTATACATGTAAGATAGGCCAACAAAACTTAATAAAAAGCTATGAAACTTTGGTGGTATGGTCATAGGGTTAATAAGAGCCTCTGGTGATTTTATTGGTAATTTTGGAACAATACATTTAGTACGCCCTTTATAATACATGGAATTGCCCTTGATACTATTTTGTTTGTTATGATCACACTGTTCAATAGAATGTTATGAAAATTGGACAGAGTGTGTTTTAGGTTAATATACTCATACTTGAATTTTATTATAATTTTTAAATGTATATTTTCAGTACTTTCTTTACAAGATTTTAAAAATGCAATTATATTCAAAAATTGATTCAGAGCTTAATGACTGATTTAAAAATGTGAAACTCATGAAAAAGTGAACTTAGGTCAACATGCACATGAGGAAATTTTATTATAATTTCTAAATGAATATTTTCAGTAGTTGTTTCATTAATTTAAGAAAGAGGATTATTATTCTAAATTAAAATTAGAGCTCATTATTCACCGGGAAATTTGAAAACTTTGTCAGAAGTGTTTTTAGGGCACATTAGTAATGTTTAAATTTTCTTATAATTTTTGGAAGCTTATTTACAATACTTACTTCTTTAGCTGTTAACTATGTGATTATATTTAAAATTATGGATCAAAGGTTTAAACTGGGTAAAAAAAATTGAGAGACTTGCATTTACTGTTAAATAGCTGCCTAGTATTTATCATAATTTTATGAAGCATTTTTCATGACTGTAAGGGCCACTTCATATTCAAACTGGGGCATTTGGATTTTTAGGAGAAATAAATAAAATGTCAGATAAATTAGGAAAATTCCAAGTTTCTGGATTTAGTCTATAAGTGTCATGATAAGACTCTATTAATTATCTTAGGTTGTTTGGATGAGAATTTAGTGTATCTCCTATCATATACGTCATATAGCATAAGATGATCTGCATTTAGTAAAACTGCGGAAATCGTGTTAACATGGGGAATGATCGTATGGAGATGAGATTGTGATTTACTGATTTTGGTAAGTGGATTGGAGTATACCATTGGAAGATGAGAAGAGTAGGTTGTAGAGTTGTCTAAGTTTAGGTGGTACTCGGGATCGACGAAAGATCGTCTATCCTGTAAAGGGAGAGACATGGTCAAAGCACATTAGAGTTAGAACCAGTGTAATACCGAATGGATTGGGAATCAGGTATTAACCAATAATAATAAGTGCCTTACGAAAGGGAGCTTTGAGTTTCAACCCATCGTAGTTCCTAGTGCCCTTTGAGAGCCCTTCACGGGGTATGCCGGGGGCAGTCCTGGGCTAACCTAAACTGTAGCCAAAATAAACTGCAAGAGTAACTAGTATAACTAGAGAGCACATTCACACACCCCGGTATCTCGGGAAGTTAGGTTGACTAGGATGTCTGGGTGGTAGGCTCGGTGGTTGTGGAAATGGGTAGGATGGCCCGGCAAGCCGAAGGCTCGGTAGATAATTGTGACGGACGGGAAAGTTCGGGGAGCTTTGGCTCGGTGGTTGATACATCAAGTTTGCATGTGCATAGAACATAAGGTGGTGGGTCTTCGATGTTGGAGGGTTGATGCACCGACACCAATACGTTAGCTCGACAAGTGTGGTTTTGCACTTCGCCAAATTAAGTCTGGTGTGCCAGCCGATAAGAGTACGCAGGTGCTCCGCTTAGTGTACCAGCGTCGAGGCGTACGATAGGTCTGACTGGTAGTGCAATTACCAGTTTAGAGGTGGGCGAGGCCCAACCCACCGCTTTCGTTTGCCATTACGGAGGTATCCTGTGAGGTTAGGCTCCAGAAAGGGGAAACTAAAGGTCTGTGTATATAGAGTCGAGTGGGTGTGTTGTATTTGCATCATCCACATCATAGCATATTTACATGTCATAGCATCATCATTGTATATAACCCCTGACACCTATTGTATAAAGTGGTATGAGACGCTTTATACAATATGCCCTGCAAAATGGCCCCTTGGTTTATAAGCTCACGTGAGTGTGCTTATAAGTTAAGGTTTTTACTCTGTAGATATATATATGCCTGCTAGAAAACAGACACCCTATCGTATAAATTGATATGAGACTTTTTATACGATAGGAGCCTTGCAGAAGATCCCTTAGCTTATGTGTTTTCATATAAGTTAAGGTTACTTATTATATGTTCAGTCTTTCATACTTTCATTACTGCCACATATACTCTTAGAACTGCTAGATTAGTTTCGCCGTCAGATGTTACTTTGTTATTCTCCACCTTCATTACCTCTCCTTTCCTCCTCCCCGCTCGGTGCCTAGGAGCCATGGGGGAAGGGGTAGGGGATGATAGGACTTAGTATTTTAGACTAACGGTTTTCGAACCACATCATTTTAGGGGACCGTGGAGCCCAGCATGGAGGAGTAGCCCCAGAGGTCGGCACGCTTGGAGATGGGACAGTCTAGCACCGGAGTTCAGACAGCTGGGACTGTGAGTCCTGATCGTTAGTAAATATTTAGGTTTTGCTTCCGCGCTGAGTGATATGTAGTGAGGATATTGATGTACCGGGCATGAGCCCTATTTTCAATACCTTTATTATTTATGTGAACTCTCCCTTCGTGGAGATTATTTACTATATATGTGATTTCTGTGGACATGTCTTTTACTATTTTGCTGCTTTTCTGTGATCGATTTGGCCGGTAGGATCGGCGTTTTGTAGAGGCGACCTTCCCGGGCGTGAATGTGCCACCGCAAAGAGGAGGTTCTGGACCTAAGACCCCGGTAGTTTAAAATGTAAAAAGGGGGGGTGGTCTTACAAGTGGTATCAGAGCAGACCTCGATCAAAAAGGTATCAGTCCACAATAGGTCACCCCCGCGCGAGTTTACTTTGGGTACAAACTAAGCAGCGGAAGTAGTGGTGTGCCCATATGGGGTATCACATGTAAATTGTCCACTTTTAATTAGGTTTGAGTCGATTTTTTACAAATGACTTTTGTTACGTAGCCCCCGACACAACCTATACCACAGGACAGAGTCCAGCAGACTCCGAATGTTGCACCACCTCCCCTAGTCCCCACTCCGTTCCTGCAGTCGGAGATGGGGTAGACTCTGACAGCCATATTGGAGGCTTTCAAGGCCCAGCAGGTTCCGGCTCCACAGCCAAACTCGGGGGCCAATTGGTTGAGTATTTTTCGAGGACATTCTCCCCCATCTTACTTGGGGACAGAGTCGGCAGTTCAGACAGAGGAGTGGCTGGACATCATGCATGAGATACTGACCGGGATACGGTGCCCATGGGAGGTGAGGGTGACTTTGGTGGTCTCTTGCTTGGAGTTCCATGCCAAGAGATGGTGGAAGACATTGCTGGACATGACATTTGCTGATAGAGAGGTTGTAGAGATTACTTGGGAGGAGTTCAGGGTCGCACTATTGGAGAATTTTGTTCCGCAGTCGGCCAGAGATGAGCTGGAAGACAGATTTCTACAGTTGAGGCAAGGCAACAAGACGATGATGGAGTACCACGGGGAGTTCAATCATCTAGCCCGGTTTGCAGACTCCTATCAACTGGATGAAGTAGGATACACCAAGAGGTTTTACAAGGGCCTGCGAGAGGATCTGAGAGAGGCTCTACTGTTCGTATCTGACGGGCCTATTCCTCGGATATTGGATATGGCGAAGAGGATTGTGGCAGATTGGCACACTACTCGAGGCCGGAAGCGACCAACTAAGGATCAGGGTCGGGGAGCCAAAAGTGATCAGCGACGGGGCCGCATTACTGATGGTAGAGATGGGAGAAGGGCAGAGGACCAGCTTCTTCAGGAGGTGATACATGAGCCGAGGGAGCCGGTGGTAATGACTCCTCAACCTCTCCAGATGCGGGAGATGCAGAGACCCAGGGGTATGACATATCCCCCGCCAGAGTGCTTCAAATGTCATCAGGTAGGACATATCCGGAGAAACTGCCCCATGAGGGGGGCATCCCTACCAACACCACAAGTTGCCCCGCCTGCTCAATATTTTGGAGGCCAAGGACGTGGATACCAGGGTGGAGACCACAGGCAGGAGAGGGAGCAAGTGTATGAACTAGATCTGACTCAACCTCGAAACCCGGAGCAAGTGATCACAGGTATGCCAGTTAGTTTTAAATTCTTTCTTTCCTAAATAATTAGACTCATGATATAGAATTGATAGACTAGGAAGGAAAAAACCATAACTAGATTTCTTAGATATTTAACTACCCCAGGCATAGTCTTCATCAGCGGCAAGCCCGCTTATACGCTGTTCGATACAGGTGCTTCGCACTCGTTCGTGTCGGAGGCCTTCGTGGAAGGACTAGAAGGCGTGGAACGATTTATTAGTTTGATGAGGAGGGTGCGTCTACCCGATGGATCAGAGCTATTCACCTCCGCCCACTGCCACATGGAGGCAGAGATCGACGGAGAGGCATTCGAAGCACCAGCGACAATCCTAAGGATGCCAATTTTTGATCTGATCCTAGGCATGCCATGGTTGCATTGGAACCATGCCCAGATTGACTGACTGGCGAAGAGGGTCACCTTGAGGCATGGGAATTCCTACGTCATCATTGAAGGTATTAGACCTATTCCCCCTCTCTTGGTATCATCCGTGCAGTCTGTCAAGGTCCACCGGTAGGGAGAGGAAGTCTATGAAGTGCTGTTTGAAATGGCTGAGGCAAAGGATTCCATCTCTGGTATCCCGGTGGTGCGGGATTTTCCTGACGTATTCCCAGAGAAGCTGCCAGGGCTACCCCCGCACCGAGAGCAAGATTTCCAGATATAACTTGTGTCGGGGGCTAAGCCGGCATCTAGAGCTCCTTACCGGAGGGCCCCGAAGGAGTTGACGGAGTTTCGAAGCCAACTGCAGGAGCTAGTGGAAGCCGGATTTGTCCGGCCGAACTCTTCACCATGGGGAGCCCCGGTGTTGTTTGTCAAGAAGAAGGACGGGACACTCAGATTATGCATCGACTACCGAGCACTGAACAGACTAACAGTCCGGAATACCTATCCAATGCTAAGGATAGATGAGCTGTTTGACCAGCTGGAGGGGGCGCATTTCTTCTCGAAACAGGATTTGAGGTCGGGCTACTTCCAGCTGCGGATTCAGAAGGAGAACATTTTGAAGAATGCCTTCAGTAGCAGATATGGGTTATTCGAGTTTACCGTGATGCCCTTCGGGCTCACGAATGCACTGTCGGCGTTCATGAGCCTCATGAACCGGGTGTTCAAGGCTTATCTGGATGTGTTCGTCATCGTGTTTATTGACGACATCCTCATCTACTCGAGGACGGAGGAGGATCACACACGATATCTGACACTAACACTAAAGAGACTACGGGAGCACCACCTTTATGCAAAGTTCAGCAAATTCCAGTTCTGGTTGAAGGAGGTGGCCTTCCTAGGCCATATTATCAGTGGAGCTGGGTTGGCAGTGGACCCGACCAAGATTCAGGCAGTTCGGGATTGGCCGCAGCTGAAGGCGGCCACAGACGTGCGGAGTTTTCTAGGACTTGCCGGTTATTACCGGAAGTTCGTGGAGGGATTCTCTCGAATTGCCCTCCCACTCACATCCTTGACGAGGAAGGATGTGCCCTTTGTCTGGACCCCGCAGTACGAGACAGCTTTCCAGGAGCTGAAGGATCGACTCACCTCGACTCCTATTCCAGACCTTCCTTCGGGAAGAGAAGGATTCCAGGTCTACACCAACGCTTCCTACCAGGGTATGGGTGTAGTGCTGATGCAGAAAGGCCACGTGATTGCTTCTGCTTCCTGCCAGCTGAAGAAGCATGAGCAGAACTACCCTGTTCATGACTTAGAGATGGGAGCGGTCGTGTTTGCTCTGAAGGTCTGGCGGCACTATATGTACGGTGTCCACTGCGTCATATACTCTGATCACAAAAATTTGAAGTATGTGGACACGTAGAAGGAGCTGAATATCAGGCAGAGGCGATGGGTGGAGTTTCTAGAAGATTAACAGTATGAGATGCACTACCACCCAGGGAAGGCGAACGTGGTAGCCGATGCGCTGATTCGGAGAGCCGCCACTTCTGGAGCGGAGCCCCAGATTATGACCATGGAGCTGTTACAAGGATTAGAGAATATGCACATTATGCTGGTGTTGTCTGGTGACCCCGAGCTTTATGAGGAGTATTTAGCCGCAATGAGCGCCACAGATCACATTCGAGACCGAGTCAGAGATGGGCAGTGGCAGGACGCCAAGCTGGAGACAATATTCCGGGCCTTGGAGGCAGGTACTGCTGGGGATTACACACTGAGGGATGACCTGGTATGCTTTAGAGGACGGGTTTATATACCAGAGGGAGGCCAGGTCAGGGAGGATATTATGACGGAGGCCCACTACAGCCGGTATTCAGTACACCCGAGAGTTACGAAGATGACCGTGGATCTGAAGAGGACCATGTACTAGCCAGACATGAAGAAGGATATCACCTACTTTGTGACCCACTGCGAGACAGGCCAACTAGTGAAGGCCGAGTGCAGAAACCCCGCAGGATTGTTGCAGCCACTCCCGGTTCCGGAGTGGAAATTCGAGGATATCACGGTGGACTTCATACATGGTCTTCCCCGATCGCGGATAGGAAATGATTCGATCTGGGTAATCGTCGACCGGTTGACGAAGGTAACCAGATTTATCCCGATCAGGAAGGATGACTCGGTTGGTGTGCTGGTTTGGAAATTCGTGGAGCAATTTGTCCATTATCATGGCGTACCCATGACGATTGTATCGGATTGGGAAGGACGATTTACATCCAGGGAGTGGAGATCAGTGCAAACTTACTTGGGCACTCGGCTGATATTCAGTACAGCTTTTCATCCCTAGACTGACAGGCAGACGGAACGCACCAATCGAACCTTGGAAGATCTACTATGATTATGCATTCTGGATTATGGAGAGCCTTGGAGAAGCTGTTGCCACTGGTCGAGTTCTCATATAATAACAACTACCAGTCCAACATAAGGAAGGCTCCTTATGAGGCCCTATACGGACGAAGGTGTAGGACTCCGCTGTCATGGATATAGGACGAGGATCCGGAGGTTTTGGGCTCGAAGTTTGTTGAGGACATCGAGGCTCAGGTGTGGTTGATACGGGACAGGATATTAGAAGCTCAGAGCAGACAGGCTAAGTATTACGACGCTCGACATCTTTAGGTGGAGTTTCAGGTGGGGGACCGGGTATTCTTAAAGGTCTGATCGATGCATGGAGTTTCACGGGTGCGTGGTCGGAAGAAGAAGCTCAGCCCGAGATATATGGGGCCTTACAGGATCCTGGAGCGGATCGGTCCCTTAGCATACAGGCTGGAGCTGCCATCGGAGCTGGCGGGACTGTACGATGTGTTCCATATATCCTCTCTTAGGAGGGCTCTAATACGCCCGGAGCAGTAGATTACGACCACGGATGGGCCGGTAGCATCTGATCGGTCAGTTCACCTGGAGCCAGTCCGTATTGAAGATAAGGGGATACGAGTCTTGTGCCGCAAGAAGGTTCCGTTGGTCAAGGTCTTGTGGAGGAATCACGGTTAGGAGGAGCACACCTGGGAGCCGCAGGATTTGATGCAACAAAGGTACCTATAGCTTTTTAGTCAGGTATTCCTCACAACCTCTCAGGATGTTACAATTTACTTTTCATATTTGAAATCCCGTATGCCTAACTAGAATTTCGAGGACGAATTTTTTTGCTTATGTATTGGGATTTGTAACATCCCTCAGGCAACTAGACCCCCTAGGAGTGGTTTTGTCATGACTAGGTCATGACAAAATCCTAGAAGCCCAAGAAGACCAGGTGGTGTAACGTCCCGATTCGTGCTAACCCCCTCGTACGTACTTCTGAGTCAGGAGAGCTGACTTGGGTCCAGGGAGTGTAGGCGACTAGGCTTACACTCGTGTGGAAAAGATAAATTGGTGCATAATAGGATAGGGTAGAGATACGGGTGTGTCCCTACCCGTGTGCATTGAGTAGAATTGGAGAGGCGTTGAGTGGAACTCAATAGGGCGTGTCCCGAGAAGGACACAGATAGAGACACAGGCGTGTCCCTACCCGTGTCGAGAGGCGTTGAGTGAAAGAGGCATTGAGTGTAACTCGACAGGCGTGTCCCAAGAAGGACAAGGGTAAAGACACGGGCGTGTCCCTACCCGTGTCGAGAGGCGTTGAGTGGAAAAGGCGTTGAGTGGAATCGACAAGGTTGGTCCCGAGCAGGACACGGGTAGAGACACGGGCGTGCCCCTACCCGTGTGCATATCTCCAGGAAGACGACCGTGTCTCCCGAGCTGCACACGGGTATGAACACGGGCATGAACACGACCGTGTCGCGTGGAACGGGTAGTGGACATGGGCGTGTCCCTACCCGTGTTTGTGTCCATACGACGCGATAACCATCGACGCCGCTTTACCCGAGCATGACACGGGTAGGAACATGGGCGTATTCCTACCCGTGTTGATTCTATTTATATAGGATTGGTGGTTTTTCTTCCTCTTCCCAAGCTTTCTTTTCTGTGGAAAAACTGCTGGAGGAGGGAAGGAGTTGCTGGAATAAACTATACTCCGTGGATAGCCAACGCCGCCGAGGAGAAGAAGATGTCGTCGCGAAGAGTGATGAGATCATTTGCCGGAAATGGTGGAAATACCGGAAATGATGTGAGTTTCCTCCCCTCTCCCTTGGTGCTAGATCTGTAGTTAATCCTAGGCGAGATATTGAATGAGTTCAGTTGTCTACCTAAATCACCTAGAGGGGGGTGCATAGGTCAGTTGTGCGTCTATTTGCGGAATAAAAATTTTAGCGATCTTGCACACAAATCAACTAAGCAATCACAGATGACAAAAGATTTATAGTGGTTCCCCAACCTTGGGTACATCCACTTTCCCTCACTGATCTAGTAAACCACTAGACTCGACTACTCCACTATCTCGGATTAAAAATCAATCCTACGCCTCGGAACCAAGTTCCTACAATCTCGATCCAAATGGATCTACACTCGGACGGTAAAACTTCCTACAACTCGGAGAAAAATCTCCTACAAGAATTGATAATACAGAAATTGAAAATACAAACAAATGATCTTCGAATCTTGAAATGTTCTAGCTGGATCTTCTTTATTGAGAGTTGCAGCTTTATCAGATTTGGTTGAAGAAGAACTCACGGCTAGAACGAGATCTGAAGATTTCCTTTTGACTTCACTCGATCTGAACGTTGATGGAGAAAGAGAAACTATCACGATCAGGAAATCAATCTTTGTCTGAATCCTTTGAATCAGAAACCCTAACTCTTGTACGATGAAGATCGGCGGCGGCGGTGGGTCTCGTTTTGGAAAGAGAGAGAGGATTCAGCGACTTGAGAAAATATGACAGTGTGTAGATCCTTCTTTGTTAGTATTACGGTTAGTCGGTTGACATGACCTTATATAGGATACCTCTAACGGTCATAATTAGTCTTAATGACGTACACGTGGACCAATCACATCATGTGATTTGAAAATCCCGTCAATGTGGACTTAACATAAATTCTGCAGAAAATGAACTTCAGTTCTCGAGAGAGAAGATTACTTCTTGAGAACTAGGAATTGCTTCTCGAGATAAGACAGCTAATGACATTGAGTCAGGTCTTAGCATTCAACGCTCTCAACGCTTTTAGACTTGGAAGATCCAGATATAAATGGCGTTGAGACTTCTCTCGACATTCAACGCTTTTACTGTTAAGTACTCGAGTACTGCCTTAAACTTCTCGAGTACTTGACTGAACTTCTCGAGTACTGGACTGAACTTCTCGAGAAGTGAACTTAGAAAAATATTTCTGATTCAGGAAGAAGGTTACTCGAGAACAAGAAGGGATTTCTCGAGAGAAAGAAATTTTCTCGAGAATAAAGAATAGCATTTCTCGAGAACTAAGGGTTATTCTCGAGAACTAAACTTAGAAAATTTTCTGAGATATCAAATGAATACTCGAGAAGTAGAGAAAGAGTCTACTCGAGAACTAAACTTAGTTACTCGAGAACTAATTTAGTACTACTCGATAACTAAGGATAGTACTCGAGTAATGTGACTGATTACTCGAGAACTTTAATATTTACTACTCGAGAACTAAAGGATTACTCGAGTAATAGACTTAGAGAATTTCTGTTTTTAAGAAAATATTTCTTTTGAAAAATACTCATCACCAACATTTCATCCTTTGATCCAAGTGCTTGAATATGAAGTGTATCCCAATAGAGATGCTACACATGAGTCAACACCTTGGATCACATAATGAGGGATTACATTGTATGGTACTGTGTTTATGACCCACTGTACACTGACATTGGTCTACAATTAGCAATAGAATCCTGCAAACACATAACTAAAACAAAATATCAAATACAACTTAATTCATCTTAGTTCAAGGGTGACTTCATGCAAATCTAGGTTATTGTGGATGCAATACCCAACAATCTCCCCCTATTTGTAGAAATCAGAACCCTCTACACTAAGGTGAATTATATCATAATAAAAAGAACTGGAGATGAAAAGTTAAGAACAGAATGAGATGCAAGAAATAAAGAAAAACACATAATTATCAAAACTAGAGTTTATATAATCAGAATAGTTTTAGATTTCATGTCTACATTCATTCAATCCATTATCTCAAAAATGAAAAGTTCTGTTCTGGCTCTATTGCTGTGGATGTTGCTTGTCATACTTTTCCTGTTGCCTCTTTAGATAACTGAATGGCTTAGGATAGTACTTAGGAGGTTTTGGAGGTGCCTTTGGATTATTTCTGCCATACTTTCTGTCATATATCTTTCTCTTCTTGAGAGACTTTTCATACATTTTCCATTTAGCAAAACTGTAATGTAGATATCTGCTTTCATTGTAGTCCATTACCAGCTTCAGAGTATCTAGAATCAGGGTCTTGGAAGTAGGGATCCAGACTTTTAACATACTCTTGAGCTTTCCTCTTCTCTATCTCAGGATTGGGAACTGATTTAGAGGCAGAGGGACCTTCACCATATTTCCTTCTCTTGGGAATCTGAACTTCAGGTAGGTCCTGTGGAATAATGTCATCCCATAGTTGAGTGTAAGACTCTGGAGGAATGGTTTCATCAGAAGGTCTAGGAGAGAAGGTAGGCATAGGAGCAGGAGCAGGCATCTGAGCAGACTGACTTTCAATAAGTGGATTGAGATGATGAGGAATAATATTTTGATCTATTTGAAAGTCTGGAAAGATCTGATTGTGCATCCAAACTGTTGTATCATATGTATGAAACTTTACAGACTAGATTTGAGCAAGCACATCCTTGTTGATTTCTGTTAACTTTTCAGTCCAAAGAGCATTAACACTTTTAGTGAAATCTTCTACAAGTTTGGCTACATGTTCTTTTACTAGGGTCTCCCCCTTTCTGATTTCTACACATAAAGTGTTAAGGGTGTCATCTTTGAAAATGCCAACTTCCTCACATACTTTCATAACATTTTCTTGTGCTTTCTTCTCAAGGAAAATCTGATTGCTTGCCAAGGTTATGCATTGATTCATGACTTCACCAACACTTGTAATAGTGTGGTCCAGTGCTTTGCCACCTATCCTGAAGAGGTGCTTCAATTGATCTGTGTTGTGTTGGATTTCAGCAAATTTTCTGCTCATCTCTTTTTCAAGAGCAGTAACTTGATTTTGCACTGATTTCAAGGAATCATCAAAGTGCTTCCTTTGATCAGCTAACATCTGTTCAATTTTACTTAATATCTCAGAAGAACTGGTAGAAGTAGAAGCAGTATCAGTAGCAGTAGCAGTGACAGTAACAATGATAGTAGCAGTGGCAGTAGCAGGAGAAATAAAAGCTGGAGGAGGAGGAGCTGCCCAAGGAACAACATCTTCAATAACTATAGAGCTTTGAGCTCTTTTGGTGTGTGCAAGAACAATTTCTTCTTCTTCATCAGTAAAGACAAAAAGAGAGAAATTTAAATTCCTCAAGGCTGGTTCAACTGGTTTCGGAGAACCTTTGTCATCATCAGAGAGGAGGATAGTGTCTTGCTTTTCTTATTCAGCAACTTGAGAGTCAGCAGGAGGTGACTTGGGTGACTGAACTGGTAATGTAGCAGGGGCTGGAGATGGTGTATGCATAGGAGTGGGTTGCTTTGCTGGAGTTGATAAGGGAGAAGGAGTAGATGAAGGAGCTTTTTCTGGAGATTGTACCTGAGATGGCTCTTTATCAGTAAGTTCTTCTATCATCCTATCTATGTCTTCTACTGAAGATAAGATGGTATCCTGAGCTTGTTCATCTGTATGCAATTCTGTTGAAGTGACTGGAAGAGGAGATCTGACTGGAGAGGAGGAGTGAGTTCTGACATCAGGAGCAGAGGAGACATGCTCCACCTCAATTAGCTGTGTCAGCAATTTCAGGATGAGAGGGAGATGGGGTCCTATCCTCTGAGGCAGGGGCTTCTGAAGCTTTTGCAGCTTGTGTTGGATTCTTTAACTTGACTTCCCATCTTTGAATGGAGGATATGAAGACTTTCTTCATATGATGAATGGGAGTACCCTTTGAAGTATCAAAAACTTGAGGATTTATCTCATGAAGCATTAGAAATATTATCCTTGCAAAATTTGGAGTCTTGATGCTCTCTCTAATATTATCAAGTATCATTATTCCAAATTGAAATCTCTTCCTGCAGACTATTGCTATGAGAACTGTAAATAGATCATAGGAAATAAATCCTATTGAACCTATCTTACACCAGAGAATCTTTCCAATGATATCTACTAGAAGTTTGCTCTCTGCATTTAGGTCTGACCTTCTAACACAAGAAGCTTCAGAGGATATTCCACAAAAACAGCATGCCCTCTCATTATCTTCCTCAGTTAGATCATCTTCTTCATCTACAACTGAAATTCTTAACAGTTTAGAGACAATGGTCTTATTCAACTTGATCTTAATAACTTTAACCTTGGATTTCAGTACTTTCCAATTTCTCTTTACTTTAAGGTTCTTGAAAAATTCTTCAACTTCTGGAAATAGTATTCTGCAAGGTTCTTGAAGAACAAACGACAAACCTGCGCTGTTAAGAAGTAGAGTCGATTTTTGAAGTCGTCTAACAGTTCTGCGATCCCGACGACAACTAGCTCACTTCCAACACCGATCTTGGATTACGGCGCCATGGATTCTTCAGAAAAAGGGTGATCGGCAGAGGGAGGATGACGACGACGAAAGCTCTGGTTCAGCGGCAGAAGACAAAATGATTTCTCAAGAAATGGGTTTTGAAATCGTATAGATTTAATGAAATCTAAAATTCTCTATTTATATAAGTCTAGTAATGATGATTAGGTCTAAATTTAACCTTAGATTAGGGCAAAAATCAAGCTTAGAGCAAAACAGAAGAATTCGAAAAATTTCGAAAAGTGAAGTCATTTCTCGAGTGGAGACTTAGGGTCTGTTTGGGGCAGCTCTGGCAGATTGAAAAGCTGCTGTCAGAATAGAGCTGTTTTGAAATAGATCTCTGGGGAGCAGTTTTGAAAAGCTGTAGACTGTTTGGGTGTTCTGTGCAGAAGTGCGCTTTGAAGAGTGATTTTCTATTTTTAGCTGTTTAGAGAAACAACTTTTGAAAGCTGTTTTTTTTAAAAAAAATGATAACATGAGTCTTTTACATAGTTCTACCAAATAGGAAAAAAAGGTCTTCTAACATCCGGCGACAGTTTTTTCCAATCATTCCGATCACCTGCTCAAAAATAAATTGATATGAATGAAACTTTTGATAATTTAACCCTTTAAATTTTTAGTAAAAGATGGATCGAATTTTTACCTGCGCGCGCTGTATATTTCTTCGGCAATGTTATCTCGTACTGTAGACATATGTTCTGCTCCAACAACATCACACATATCGCTTTCAATATCATCCTCTGCCGTAGGGTCTTCATCCTCCGAGGGAACAAAAGAAGCCTCATCAGCATCACAAGCATTAAACTCAGGGTCCCAGCGAGACGGATTCCTACGAATGAAGTTATGTAAGGCCATTGTCGCTAGCACTATGGAACGCTGTTTCTTGAAGTTGTACTGTGGTATTTTGCTCAAAATGTGCCACTTTTTTTTTCCACACTCCAAACGTTCGCACGCCTACACACACATCCACACAAACATTCAAATATACTCACACAAACACATCACATACATACACACTCACACATCCACACACCTACACACATAAACAAAAAAAACAAACACACACATACACAAAAAAACCTAACACACACATCAAAAATTATAACACATACACACACATAAACACATTCACATACACACATCAAACGCACACATCAAAACCCATTCACATACACACACACACAAACACAAACACAAACACATTCAAACACACATACATACACACATTCAAACACATTCACATACACACACACACACAGCACATTCACATTCACATACAAACACATTCACATACACACACACACACATTCAAACACACATACACACACATAAACAAAAACAAACAAAAAACACACACACACACACATACATACACACACACTCATAAACCAAAACACACACAAAAAACCTAACACACACACACATACACACACAAACATTCAAACACACACACACACAAACACATCACATTCAAACACACACACACAACACATTACTCTCACACACATCACACACACACACAGCACAAACACACATTACTCACACCCACAACACATACACACACATCAAAAATTATAGCACATACACAAAAAAAGAAAATCATATACCTGAGAAGGAGTTGATTGCAGTGCAGTGAGTTGCAAATCGGGAGGAGGGAGAAAAATCTGAAATCACCGATGCTAGGGCTGGAGTTGCAGATGGGCCGATGGACGAAGGCGTCGCCGATGCTAGGGCTGGAGAAGAGCGTCGCCGAGCTAGGGCTGGTTGTCGATGCTGTCGCCGGTCGCCGGTCGGGAGGAGTCGCCGATGCTAGGGATGTCGCGCTGCGGGATGTCGCGCTGCGGGATGTCGCGCTGCTGGAAGGAGTCGCCGATGCATCGCCGTTCGGGATTGGGATAGTAGGATTTGAAGAGCATTGCCGGTCGCTATTCGGGAGGAGTCACCGATGCGTCGCCGTTCGGGAGGAGTCGCCGATGCGTCGCCCTACGAGATCGGGATCGGGGAGAAGAGTGCTGCGGGATTTTTGAAGAGCAGCTCTTTGAAGAGTTGAACGCAGGGGGGAGGAGCTTACCGAAAAGTGCTCTGGGAGCAGCTTTTTGAAGAGCGATTTTAATAAAATCTCTCCTAAACAGTGGAAATAACAGCTTTGGCGGCTGGGAAAGAGCTACTCCAGCCGCCGAAGCTGCCCCAAACAGACTCTTAGTTCTCGAGAGATGAATGACCAGTTCTCGAGAAGTTAGATTATATTTCTCGAGTGAGTTCTTTACTTCTCGAGAAGAAGGCTATTACTCAATTAATAGTACTCGAGTGAGATTTTTCTATTTCTCGAGAAGAAGGAAAGTGCTCGAGTAATTAGAAGTTACTTCTCGAGAAGTCATTCTATGTCCCTAGAAATGAAGTCCACTTAGAGAAATTTCTAACCTTTTTGACTTGTCCTTGATTTCTGAGCCTTGAGATGATTCCACCTTGTCTATTCTTCCTTGTTGAGCATGCCAAGTTCAGTTTTGAAGAAGTTGAACTTGGCCTCGTCCAACGGCTTTGTAAAAATATTTGCAACTTGTCTATCTGTTGGAACATATTACATATCTACATCCCCTTGCTCCACATGCTCTCGGATGAAGTTATATCTTAGCTCTATGTGCTTTGTCCGGCTGTGCGGGACTAGGTTGTTGGCAATTGCTATTGCGCTGGAGGAGTCACAAAACATTGGAATGTTTTTGACCTTCATGTTGTAGTCTTTCAGCTGATTCTTCAGCCAAAGCAACTGTGCACAACAACTGCCTGCAGAAGTATATTCTGACTCGGCCATTGAGATTGTGACACAGTTTTGCTTTTTGCTGCTCCATGAGATAAGTCTTCTTCCAAGGAATTGACATGTCCCGGAAGTGTTTTTTCTGTCATCTTTGCTACCTGCAAAATCAGCATCTGAAAACCAATCAGCTCGCTGTCATTACTTCTTGGGTACCATAAGCCAAGATTTGGTGTACCTTTAAGGTATCTCAAAATCCGCTTTGCAGCAACATAGTGAGATTCCTTACAGTTCACTTGGAATCTAGCACAGACATATGTAGAGAACATTATGTCTGGTCTACTAACAGTAAGGTAGAGCAAAGATCCAACTATGCTTCTGTACTTGGTTTCATCAAAAGGTTTCCCTTTCTCATCCTTATCTAGAGATATGGCTGAACCCATTGGAGTCCTCATAGAGGTTGTGTTCTCCATTCTGAATTTCTTAATTAGCTCTTTGGTGAACTTAGTCTGGGAGATGAAAATTCCATCTTCAGATTGTTTCACTCGAAGCCCTAAGAAATACTTCAGCTCTCCCATGCTGCTCATTTCAAACTTCCCTTGCAAAAGTTTTGAGAACTTTTTGTAGAGGTCGCCATCAGTAGAGCCAAATATAATGTCATCGATAGATTTGCACTAGAAAAATCTTGCCTTTAATTTCCCTAAGAAATAATGTCTTATCTATCTTTCCCCTTGTGAACTTGCTCTCAAGAATAAAGCTAGATAGCGTTTCATACCAAGCTCGACGAGCTTGTTTCAAATAGTACAACGCTTTAGATAATATATAAACATAATCAGGAAGGTTAGAATCAACAAAACCTGGGGGTTGTTCTACGTACATTTCTTCCTTTATGTCACCATTAAGGAAGGCGGAATTCACGTCCATTTGATAGATAGTGAATCCTTTTAGTGCAGCATACATTAAGAACAACCTGATTGCCTCCAGCCTAGCCACTAGAGCATATGTTTGGTCAAAGTCGATTCCTTCTTCTTGACAATATCCTTCGACAACGAGTCTGGCTTTGTTCTTTTTGATCCTGCAGGCCTCTATGAGTGTTCTGTTCCTTCTCTCAGCTACTCCATTTTAATGTAGAGTACGAGGAGAGGAAAACTCATGAAAGATACCTAGGCTTTCACAAAATTCTGTCATGGCCCCAGACTTGAATTCAGTTCCATTGTCACTTTTGATCTTGACTACGGAACAATTGTATTCATTCTGGATCTGCCTAACAAAATTTGTAAAGACATCGAGGGTATCTGACTTGTGTTTCAGAAAGAACACCCACACAAAGCGCGAGTAGTCATCAACGATAACCAACGTATAATCCTTGCCTCCTAAACTTCTAACTTGCAGTGGACCGAACAAGTCCATATGAAGTAGATGTAAACATCTATTAGAATCTTTGCCAATAATGCTTTTAAAGGTATCCCTTGTTTGCTTGCCTTTAACACATGCATGACAAGGTCTATCTTTGACATACTTGATATTCGGAGCATCACGTACCAAATTTAGAGAAAATAATTTATTAATAGTTTTAAAATTAATAGTGCTAATCTCTTGTGCCATTAGTCACCGAGAGACGCATTATCTTTTGCTAAAAGGCACACTAGTGTAGAAGAATCCATACAAATGAAATTTAAACAAAATATAATCTTGCTTTGAGTGCCAGATAGAATCGTTTCCATATTATCAATGGACTTTATCAAGCACTTGTCAGCATGAAATTCAACTATGCATCCTTTGTCGTATAGTTGGCTTATGCTTATGAGATCGTGTTCCAATCCCTCAACATAAGTTACATCCGAAAAGGATACACTACCGTTAGTGATCATATAGTAGCCTTTAGTGATTCCTCGTTCTGAACCTCCAAAGATGACCTTTGGTCCGTTCAACACTGGAGAGAAGTTCTGAAGTAGGCTTCTTGTCCCGGTCATGTGCCGAGAGCATCCACAGTCCAAATACCAGATTGGAATTTTGGTGGCCTTTGGACATACCTGCAATCATAATTAGTTTGCCTTAGGAACCCAAACACATTTGGGTCCTTGATCTCGTGTTAGAACACTCCCCATACGAGGATTAACATTATAAGTGGTCATTCTCATGTTGCCAACCTGAGGAGTTGTAACATTTCTCGGATTAAACCAACAATCGATGGCAAAATGACCAATTCTGCCACAACACCAATAGTCGAACCTGTTGTATCTTTGCCTTGAGTACTCCTGCTTGACCTTATGGGATAGTGATCTAGCAGCGGTTGCATTCTTGGAGGAGGATGCTTCATGATGATGACAATCACATGATTTCTTCTCCTTCACAGGCTTTTCCACAACGAATTTTACCTTTGGTGCTTTCTTGAAGTTATGACCATGATCATAAGGACCATAGCCCTGAAGAATGACTTCTTCATAAGGTACCTTAAAGACACTCTCACCAAAGTTTCTGGGGAGAATCCATCCTTGGTAATGAGACTTTGGTTTTACATAAGTAGGCCTAGTCAAGTGGCCGTAGGATGAGTCAAGATCAAACTCATTAGTTGGGAAGATAACTTTCTTAAAGACAGTCTGATCTTGAGGGGCCTTCCCCTTTTCTTTGGGCGAGACCTTCTTGGCGGCCTTATTCTTTCTCTGAGCCTTATTTCTCCCAGAAGATTTACTAGGAGCTTCTGCATGGCCTAGCCTAACACCCTTGGCCTTAGCTGAGAATTCAGCAATGAGAGGAAGGACAGTCTTAGGCTTTGAGAAACTTTCTACGAGTTTCTTTTTAGTAGCGAGTTGTTCTTCCAACTCCTTTATGATTTTCTCTTTTAAGTCAAGGTGCTCTAGAGCCTTATTATATTCTTCAATAGTATTATTGAAGTTCTCTTTGAGTGAGTCAGTCTTAGCGACTTCCTCTCTCAGGGTGCTCTCCTTAGCTCTTAGAGACTTTATCTCTTTAGCTTGAGTTTTCACGACTCGTCGACATTTGTCGTAAGCCTTGATTAACTCCTTATACTGGGCCATGAGTTCAGACTCATCGTCAGAAGAGCTTTCCTCATTATCATGCTCAGAGACTTCAGATTCTGAAAGAGGAGTGTGAGAGTTTACCTTCCCAGTGAACTGGGGCTCTTCTTCTTCGTCTGTTTGAGCCATAAGCCCAAAGTAGGCTTCTTCTTCTTCACTCGACTCAGATGAGTCAGAGTCACTGAAAGATTTTCCCTTCTTGGCTATCAGGCTCTTCTCTGTCCTCTTTTTGTTGTATGAGAACTTCTTTTCTTCTCTCTTTCCACCCTCCTTTTTCTTATGGGGGCAGTCAACAATAACATGACCTGGCTTGTTACAGCAATAACAAACTATTTCAGTCGAAATATGTTTATTAGGTTTAGAATTATACCTGTCATGGCTACTTGAGCCTTTCTTTCGTCGATCACCGTCATGTCGTGATCTTTTGTATGAGGCATCCTTGCCTCTCCATTGCTTCTTTTTGTTCAAGAATTTCTTGAACTGTCTTGAGAGCAGTGAGAACTCTCCTTCAGATAGTTGTGAGCCTAAAGTACTTGGCTCAGATGATTCCACTTCACTTTCTTCTAGAGCTGGTGCTGGTGAGGCAACTTTACCCTTTCTTGAACTGTATGCCTTTAATGCAACAGACTTTTCTTTTGAAGAGAATCAACTTTTCTCTTCTTCAGCCTTTCTGGAATTGATCTGTAGTTCATAGGACATTAACTTGCCAAATAGGTTCTGTGGGTTTGTCTCAGCTAGTTTGCCAATTTCCCTGATGACACAAACTTTGTTGTCCCATTCTTTTGTGAGTGACCTCAGAAACTTGTCATTTAGCTCCCCATTAGTGAAGACCCGACCATACACTCTTAGGCCGTTAACTATCTTGAAGAAATTTTCAAATGTATCTGCCATGGTATCTTTTGGTTCTTGCCGGAAGGCTTCGTACTTCTGATTCAGGAGGGATCTTCTATCATCCCTTAATTCTTCTGTTCCTTCCATTAAGGTAATAAGAGACTGCCACATCTCTTAAGTAGACTGGCAGTGAATCAAGTTCTGCATCATTGAGTCATCGACTGCACTTGCTATTATATTTTTAGCTTTCTTGTCCAAGGAGACAAGTGCAATCTCGTCTTTATTTAGATCCATCAACTTCTTTGGAACTTGCTTAGTTGGATCTACTGTGGAGGTAGTCATGGGAATGTAAGGACCTTCTTCAACAATCATGAAGATCCTGGGATCCACAGCTTTCATGAAAAATTTGATCCTTTCTTTCCACATGGGAAAGTTGTTCTTAATGCACAGAGGAAGCTTGGCAAAATCTTTAGCCTTATCCATGCTTGGAAGATTCTCAAGAGACAACTAACGAAGGAATTGATCAAGGTGTTAACTTTTTAGTGACCAACCTCCCTCTGATACTAATAAAATGAGTTCAGTTGTCTACCTAAATCACCTAGAGGGGGGGTGAATAGTTGAGTTGTGCGTCTATTTGCGGAATAAAAATTTTAGCGATCTTGCACACAAATCAACCAATCAATCACAAACGACAAAAGATTTATAGTGGTTCCCCAACCTTGGGTACATCCACTTTCCCTCACCAATCTAGTAAACCACTAGACTCAGCTACTCCACTATCTCGGATTGAAAATCAATCCTACGCCTCGGAACCAAGTTCCTACAATCTTGATCCAAATGGATCTACACTCGGAAGGTAAAACTTCCTACAACTCGGAGAAAAATCTCCTATAAGAATTGATAATATAAAAATTGAAAACACAAACAAATGATCTTCGAATCTTGAAATGTTCTGGCTGGATCTTCTTCATTGAGAGTTGCGGCTTTATCAGATTTGGTTGAAGAATAACTCACAGCTAGAACGAGATCTGAAGATTTCCTTTTGACTTCACCCGATCGGAACGTTGATGGAGAAAGAGAAACTATCACGATCAGGAAATCAATCTTTGTCTGAATCCTTTGAATCAGAAAACCTAAATCTTGCACGATGAAGATCGGTGGCGGCGGCGGGTCTCGTTTTGGAAAGAGAGAGAAAGAGAGATGATTCAACGACTTGAGAAAATATGACAGTGTGTAGATCCTTCTTTCTTGGTATTAGGGATAGTCGGTTGACATGACCTTATATAGGATCTCTCTAACGGTCATAATTAGTCTTAATGACGTACACGTGGACCAATCACATTATGTAATTTGAAAATCCCGTCAATGTGGACTTAACAGAAATTCTGCAGAAAATGAACTTCAGTTCTCGAGAGAGAAGATTACTTCTTGAGGACTAGGAATTTCTTCTCGAGATAAGGCAGCCAATGGCGTTGAGTCAAGTCTTAGCATTCAACGCACTCAACGCTTTTAGACTTGGAAGATCCAGATACAGATGGCGTTGAGACTTCTCTCGACATTCAACGCTTTTACTGTTAAGTACTCGAGTACTGTCTTAAACTTCTCGAGTACTGGACTGAACTTCTCAAGTACTGGACTGAACTTCTCGAGAAGTGAACTTAGAAAAATATTTCTGATTCAGGAAGAAGGTTACTCGAGAACAAGAAGGGATTTCTCAAGAACAAAGAATAGCATTTCTCGAGAACTAAGGGTTGTTCTCGAGAACTACACTTATAAAATTTTCTGAGATATCAAATGAATACTCGAAAAGTAGAGAAAGAGTCTACTCTAGAACAAAACTTAGTTACTCGAGAACTAATTTAGTACTACTCGAGAACTAAGGATAATACTCGAGTAATGTGACTGATTACTCGAGAACTCTAATATTTAGTACTCGAGAACTGAAGGATTACTCGAGTAATGGACTTAGAGAATTTCTGTTTTTAAGAAAATATTTCTTTTGTAAAATACTCATCACCAACATTTCATCTTTTGATCCAAGTGCTTGAATATGAAGTGTATCCCAATAGAGAGGCTACACATGAGTCAACACCTTGGATCACACAATGAGGGATTACATTATATGGTCCTGTGTTTATGACCCACTGTAGACTGACATTGGTCTACACTTAGCAATAGAATCCTGCAAACACATAACTAAAATAAAATATCAAATACAACTTAATTCATCTTAGTTCAAGGGTGACTTTATGCAAATCTGGGTTATTGTGGATGCAATACCCAACAATCTCCCCCTATTTGTAGAAGTCAGAACCCTATACACTAAGGTGAATTATATCATAATAAAAAGAACTGGAGATGAAAAGTTAAGAACAGAATGAGATGCAAGAAATAAAGGAAAACACATAATTATCAAAACTAGAGTTTATATACATAGAGTGCAATACTTCACTGGTATTGCTCGAAGAGTATGCCTCCCAAACGGCTCTGAGATGACTGCCACCGCAAAGTGTGACTTTGATGTTCTCCTTGGGGGAAAGTTCTTCGAAACCCCCGCCACAGTTTTGAGAATGCCAGAGTTCGATCTCATTTTAGGCATGGCATGGCTGGATTGGCACCACAAAAGAATTGACTACGCGGAGAAGAGGATTTCCTTAAGACATGGAGATTCTGAAGTCATCTTTCAAGGTATTAGCTTCGCATCCCGTATGTCGTTATCTTCAGTTCAGGCCATAAAAGCCCATACGAATGGGGATGAGGTCTTCATGATTTTGTTCGAGTTGAAGGAGGTGACGTTGGATGTCAAAGATGTGCGAGTAGTGCGGGACTTTCCGGAGGTATTTCCTAAGAAATTATCGGGATTACCCTGCATAGAGAAGTGGATTTCCAAATTAAGTTAGTACTGGGTGCCAAGCCCGTATCCAGAACTCCTTACCGAATGGCCTCGAAGGAACTCGCTGAGTTTAGAGTTCAGTTGTAAGAGTTTATAGAATCAGAGTTTGTTCGCCCCAGCTCATCACCTTGGGGAGCCCCTGTTCTATTTGTTAAGAGGAAAGATCGGACCTTGCGATTATGTATAGATTATCGGGAGCTCAACCGACTGACGGTATAGAATACCTATCCGTTACCTCAGATCGATGAGTTGTTCGACCAATTGGTAGGAGCACATTGGTTTTCCAAACTGGATTTGCGCTTGGGGTATTATCAGTTGAGAATACAAGAGGATGATATTCAGAAAATGACTATTAGCTCAGTTACAGCTTGTACGAGTTCACTGTAATGCCATTTGGGCTCACAAATGCCCCATCAGCTTTCATGAGCTTGATGAACAAAGTGTTCGAGCCTTATCTAGATGTCTTCGTCATCGTTTTCATCGACGACATCTTGGTCTACTCTAATATGGAGGAAGAGCACAACGAACACCTGACCTTAGTACTGAGGAAGTTAAAGGAGCACGCCTTGTTTGCCAAGTTCAGCAAGTGCGAATTTTGGCTTAAGGAGGTTGCCTTCTTGGGTCATGTGATCAGTGAGGCTGGGTTAGCCGTGGATCTGACCAAGGTGCGTGCAGTAAAAGAGTGGTCACCCTTGAAGTCAACGGCTGATGTGCGGAGCTTCCTTGGACTTGCCGGGTATTATCGCAAGTTTGTGAAAGGGTTCTCAAAGATTGTCCTTCCTCTCACTACGCTGACAAAGAAGGGTGTGCCATATGAATGGACACCCCAGTATGAAGCTACGTTTCAAGAACTGAAGGACAAACTCACATCCGCGCCCATCCTAGACCTTCCATCCCGGAAGGAAGGATTTTAAGTTTACACCGACACATCATATCAAGGGATGGAAGTGGTATTGATGCAACACGGGCATGTGATTGCATATGCTTCAAGACAACTGAAGAAGCATGAAATCAACTACCCAGTACATGATTTGGAATTGGGGGCAGTGGTCTTCGCCTTGAAGGTCTGGAGGCACTATTTATACGGCATCCACTGCAAAATCTTTTCAGATCATAAGAATCTGAAGTACGTCCAAACACAGAAGGAATTGAATTTAAGACAACGGCGGTGGTTAGAGTTTTTGTGCGATTATGAATTCACCCTGAACTACCACCCCGGAAAAGTAAATTCCGTAGCCGATGATTTGAGCAGGAAGGTACCCGAAACAAGCCCCGAGTCCCGGTTGATGCGTATGGAGTTAGATCGGATGCTTGAGGAGATGAATATTACTCTAGTGTATAAGGACCAACTGGATGGGTATACTGAGTACTTAACCGCAATGAGCATAGTTTGTGATATTTGAGACCAAATCTGGGCGGAGTAGGGAAAGGATGTGGCTCTGGCCCTGACAATCAAGTCGATTAAAGATGGGACAACTAACGAGTACTCTTTAAAAGATGGCCTCGTTCATCTCCGTGGCTGGCTTCACATTCCCAAGGGCGGTAAAATTCGGGAAGATATCGTGAGAGAGGCTCACTGCACCTAGTATTCTGTGCATCTTGGGATTGCTAAGATGTACGCTGACCTGCGGAAGACCATGTGTTGGCCCGGAATGAAGAGAGACGTCTGATATTTTGTCACGCACTGTGAGGCCTGTCAAAGGGTGAAGGCAGAATACAGGAGCCCCGGTGGATTATTACAGTCATTGCCCATCCCAGAATGGAAGTTCGAGGATGTCTCCATGGACTTCTTCCACGGTTTGCCTCGTTCACGCTCAGGAAATGATTCAGTATGGGTAATTGTTGACCGCCCGATGAAGGTATCCCGGTTTATCCCTATGAAGAAAGAAGCCCAGGTGGATGTTTTGGTACGCCTCTTTGTGGAACAATTTATACGATATCATGGCGTGCCAAAGACAATTATTTTTGACCGGGATGGTCGATTTACCTCTAAGGAATGGAAGGCTGTGCATGCATATTTGGGTTCACGTCTTACCTTTAGCACGACGTTTCATCCTCAAACAGACGGGCAGTCTGAAAGGACTATCAGGACATTGGAGGATCTATTGAGGCTATGGATAATAGATAGAGGAGGACCGTAGGAAAGGCTCATACCCCTGGTGGAATTTTCATATAACAATAGTCACCAGGCCAGTATCGGAATGGCACCCCATGAATCCCTTTACGGACGAAGGTGTAGAACACCCTTGTCTTGGGTGCAGGATAAAGACCCGAAGGCATTGGGAATTGAATACATTGATGATACTGATGCGGTTGTGAGACTAATACGGGACCGCATGCTTGAGGCACAAAGTCAGCAGACAAAATATTATAATGCAAAACATCGGATGGTGGAATTCCAAGTGGGTGACAAAGTGTTTCTAAAGATCAAGCCGACGCATGGAGTGTCACGGGTACGTGGTGTGAAGAAGCTCAGCCCAAGGTACGTTGGGCCCTACATTATATTGGAAAGGATTGGTCCATTGGCCTATCAGTTAGAGTTATCGCCAGAGCTAGAGAATCTTCATAACGTATTCCACGTGTCGTCACTTCGAAAGGCGTTGTTGCGGCCCGATCAATATGTTCCCACCATTGACGGAGCAATTGTGACGGATAGGTCGGTGCGACTAGAGCCTGTGCGAATAGTAGACAACGAGACAAGGATGTTGCACCGCAAAACTATTCCTCTGGTTAAGGTGCTGTAGTCTAATCATGGGAAGGAGGAGTATACATGTGAGCCGATAGAATTGATGCAAAAGTGCAACTCGGAGTTGTTTCATCAAGGTAACCATTAAAAGCATATTTTATTTTATGTTATGTTATGATTTTCTCTCCCCATAGCCTTAGCCTGATTTTGGGGACAAAATCTTTTATTTTGTTTATAGGATTTGTAACGTCCCGATTCGTGCTATGCCCCTCGTGCGTACTTCTGAGTCGGGAGAGCTAACTTGGGTCCAGGGAGTGCAGACGACTAGGATTACACACGTGTGGAAAAGAGAAATTGGTGCAGAATAGGACACGGGTAGAGACACGGGCATGTCCCTACCCGTGCGCATTGAGTAGACTTGGAGATGCGTTGAGTGGAACTCAACAGGGCATGTCCCGAGATGGACACGGGTAGAGACACGGGTGTGTCCCTACCCGTGTCGAGAGGCGTTGAGTGAAAGAGGCGTTGAGTGGAACTCGACAGGTGTGTCCCGAGAAGGACATGGGTAGAGACACGGGCGTGTCTCTACCCGTATCGAGAGGCGTTGAGTGGAATCGACAGGGTTGGTCCCGAGCAGGATACGGGTAGAGACACGGGCGTGTCCCTACCCGTGTGCATATCTACAGGAAGACGGACGTGTCTCCCAAGCAGCACACGGGTATGAACACGGGCATGAAAATAGCCGTGTCGCGTGGTACGGGTAGTGGACACGGGCGTGCCCCTACCCGTGTTTGTGTCTATACGACGTGATAACCATCGACGCTGCTTCACCCGAGCGTGACACGGGTAGGAACATGGGAGTGTTCCTACCCATGTTGGTCCTATTTATATAGGATTGGACATTTTTCTTCCTTTTCCCAAGCTTTCTTTTCTGTGGAGAAACTGCTGGAGGAGGGAAGGAGTTGCTAGAATCAACTATACTCCGTGGATAGCCAACACCGCCGAGGAGGAGAAGATGTCGTCGCAAAGAGTGACGAGATCCTTTGCTGGAAATGGTGGAAACGCCGGAAATGATGTGAGTTTCCTCCCCTCTCCCTTGGTGCTAGATCTATAGTTAATCCTAGGCGATATATCGACTCAAAAGAGTCTTGATGTGTGAGATGGAGACTCCTAGGATGAGGCCATGCTAGGACTTGTATTCTAGGGATTAGTCATCTTCAACCTCTCCTTCTTTCAATGTGATGATGGACATGGTCTCGTGAAAAGGATTGGCCTGATGAGGGTGAATAAGGAGGATTTCTATTGTGATTTAGGAAGATCCGCTGGAGGAGGAAGATGAACCGATGCCGTTCATTCCGCCTTAGAGTGCGTGCAGAAATCTGTGTTCTGCGCGCAGCGATCTTCGTGGCCTTTTTAAGATGAGACATTGCCAGATCCGGGTTTCCGACTAAACACGAAAGTCGTAGGCCTTGGAGAGATCTTTACAACGAGTCATTACACATCTTCAGATGAGGTTTGTAGCCACGGGAAAGCCTGGTCGAAATTGACGGTTGATAATGTAAACATGCTGAAACTGTGATTTGGTTGCAGCCATCTTAGAAGCCGATTTCAAGTATGACACGACCAAATATGGGCTTCCAACTAAACACGAAAGTCGTAGCCCTTAGTAATACCTTTCCAACGATGGGTTACACATTTTCATCGGATTCCCGTAGCTTCAGGAATACCCGGTTGAAGTTCTGTATTTTATATGATTACTACATACCTTGTTCTATTGCTTATGTAATCCCTACTAGGATTGGTAGTGAGATTGAGGGTAGATAACTTGAAGGAATATTGTGACTTGTTGGTTGATCTTTTACATTCAAATGATAAAGTAAACCTACTTGAACGAAATGGTTGGATGGTAGATCCCTAGGTTCACTAGTGAGTAGACAAGTTGGATTGAATAAACAACTAGATTTGTGAACCGGTAATGTGAGCTCGAAATGTTGGAAGAGGATTGATTAAGGTTAGTGCATGGATATGTAAAGGGTTGATAGTGCGTGAATGTTTGCCACACTTGATCGTATGTGATGATAAGGGATTTGGTAAGGAACCCTTGTGAGCTGTTGAGCTCAAGATGTGAAATAGCATGTGGTGTGAGTCGACACGTGGTGCTGTAATCCTAGGTTAAGGATAGTGTGACAGGTCTACGGACTCGCCAGTCATCACACCGACGGGAGTTGACGGTTAGACCTTGGGCGGTTGGGCTTGGTACTCGGTGTACACGTCCCGAGGCTCCTTCCGTGCCAAGTGAATGGTTGGGATTGGTCCTCGTGCTCATTTTCGAGGCTCCTTCCGGGTTACATCATAGGCCAGTTCGGGTCTAGGATCTCGGTGCACATCTACCCGAGACACCCGCTGAGCCGTAGTTCCCATATGAGCTCCGCTGTGTGTTCTTAGCATTGAGGCGTACGGAGGCCTAGGCTAGGTAGTGTGGATGCCGACCTAGTAGTGGAGATGCCCGCTCTACTATCACCGTCTGGCCATGACGGTTGACGCCTGAGAGGTTAGTTACCTGCTCGAGAAGTGGGAACTACAGAGTCTGTGTCGACACAATAATTGCTTGTGCATGTTCATGTTGAGTCATAACATAACATTCATTGCATAACATTACATCGCATACACAATATCCTCATCGTATAAGTTTGTATGGGCACTCTTATACGATGAGTTACTTTTCTGTTGAACCGATCCTCAACTTATATATTTGTATGGGCATTCATATAAGTTGAGTTACTTTCAGTTGTAGCTTACACTCCCTCATACTCTGCTATAGTTGATAGAACTGCTAGGGTAATGGTTAATCATTTATTGTGCTACCACACTATTACAATGTTTACCGATTACACAATGCCACCTGCTTGTACTTATGTTTACATACTTTATATATATTGTACCTTTGTCCATTTCTCCTCCCGATGCCGAGGAGTCGCCGGGGGAGCGGATGTGAAGCCACTTAGTCTTTATGACAAACAGTTGCTACGTCTTCCTTTTTAGGAGAAAACCCCGCAGGCGGCGCAGTAACAGGTTTTGCAGCAGGACAGCCAGGCCAGGACGATAGGGCTTGAGGGGACAGTACGGTCGTTACCGTCGGTGACTGATGTGAGTATGAGAGAGACCTGATGTAGCCCTTTTGGGCAAAATACTTTACGTACTTTGATTATAGAAGCTTGCTGTAGCTTCTTTACTTATTGTTTTTGGACTATTATATACTTGTGTGGATTTTGACTTCTAACTCTATATCATGGTTGGGTTGGCAATACTTGATATTGGTAAAGGCCGTCAGAATAGGCGTCTTGTAGTACAGGCTAGCCTGAGTGCTAGTGCTACCACAAGACGGCTGTTCTGGGCATAAGACCCCTCTCGTGCCGTGTGTTGTGTTCCGGGAGGGGGGTCTTACAAGTGGACCTAAGAATATAGGTGAGATCATTATGGTCTGCAAATGGTAGCCGAAACTCGCCGACTCGCAGAATTCGATTTTCCCCAACCCTTCGGCTCCCGTATGTCTGCATCACCGTCTTCCTCCAAAAAGCCATTGGTGTCCTCCCCCTGGCCGTCTGTGGATGATTTCTGCAACCCTAATTCACCGATTCCCGTAGACTTGTCGATTCAATTTCCAGTCACTGCTTGACTCTCGCTGATTTCAATGCCTTGGACTTGCCGAATCCGACAGTATTCGTCAATCGCCCCAGTACAGTGACCTAGCTAGGGTCAATTCTTCGTTGCCGACAGGATTGTAGGGCAGTGAGAGTTCTGTGCAGTTCAGTGAAGTGGTTGGAATCTAAGTGAGCTTCAGTTAACTGAAATCCTATTCTACAGAGATGCAATCCATTTTCTAGAAGTTCAGTTTTCCTTGATTTTCAATGGCTCCTCGAAGTACGATTGGATTGCTTGGAGGAGGAGAGCTTGTTCTCACTGGGCTTGCTCATGCCTTAGATGAGTTTCATAATGTAATTCTCATGCTGGAGACCACAGGACTATCCTTTGTCCTAGAACACCCATGAAAAGTTCTGGACAAGGAAGTTCTTGAGTTCTTCCAGAATTCAAAGCTCATATGTGAAGACTCAATGATTAAGAGTAAGATTCGGAAGTACAAGGTCAAGGTAAATGCCTCTCTTTTGTCTAGGTATTTGCGGCTTCCAGTCTGTGAAGAGGTCGATTACCTAGACGAAGCTGATTTCTCTAGAGCCCTTTTATTTTATGGACTGCCTAGAGGTTCAAAAGCAGTCAAGTGCAAGGGGATGAATGATGATGGAAAGCTTATTTCTGACATAATTGGTAAAGTTCTAATATGCAAGATTGGATCTCATGATTACTTTTCTACAGAAATGTTCAAAGTACTCGTTGCTATTATCTGCAGGAAGAGGTTGGATTGGGGTGCATTGCTGTTTGCCAAAATCAAAGACAGTCTATGCACTCCCAACTTTGGAAGGATTACCAGCCTATACCTGAATCAATTAGATGGTGATAGGTTTGATATGACCAAAGGAGTTCCTATCCATCACCTCAAGAAGATAGACTCCACAATCTTCTCCAGGTGGGATAGGAGGATAGTGAAGCAAGTAGGAGCCCCAACCTTGCTAGTGGATGAGGAAGAACATGCTCCTAATGACAGGATTCCTTCTACACACCCCAGTGAGATTCTTGATGGCTTGAGTGCAGGAATTGAGGGGGAGACAGTGGTTCCAGATCCAATTTCAGTTCCAGTGATTCCAAATTCAATTCCTAATTCCGTGGCCCCAGATACAGTGTTTACCGACTCAGAGCCAATTGATCTCCTAGCAGAGGTTGCTGCTGTTGGTGGTGGTGCTGCTGCTGAGGTTCAATCAGTTGAGTATGCTGAAGAAGAGGATCCAACTCCTTCTGAGCATGATGAGTATGCTGAGAATCTGGATGAGGTTGCTGATTGTGAAGATTTGACTGTTGATGATTATGAACTAGAGAATGCAGTTGATGAGATTTTGGTTACTGCTAATACGTCTGCTACTGCTAAGGTGGGCTGTGATGCCATTATTATTTCAGAGCCTATGTCTATGGATAATCTGGTTGTTTCTCTCCCTGGGATAATCTCTATTGCAGTGTCTGAGGGGGAGACAACTCAGTCCCGGATATCTATGTCCACTCAGGTTGACAGATTCATGCGCAACCTAGAGAAAAGGATTGGTAAGCTGCTAGGTTCCCCTCCAATTATTGAGGAGAAGGTGGTCACCTTATCTGATGAGGAAGGAGATGCTAAGGAGCACACTCCTGTCCCAGCTGCTGCTGTACCAGTGTTGATTTCTCCGAATATTTCTATACCTGTGCTGACTGATGTTCCAAGCTCAAGTTCAGGTGATCAGTTTCTGAAAGCTGTTGAAGCTATGCTGGCAAAGCAACATGCACAGTTTGATGCCTCATTGGAGAAAGTAGAAAAAAGAGTTAAACAATCCGAGAAGTTTATGCTAGATGGCCTTGCTGAAGTTAAAGTGAAAATTGATAAGCTTGATGCCAGGTTTGAAGAAAAGTTTGTAGAAGCTACAACTATAGTGACTCTTATGATGAGTGGACTTAAGAACAACAAAGATGTACTGAAAACTATTGACAAGAACACTCTCTCTCTGATCGAGGACCATAATAGGTCAATGTCACATTATGATTCTTACTTGCACACTTATGCCAATGCAATTACTGCAGAAGCCAAAAGGGGGAGAAAGCCCTTAAAGCTAAGGTTGCCGTTGTTAAAATGTCCATGATCGATCAATTCAAACAAACCAATGATTGTAGCTATTCCCTTCTCAAGTTCCAGCTGAGCCTGATCATGTTGACGTTCAACCGGCTACGGATTACACTCAATACTGGACAGAATCACAGGACTTCTCCCAGGTTCATGTTGCTGATGTTGTGACTCCTGATGTTCAGGCTGCTACTACTGCTGCTGTTGCTACTTTTTCAGAGGCTGCTGCTCTCAAGAAAAGAAAATTTTGGGAAGGCACATCTGAGGTCAAGCCAGTTCCAGTCAGAGTAGAGCCCAACAGAGAATTGGAAGAGGTTTGGAGCCTGACTTTTAAAGGAATCATTTTGGATAATTTTTCATTAGTCGAGTTCGGAGTGGAAAAACATCAGAATCACTACAGTTAAGAAGAATGAAACAAATACAAGGAAGCGTACAACAGAAGGAGGATACATTTCAGGAACAATCGCGGTGCTGATCCAATGCCTCCAGCTCCTCCTAGATACTATCCGAAGCCTAGAGAATACTTTAAGAGACAGATTTTGAAGAGAAAGAACATGCATATCTAATTTCTTATATATATATAATTCAATTGTTGAGTGTTATGGGTTGCCCTCCCAAAGCTAAACCATTTTTGATATATATATATATATATATATATATATATATATATATATATATATATATGATTTACCTAATTGTCTTGGAATGCGTGTTATTTTATTTTATCTCTTCAAGTCTTAATTTAATTTTAATCAGTATGTGCAATTCACCTTAGCTTATAGGATTTTGGCTTCTTCAAATAGGGTGAGATTGTTGGGTATTATATACACAATAACCCTGATTTGAAGATGGACACAATCAAGCTAAGATGAATTGAGTTTGTATTTGATGTTGTATTCTAGTTATGTACTTGCAGGTTTATTTTGCTAAGTACACACCAATGTCAGGTTACAGTGGGTCAGTAAACACAAGACTATACAATGTAATCCTTCATTGTGTAGGCCAATGCATTGATTCACGTGTAATCTCTCTATTAGGGTGTACTTCTATCCCAAGTGCAGGAGAAGGATCAAGGAAGGCCAAGGACCCGGACTCAGAGAATATGAATTTTACCTAAGTAAAATTCGACAAGTATGGTTAGTCATACACGTCGAATTCGTCGAGTATCCCCATGATACTCGTCGAATTCATCGTGTATGCTTCCCGATACCCGTCGAATTCATCGTGTATACTTAGGGTAAAATTCTCTGGAAATCTAGAATCGACTAAGGAAAATTCGCTGAGTATCACTGGCGATACTCACCAAATTCGACGAGTATCCCAGGCGATACTCGACGAATGTGTCGAGTCATATGTTGACCACTCTAGATTTTTTTATAAGGCTTATTCGACGTATATCATTATCTGGTTCGACGAGTATCATATATGATACTCGACGAATTCCGTCGAAAAATACTTAGGCAGTTTTCCCGAAAATTTCTCTGGTTCGGGATTTTCGTCCATGCATAGTAATTTTCTAGGGTTTGTTTTTGGAAATCTTTTATAGCCATTATTTTGATTCTTCCTATATATATGATAGGTTGATTTTCAAAATAAAACTAATCTTAGCCCTAATTAATTTTCCATTTCAAAAGATTCCAAAAATCAGAACCCATCGGCCGCACCTAAGCGATTTCGCGATTTTCTTCCGATCAATCGCCGAAATCGCGCGATCTTCTTCTTCGATGACTTCTTTGATTGGATCGTGTCTTCTCTCAAGATCTATTCAACTTTAGTTGGTTGAAGATCCAAGGTTCAAGATTCAAGATCTAAAAGATTTCAAGTTTCTGAGTTCTCCAAGATTCAAGTTCGACCCTCTCAAGAACGTCAAATTAAAGACTTACAATTGTGTTTTGTGTTGTAATATTGTTTTAAATTTTGTTGGAGATTTATCTCCAAGTTAGTAGATTCGTTTGTGGATCAAGAGAGTAGATCCGGTTGTGGATCGAGTTTGTAGATCCGGTTTGTGGATCGAGATTGTAGATCCGGTTTGTAGATCGAGTTGTAGATCCGATTGTGGATCGAGGTGCATGAGAGTTTGTTCTCCGAGGTGTAGGAGCGTTGCTCCGAGGTGTAAGATTGTGATAATCTGAGAAAGGTTAAGTAGCCGAATCTATCCCTTCGTGGTAGATAGACGAGGCAGGGCAGTGAACATACCCAATACGGGGAACCACTATAGATCTCTGTGTTTGTGTGCTTGTTTATTTTTGAGTAATTTTTTAATCTGCGAAAAGACACAAACATCACCTATGCACCCCCCTCTAGTTGAGTTAGGTAGACGCTAGATACTTTCAACATAGATTCCATGTACACGAGATTTAACAAAATTGTGAATGACTCTAAGTTTCTTGAAAAGAGTTTTTCAAATGGTGATTTAATGAGGAAGATTCTTAGATCTCTTCCCCTAAAATTCAATCCAAAGTGATAGTCATCTCGGAGTCACACTATCTGAAGACTCTTCAAATTGAGAATCTCATAGGGAATCTGAAAACTCATGAGGTGGAATTGAAGATTCAACAATAAGAGTACAATTTGGAGCCAAGAAAGAAAGCATTGGCGTTAAAATTCAAGAAGGAAGAGGAAAGTGAATCTGATGAGAATGATGAAGAAGATGAGGAGAGCTTGTTTGTTAAGAAGTTCAAGAGGTTTTTGAGAAATCCTGAAAGAAGAAATTTTTTTAAAAAGTTTTTCAACAAGAAGGAATCTAGATACAAGAAAGGAAAAGCAAAATTTGATATAGAGGATGATGAAGAGCGTCCACCACCTGAATGTTATCATTGTAGAAGAGTCGGTCACATCAGAAGCAAGTGCCCAAAATATCTGAAAGAGCTGAAAGAGAAGAGGCACAAGAAGAAGGACAAGAAGAAAGTTCTTAAGGCTGAAACTTGGGATGACTTCACATATGAGGAGTCAAGTGGATCGAGTTCAGAAACTGGCGAGGAGGTTAACATGTGCTTGATGGGAAATAACATCTCACCATCTGATGATGAGTGTAGTGTCCAAAACGACACTAAGGTAACTCCTCCAACTTATGATGAATTATATTCTGACTTTTTAAAAACTTGTAAATATTTTGAAAAAAGTTTAAATGATATTGATCAACTTAAATCTTAAAAAAATATTACTAAAAGAAAATAAAAAACTAACCACTGAATTTAAGTACTTAGGCAGGAGAAAGTGACTTGTAAAGAGGGCTATCACTCTTCGACAAGGATACTAAAATTAGAAAAGGATCTTGCTAAGTCCCAATCTTACGTTGATTCTCTTACAAAAGAAAAAGGGGACTTAGAAGGATCTCTAAAATTTTCTCAATCTCAAGTAGAAGATGGTAAGAAGGCTTTCACAAACCAGTGCGGTATGTTAGTCATTAAAAACACCGCCTTGAAAGCCCAGGTCCGTGATTTAGAAATGGCCATTAAGAAATTTGGAGTGGGACAAAAATCAATGGATATAATTTTGGCCAATCAATGCTATGGCTCGACAAAATTTGGGCTTGGATACACTTCTGGAAGCTATCGTCCGGCGATAAAAAAATTCAAAAATTTAAATTTTTCGGATAGAAATACTAAATATGCTATCACTACCTCTTCCAATAAGAATTCTCACAATAATTTGAAAAATGCATCAACCTCTTTATCACATGTGCCAAATGTAATAAGTTTGGTCACACCATTCACACTTGTAGGAAGACATGCCATTGTTTTGTTAAATAAGTCTGGGTACCTAAGATTTCCACCTATATTGTGGGAGGAACTACTTGGGTAACCAGATCTTTACTCTCATCCTCTTTCTAGGTTTGTTAGCAGGCTAAGGACAAGGAAGACGTGTGGTACTTGGACTCAGGATGTTCAAAGCGCATGACAGGCAACAAGTCAAAGTTGCTTAGCCTAAAAATGAAGAAAAGTGGAGTAGTGACATTTGGGGACAACAGTAAAGGAAGGATCATAGGCATTGGAGTAGTAGGTAACAATTCTTTTAGTATTTCAAATGTTTTGTATGTGAAAGGTTTAAAATACAATTTGATTTCTATAAATCAGTTATGTGATATTGGTCTAAATGCTCTATTTGACTCTTCAACAAACCTTTGCAGAATTTTTGATTCTAAAACAAATTGTATTGTTCTTACTGCATCAATGTATCAAAATGTTTATATGATAAGATTTCATGATCTTTCATATTTTTCTTTAAAATGTTTTATGTCCAAAAATGAGGAGTTAGATTTATGACATATGTGACTTGTTCATTCTAGTGCCATGTTAATTTAAAATTATCAAAAGATAAATTAATTAAAGGCTTACCAATTTTAAATGAAAATTTATCTTCTTTATGTTCGTCATGTCAAAAAGGGAAATTTTCTAAGTTTTCGCTCAAAAGCAAAAATGTTATTTCTATTACTAGACCTTTACAATTGATTCACATAGATTTATTTGGTCCAATTACTACACAAAGTCTAGGAGGTAGAAAATACACTTTTATTTTGATTGATAATTATTCATGTTTTTGTTGGACTATTTTCTTAACTTCAAAATCCGATGCATTCTTAGAATTTACAAAATTATGTATACGTATTCAAAATGAACTTGACTTAAAAATAAAATACATTCGTTCAGATCATGGCGGTGAATTCGATAATGATAGGTTTGTTTCTTTTTATAATGAGTTAGGAATTAAGCATGAATTTTCCGCTCCTTACACACCACAATAAAATGGTGTGGTAGAGAGAAAAAATAGAACTCTTCAAGAACTAGCTCTTACTATGCTATCTGAGTACAAATTACCTAGATCATTTTGGGCTGAAGCTATAAATACTGCATGTTATATTATTAATCGTGTTATGCTTCGAGCATTTTTGAAATTAACACCTTATGAGCTATATTTTCAAAAGAAACTGAATGTATCTTACTTTAAAGTTTTTGGTTGCAAATGTTCATTTTGAACACTAAAGACTCATTAGGAAAATTTGATGAAAAATGTGATGAAGGTATATTTATTGGTTATTCATCAACTAGTAAAGCTTATAGAATCTATAATAAGAAGACAAAAATAGTTGAAGAATCAATTCATGTTAAATTTGATGAACTTCTTTCTTGTGTAGAAACTAACCCTATATGTAATGATGAAGAGCCCCTTCCTCCACTAAAGTCGGATGATGATGAAATACTTGGAGATCAAGAAGAAGATAAAGAAGAAAGAGAAGAAGAAGAACCATGCCTACAAGTGAACTAAGATTTTCAAAAGATCATCCACAAGATTTAGTCATTGGAGAACCATCAAGAGGGGTAAGTACTCGTTCTTCTTTACATGATTTATTTTCAACCTTTGTTTTGTTTCCAATATAGAACCAAAAGATATTTCAATCGCTTTAAATGATGAATCTTGGTTTTAGCTATGGTAGATGAACTTAGTCAATTTGAACGTAACAAGGTTTGGAATCTTAGAGAGAGACCTTCTGATCATCCTATTGTAGGAGTTAAGTGGATATTTTAAAATAAATTAGATAGTAAGTTTAGGATCATTAGAAACAAAGCTAGGCTTGTAGCAAAAGGTTATGCTTAAATTGAAGGAGTAGATTTTGATGAAACTTTTGCACTCGTAGTATGTCTTAAAGCAGTTAGGATTTTCCTTGCATTTGCTAGTTTTAAGAGATTTAAGTTATTTCAAATGGATGTGAAAACTGCTTTTTTGAATGGGTATATTAAGGAAGAAGTTTATGTAGAACAACCCCCTGGTTTTGTGAATGAAAAATTTCCTAATCATGTTTACAAATTAGAAAAAGCGCTTTATTGTTTGAAATAAGCACCTCATGCATGGTATGATAGATTAACTTTATATTTGTTAAAATATGATTATAAAATGGGTAGTGCTGATTCTACACTCTTAATTTAGCAAATTAAAATAAATTAATAGTTTTGCAAATTTATGTTCATGATATTATTTTTGGAGCCACTAATGAAGAGTTATGCAATGGTGTAGTAATGATTATGAAAAATGAGTTTGAAATGAGCATGGTAGGAGAACTTACATATTTTCTAGGTTTTCAAATTACTCAAAAATATGATGATATTTTTATTTGTCAATCTAAATATATTCATGATGTTCTTAAAAGATTTGGATTTGGAAATATTAAGCAAGCTAGTACTCCTATGAGTGTCTCATTAAAATTAGTAAAAGATGAAAGTAAAATATCAATTGATCAAACTTTATATAGAGGGATGATAGGTTCTTTATTATATTTAACCACATCTAGACCTGATATTATGTTTGCAGTTTGTTTGTGTGCTAGGTTTCAGGCTATTCCTAAAGAATCACATTTAAAAACGGTTAAATTAATCTTTAGATATCTTATTGATACTACTAAATTAGGACTATGATATCCTCATAATGATGACTTTTTTACATGGTTATTCTGATTCAGATTATACAGAATTTTGTTGGTACTACTAAATTAGAACAGAATTTTGTTGCCCTCTCCACCACCGAGGCCGAATATATTACACTAGGTAGTTGTCGTGCATAAGCTTTATGGATGAAACAAACTTTAGAAGATTTTGGAATACAACAACAAACCATAGAATTAAAGTGTGATGATAAAAGTGCAATTGATCTTACTTATAATCCAGTACATCATTCACAATCTAAACATATAGATGTTTGTCATCATTTCATTAGAGATCACATAAAAAAGACAACATTAAAATCAACTTTATAAGAACGGAGTCACAGATTGTCGATATTTTAACCAAACCTCCTCCTAATTCACGTTTTCTTCACTAAGACTAGAGTTAGAAGTCTTAGACATTTCAAATTAAAAGTCTAAATCATTTAATTAGAAAAATGATGTATATTACCAAAAGTTTAACAATAGTCAAATAACCAAATTAATCAAAACTTCTACTAATGAAACTCAAGTTCAACATTTAATTAATTATACAGAATGATTAAAATAGATGGCACCCAAATGTCTTTATTACAACACCAGTTCAAAAAAATAAAGTACAAGACAAACATTCCAAATTTTCTTATCGCTAGG
The DNA here is from genome assembly GCA_039513925.1 of Platanthera zijinensis. Classification (NCBI taxonomy): domain Eukaryota; kingdom Viridiplantae; phylum Streptophyta; class Magnoliopsida; order Asparagales; family Orchidaceae; genus Platanthera; species Platanthera zijinensis. Next base: position 157,578,332 of record CM077096.1, read on the forward strand.
CGATAGGTCACTGTCGCCGAGTGATAGATACCTGTCGCCAGGCGGTAGCCCTCTGTTGTCAGGCGATATCCTTCACTCCAGCAACCCTGCAGAAAATCTAATCAAAAGTCCCAATTTTCGCTGGTAGGTGGCTGGTTATCACTTGAACTGTGTCCTCTCTCCCGTGGTCGTCTGACGCGTCGAATAGAATGACGAGGAGGATCTGCCACTGAACTCTCCCAATCTTTTTCTTCCTTTGGGGTCGGGTTCAAGTTTAGACCTTTAGCTATAAACTTCATAATTTTTTTAGCCCACTCAACCTCGCTTTCATTTCTGCTTTATGCTCTTCCACTAAATCATAAAGCTCATCCACCCTCCCTCGAAGAGAACCGCCTCGAGGAAGTGGCGGTCTAGTAGAAGTGGAGGCTTCACCTCGTTTAGGTCTTGTAGATGAGTATGCTTCACCCTGTCATGAAGGGTATCGTGTCGTCTTTGAACTATAAATAGGAGGAATGCAATCATTGATGTAAAGATCTTGATGGATCCATTGGTACTTTTGATAAAGTACCTGCTGGATGATACTTCCTAATAGAAGTGTGTTCAATTTTCTCCTCAAAAGATCCTTTATCTTAAAATTATATCAGATCACCGATAATACTAAGTCCGCCACATCGAATTGCTCTTTTTCAATTACTAGGTAAGTGATTAGACTTAGTTGTGCAGTGATCTTTCTTGTATCCCCTGCCTTCAATAACACAGTGTTTCTCAAAATATCTTGCACTAGATATGCCTCAGCAGTGAGTGTGGTGGTAATCTGTATGAGATTTTTAGTAGATGTACCGTGAAGAACTTGGTTTATCTGTGTTCAATCTCTATCCTTCCTGTAATTTTCTACGATATCTAAGAAATTTTCACTAGTGATCAGACCAAACTCATTTCTCAGGTCATCATGAGTTATCTCTACGATACAACCTTGTACTCGTGATCTCACCCCTCCATTTAGTACAGTATATGTAGGATCTTCCAGATGGTTATAAAATCCCCTGAATAATACTGAACTAAACATATAAGGTAATAACAACAACAATATACCTGACAGAGCAAACATTTCATAGATCTGAGCTTCTCGAGTCATATCCAGTTCCACAATCTTCGCTATACCTATAGCGGTTTTTTCGATCCCTGGATAAGATTGGTATGATGAATGGGGATTTCGTGCAGTGCTCTTACGTGCTCGGGAACTGAAGTCCATTTCCTGATTTTTTTTTCGAAATGCCTCCTCACCTACCCCGACGGGATTCAGCGAGTGTGGCAGGAGCCAGAGAATATTTTGGCGGGTTCCACCAGCAGCTATAAATATGTGCCTGCGTACCTGGGTGACCTTTGTCACTCCCCTTTGCTCTGAATTTGCTGAGATGCCTTTCCCCAAGGAGCTCCAAGAGAGGCTTATGAAGGCTCGATAGGTCTCCTCTGCCCGCATCGCCAGCCTGACCTCCGTTCCCCTTATCATCCCGCGGAGCGTCCCGACCGAGTCTAATTCTGCCAAGAGGGCGAAGCCAGACGCAGAAGCGTCCGAGCGCATCTTCCAAGACTTGAAAATGACCTTGAAGCCGGAGACCTGCTCCTCTACCCTGCCTTCCCCTGGGAATGAGGGGAATTTCATTGACCTATGCGCCGACCCGGACTGCCGGGTTGGGGACGACGAGGTCACCTCTCCGCGAGCCGAGGTTCTTCCTGCCAACCCGCGATTTAAGGCTCCGAAGGCTCGTCAACGCGACCTGTCCCCGCCCTTCGGGACTCTGGGGTTGAGCTCGCAAAGACCGAGCTCGCCTGCCAGCTTTCCCTTTTCTTAGATCGTTGAGACTTCGAGGGAGGGTGCAGGAACTATCACAGTGTCGGGCTTTAGCCTTCTTCCGCCCAGAATACATCCCTCGGGCCGTGGTAAAAATCTGAAGATGCCTCCACCACCCTCTCCTTCGAGGTGCCGAGCTCCTCAAGCAAGTCGTCCTTTATTGGTTCTCATCCGTGGTTCCCCTGGTGTGCTCCCCCTTCACATTATTATTCAACTATTCTTGCAGCCTTCTTCAGTCAATCGGAGGCCGACAAATCCCTAGAGTGAGCTCACTACTCGCTCCTTACTTCCCCGAAGACCCTGGAGTCCTTCCTGAACGCCGAGCTGGGGGGCCTTAAGTTGACGAAGCGAGGCATTGAGGTCCTAAAAAATATGGCACGCGAGCTCCACCGGTTGCGGGAGGACAACGACGTGCTGCAGCGGGAGTGCGCGTGGCTAGTGGGCGAGGCGAGGGAGGACCTGGCGGGCGAGGCGACATCCCTTTCACCGCTGCTGGAGGAACTGGATGAGAACCTTCTTGCCGCTCAGGGATGCCTGAGACAGATCCGCGAGCTCCGCGATTCGCGCCGACTTGCGGGGAAGGAGACGCGAGGCCAGGGTAGGTAGAGAAAGGCCACCCTGCCGGGCCTACCAGAACTCTCCTCCTGCCCTTTCAGCTCGTGCATGTACCGAACTTGCTGCTTTGTTTGCATTTGATTTCTCTGAATAATATCCCTCCTGGGCCTGTAATAACTTTGAATATTTTTAGATTGTATTGCTTGTTGTTCGAATATAATATCCTTGCTTGGTACGTGATGGGACAGGTTTGGGAATTTGGCGGGCTGGGGTTGGCGAGCTGGGCTAGGCAAGCTGGACCGATCGGTCGGCTTGACCCCTTTTCTCTTTCCTATAAATAGGCCTCCTCACCTACCCCGACTTACTGCTTTTATTGCTTCCGTACTTTCCTCCCCTGCTCGCCTTCTTCATACTTGTACTCGCTCCCTACACCTTTCGCAAGCATGGGTAAGACCAATCCTGACTCCGACGGTCGCTCCAAGTGCGCTCAACACTTCACCTAATATTGTTTCTTTGAGGGGAACACGACGAAGGAGGAGTTCGCCGCATTCAATGCCGACTTCAAGCCCCCTGGCTTTGAGGTGCTCCGGACCAGGGAGGGAGAGGCGATCAACACTTTCTACCCCGAGGAGCTCGCCTTCCCCATCTCGCATTTCGAGGTGGGGTTGCGCCTTCCGCTCTGGCCGGAGATCCTCCAGATCCTCAAGTACTTCAGCACGGTGCCCGTGCAGCTGAACCCGAACTCCATCGCCATGATGGTGGCGTTCGCGAGCTTCCTCTGCCGGGAGCGAATAGAGTTCAACCTGACCATGTTTAGGAAAGTCTTCACTTAAAAAACGGCCCCTACGACATCGCCTACTTCGGGGGCTCCTTTATCAAGGTTCGCGAGATCGCGAACAAACATCACAACTAGATGACCAAGATCGTCTTCATCAAAGGCGATCTCGGCAAGATCCCCTACTCGCCGCGGCAAAAAGGCGAGGAGGTATACCGACCCCCACCATCTCCGGCAACGACGTCGAGCTCCATAAGTTTTTCCTCCACAAAGACTTTGAGGTTGCCTTCCTCTGAAGGGGCCTCGACTCGCTCCTCCCCGTCCTTCCCGGCGAAGGTATACCTTTCAAATTTCCTCCTTGCCAGATCTCGCCAAATCAATGAAATTTTCTAACATGTTCCTTGCACAGGGGAACGAGAGGTCCCCGAAAACCCGCCCTTCGCAGACCCAGGACTACTCCCTGACCCCCTCGCCCGCTAGAAAGCGGTTGTAGTCGCCTACAAGGTGAGAGCCTAGCAGTGGGATCTGCTCACGGTCTGGGGCAGATTCCCTTGAGTGACATCCAACCCTGCCAGCTAGGTGAGAGCCTGACATCGGGATCTGCTCGGGGTCTGGGTTAGACTCTCTCGAGTGACATCCAGCCCTGCCAGTTAGGTGAGAGCCTGATAGCGGGATTTACTTGGGGTCTAGGGCAGACTCCCTCGAGTGACATCCAGCCCTGCCAGCAAGGTGAGAGCCTGATAGCAGGATCTGCTCGGGGTCTGAGGCAAACTCCCTCGAGTGACATCCAACCCTGCCAGTTAGGTGAGAGCCTTGCAACGGGATCTGCTCAGGGTCTGGGGCAGACTCCCTCGAGTGAAATCTAGCTCTGCCAGCTAGGTGAGAGCCTGACAACGGGATTTGCTCGGGGTTTGGGGCAGACTCCCTCGAGTGACATCCAGCCCTGCCAGCTAGGTGAGAGCCTGACAGCGGGATCTGCTCGGGGTCTGGGCCAGACTCCCTCGAGTGACATCCAACCCTGCCAACTAGGTGAGAGCCTAACAACGAGATTTGCTCGGGGTCTGGGGAAGACTCCCTCGAGTGACATCCAGCCCTGCCAGCTAGGTGAGAGCCTGACAGCAGGATCTGCTCGGGGTCTGGGGCAGACTCCCTCGAGTGACATCCAGCCCTGCCAGCTAGGTGAGAGACTGACAGCGGGATCTGCTCGGGGTCTGGGGAAGACTCCCTCGAGTGACATTCAACCCTGCCATCTAGGTGAGAGCCTGACAGGGGGATTTGCTCGGGGTCTATCAAATGAACACTTCAACCATTCACATAGATTGCAACGAGAGCATTGACACTTCAAACTTCATTAGAAAAAGGAATGCTACTTACATGGTTTAAGGGAAAAAACGTTTCAAGTCATCACTGCTCCAGATGAGACTTAGGGTCTCGCCCTCCAACTTCTGGAGGCGATATCCTCCTGACCTCAATGTTTCTTTTACAATATACAGACCTTCCCAGTTGGGGTTGAGCTTTCCCACGGTGGCTGACCTTCTCGTGGCATCCACCTTCATAAGGACCAAGTCCCCTTCTGTGAATTGTTTAACCCTGACATGCTTATTGAAATACTTAGTCATTCTTCTTTTCACTTCCTCTGACAGATGGCAGAGAGGTCGCGTACCTCCTCTACCATGTCGAGGGAGAGCCGCATCTCCCCTTCATTTTCCACTTGCCATCCTTCCCTGCCTGCTCCTGCCTCGACCACCCGAGGTGTTCTGACCTCGTACTCAATGGGAAGTACGACCTCGCACCCATGGGAAAGCTTGAAGGGGTCTCTCCTGTGGCGGTGTTTGGGGTGGTTCTAAGGGCCCAGAGAATCGATGGGAGCTGCTATACCTAGTTGTCCTTCAAGTTCTCAACTTTCTTCTTTAGAAGGTTCACTATGATTTTGTTTGCCACCTCCACCTGCCCGTTGCTCCTTCGGTGATGGACTGAGGCAAATCTGAGATCAATCCCAAGTTGTTCGCAGAAGCTGATGAACTCGGCGCTGACAAACTGAGGTCTGTTGTCCGTGACAATGGCCTGCGGCAACCAGTGCTGGCAGATGATCTCCCCCCAATCGAAATTTCTGATAACCTGGGAGGTCACCTTGGCCAGCTCCTTCACCTCCACCCACTTAGAAAAATAATCTATCATGACGAGTAATAATCTCCTCTGCCCGCTAGCTTGGGGGAAAGGTCCCACCAAGTCCATTCCCCAGATGGCGAAAGGCCAGGGGGCTGTGATACTTCTGAGGCACTAGGCTGGTTGCAGCTGGAGTGGGGCATACAACTGACACTTGTGACACTTTTTGTGAATTCGGCCGCATCGAGGCCCAGGGTAGGCCAGAAATACCCTTGCCTGACAATCCTTCCTTCCAGGGTCTGACTCCCAGAGTGACTTCCACACTCGCCAGAGTGGACCTCCTCCAAGATCTTCTGGACCTCTCTCTCGGCCACGCAACGTGCCAACATCCCTGAGAGGGTCTTTCGGTAGAGCTGCCCATCGCGCATAAGATAGTACACCGATTTATACTTGAGCTTCTTCTTGTCCATCCCTTCGGGATATTCCCCTGTGGAGAGGAAGGTCATGAATGGATCCATCCATAAGGGGTGTTGATCCACCTCCATCAGCTCCCCCTCTTCAATGGAATGGCGGAACAGATCGGTGATGGTACCTCCTACCCTGGGACCATGCTTTGCCAGTTGGTCTACCTGCTCGTTCTCTTTCCTGGGCACGTGTCGGATGGAGAAAGTCTGCAACATCCCGATGACCCTCTTTACCTTTGCCAAGTATAGCTTAAGGGTAGGCCCCTTACCTCAAATTCCCCGTTGATCTGGGAAGCCACCACCATGGAGTCAATGAGGACCTCCACGTCATGAACTCCTAACTCCTTGGCTAGGAGAAGCCCTACAATCATTGCCTCGTACTCGGCCTGGTTGTTTGTGATGGGGAAATGCACCACCAACGTTTGTTCAATTCTTGTTCCCTGGGGGCTTTCCAAGATTACCCCCACTCCTAGGGAATTCCTCCCCGAAGCGCCATCTACCATCACCCTCCATGGAACTGGGCGAGTGAGTTCTTCCTTCTCTACCTCGACCACATAATCAGCCAGAAAGTCGGCCATCGCTTGGTCCTTGATCGAGAGACGGGGGACGAAGGTGATGTCGAACTCGCTCAGCTCCACCGACCACTTAGCCAATCTGCCTGAATGCTCCACCCCCTCGAAGATGTTGTAGAGGGGGTGGTTAGTCACCACCCGGATCGAGTGTGCCTGGAAGTAAGGCCGAAGCCTCCGGACCGAGATGACTAGAGTGAAGGCCAGTTTTTCTAAGATGGGATAACGGAGCTCGGCCTTCCTCAATACCCGACTTACATAGTATATGGGGAGTTGCTTCTTCCCCTCTTACCAAACCAGGACCGAGCTCAAGGCCTCCACTCCGACCCCGAGATACAAGTATAGATCCTCCCCCTCTTTCGACCCTTGGAGCAGCGGAGCTTGAGTCAACTGATTCTTCAGGGCTTGGAATGCCTCCTCGTACTCCTTGGTCCACTCGAACTTCTGACCCCCTCAAAGTTTTGAAGAAGGGGGAGCACTTCTCCCCAACTTGGGAGAGGAACCTGCTCAATCTTGCCAGCTTCCCCGTCAACCGCTGCACTTCTTTAGCATTCCGAGGTGATCCCAGCTCCATGATTGCTCGGACCTTATCAGGATTTGGTTCTACCCCTGCGGGGGTGATAAGGTGGCCCGAGAACTTGCCCCTGCCGGCCCCGAAGATACACTTCAGGGGGTTCAGCCTCATCTTGTACTCGCGCAGGGTGGCGAAGGTCTCCTCTAGGTCCCGGAGGTGGGAGTCCACCTCTCGGCTCTTGATCATGAGGTCATCTACATACACCTCCAGGTTCCTCCCCCTCTACTATCAGAAGACCCGGTCCATCATCTTCTGGTTAGGTCGTCCCTACATTCTTCAGCCCAAAGGGCATCATTTTATAGCAGTAACACCCATCTTCGGTGATAAAGGAGACATCTTTGACATTGGGGGGGGGGGGGGGGGCGGGGGAGCATCCTGATTTGGTGATAACCTGAAAATGCATCCAAAAAACTCATTACAGGAAAATCGACGGCTGAGTCAACCAGCGCGTTGATCCGAGGCAAGGGATAACAATCCTTGGGATATGATTTATTAAGTAGAGAAAAATCAACACATACGCCACCGACCATCTCCTTTTTTAATCATTACTACATTGGAGACCCAGCCGGGGTATTGAATTTCGGATACAAAGCCAGCCTTAAGGAGCTTGGCCACCTCCTCCCTGATCGGCTCGGCTAGCTTGTCCGCGGTGGACCTCTTCTTCTGCTGGATGGGGCGTGCTCCATGATCCAGGTTGAGGCGATGGCAGGCCACGTCAGCATCGATCCCTGGCATCTCCACGGCGCTCCAAGCGAAGATGTCCACGTTATTTTGGATGCACTCCAGCATCCTCTCCTGGTCGGCTGGGGTCAACCCCCCGCTGACGCGGACCTTCTCCACCATACCTCCAAGGATGAGAACCTCCATCTCCACCACCTCTTCCACGACCTCCAAACGAGACTGCTCTCCCCAATCTCCGGCATCTTCCCCACCCGGGGCAGGAACTTCCTCCTCAGCCTCCTCCACGGCCACAACTTCGGCCGGCTCCTGAACTTCCTCCGCCACCTCCACCTGGGTGCGGCTCTCCACCTCCATCTCCACTACCTCCTGCTCAGCCTCCTCCATCCTCCGCTCCATCTCCTCAGCCCCCTCCTGCTAAGAGATGGAGTTCACCGCCATGGCGTAGCACTCCCTTGCTGCCTTGGGATCTCCCCGGACCCGGATCTGAACCCCCTTAGCGTTGAACTTCAGGCACTGGTGGAAGGACGAAGGGACGCAACAGAAGGCGCTGATGAGGGGCCTCCCAAAGATGGCGTTGTAGCTGCTGGGGGCGTCCACGATGATGAACCTGCAGATGCGGGAATGCCCCATAGATAGACATGGAGTCCTACTCCTCCTTCGGCTTCCTTCCACTCCCCCGATAAGCCAAACAGAGGTCCGTCCGAGGCCAGCACCCTCTTGGCCTCCACCTTCATCGCGTCAAATGCCTTCTTGAAGATGACATTGACCGAGCTCCAGTTATCAATGAGGATCCGGAAGACGGTGAAGTTCTCGATTGCTGACCAGCGCGTCGTAGAAGGGGTCCTCATGACCCGACCTATCCTTGATTGAGAAGGTGATCTTCTCCTCTGGGGGTGGGGTCTGGGATGTGGAGCCAAAACTCCTACGGTATATGGTGTGGAGACTTGCCTTGTAGGAAGCCTCGACCCCCACCCCCCGTGGATTACTCTGATCCCTCCCCGGGTCCCAACATCTGCCCGGTCTTCACACCTGTCTTTCTCTGCTCTTGGCAGGACCTCCTCGATCCGCACTCCTTGGCGGTCTTGCTGCTGTTGCTGGCCCCTGTTTCCTCTCATCTTGAGGAACTCTGGGCACGTGGCCGTGACATGCCCTTCCTCCTGATGGAATTCATAGTAGGGTAACTCCACACTAACCACCCTCCTTCTCCTTTGTGCTGCTCTCCTCCTCTCTCCCATGGCGATAGCCATAGCTTGCTCCTGGTTGGGAAGAGGTGGCCTCTGGCCTTGCCACCTGCCTGGAGGGTAAAGTTGGCCATGGCCCCCCCTGGCGGTTGTCTCCTCCATGGAAGCCTCTTTGAGGCCCATGGTTTTTCCATTCTGGCCTCCAACCTAGCCGATGGTTCGATTCCTGATGGCCCCACCTAGGTTGCTACTGCTGCTGATGTTGTTCCCTCTGCCGGGGTTCAACTCTCCTCTCCTCCTGACCTCTGCCTCGTCTGGGCCTTTTCTCCTCCGTAGCCCACCTGGCTAACTTCCGGGCAAACTCTGGGTTCGATGCCTCCCCGTGAACTTCTCTTGACTCCCTCTCCATCAGATCCTCGTAGAAGAGGGGAGGAACCCTCTTCAGCTCCATTCGAAAGAAACCCTACTACAGCCCTAGGGTGAAGGCCATCATCAGGGTATGTCCCAACATCTCTTGGACTTGGGTGACCTCCTCCTAGAAGTGATCCACGTAGCTCCCCAGTGTCTCGTTCACCCCTGCTTGATGTGGAACAAGGACTCTGACTCCTTCCTCCTCTTGGAGGTGGTGAACCTCAACATGAACCCCCCAACGTAGGTCCTCGAAGCAGTAGATGGAATTGGCCGGCAATTAGTGGAACCACTCTCTTGCCTTCTCCTTGAAGGTAATGAAAAAGAGCCTGCACTTGAATCCATCCGACATTTGTCGAATCGAGACCACATCCTCAAACCATTGGACGTGCTGGACCAGGTCTCCCTTCCCGGTGTAGTAAGATATCTCGGGCTCCCTTAATCCCTCTGGAACTGGAGCAGAAGAAACCAGCTCGCTGAAGGGGCTGCCTCCCCCTACTGGGCGAGCTGGGGGGTCTCACACCCCCATCTCACCGAACCTACCGCCGCTTGCCGAGCCGGGGAAGAGCACCCTCCCGGGGAGATTGCCGCCTCTCCCTTCCTCGGTAACCTCCTTCCCAGCTCGCCTGCCGGGAGCATCCTTGCCGAGAGCTGGAACCGCGAGAACAGGGGTCGCTGGTGTCGAGCACTCGGCATGTGCGCCGAGTGCGAATCTGACCAAACCGAGTACTTCCTGGTTGAAGTCCTCGAACATCCCCATTGTGGCGAGAGGGGGAGGGGGTGGCGAGTTGCCTCTGTCCGATCCTTGCCCTTCTCCTATCATTGAGCTTGCTGAAGATTTTCTGTGCTGACCACGCTCCACGCTCATCGCACCAAAATGTTGAAACCAAAAATTTGGTCTCGATGGAGTTCACCCTTGGGGAAGGGGTGGTCGCGCACCTACTTCTCTCCTGCAAGAAAAAAAATAAGGAAAAAGAACAGAGGACTGGACTAATGGCCCGACGCGGAGAACTCACCACACACCCGGAAGATCACTGAACGCTTCCCCTCCTTAGCCAAATGCCGGGCTAAGGTACCTCAGAAAGTGCTAGAAGACTGGGAGACAAGTAAGCATGCCTTCTGAGGTACCCCTTGGGTCATATTTATAGATTTGTGAAAACGGCCTGCAAATAGCCAACCTCCGCTATTCTAAATAGCTATGTGCAGCCCAACTAGGCATGCCAACAGCGTAACTCCGCTGTTCTAACAGGCTATGGGCAGGCCAGCAGGGGAAAAATGGTAAAAACACCTCGCAGATCACTGGGAGAGTAGCCCTCAACAAACCCTACTCGGCAAGGGGGGCGAGTGCTCAATGGAGCAGGCACTCACTGCATATCTGCGACCTTAGGCGAGTACGGGACCGGCTTGCCCTACTCGCACACCGCAGGCTTGTTGATCGGTTAGGATTCGGCGAGCGGCTCAGAGCTCGACGAACTGCCCAAAGCTTGGCGAACAGCCCAAAGCTCGACGAATAGCCCAGAGCTCGGCAAACAGCCCAGAGCTTGACGAAGGGCCCAGAGCTCGACGAAGGGCCCAGAGCTCGACGAACAGACCAAAGCTCGACAAACAAGGATTGGCGAGTACGAGCTCGCCTCCCAAGGGTATCTCACCCCGCCTGGGCGAGCCGGAGACTACCGAGCTCCCCCTCCTGCCGAGCTCGCCTAGGGACTCAGACTGCCCGAGTTGACCGATCTGGCTCCTACTAACCCACTCGTCGGATATGGGGTTGTACAACACACACTTATTCACTTGAAACCATATGGATATGATACACAAATATTATGTTTGCAACACATGTGGATTTAGAGTCCTTCATGATTATATAAAAAAACATATGCTGAGTACTTTATATATATATATATATATATATATATATATATATATATATATATATATATATAAAACTACGCAACATAAATTCTCGAGGCAACTCCACCAAGCACTACTCAACCTCCTGATAAGTCTTAATGAGCATTGTGAGTTTGAGCACCTTGGAAAGAATTGTAAAGTATCTTGCGCATACATGAAAGCCATTACACTTCAATATTATGTGTTTTGAATCTCTTTATGAGCATCATGAATATTTTTACATTCTACGTTATACTTTATAATTCATTTGGTTCATGAGGAATAATTTCACCATTTATATCTTCCAAAATGGCTCATCTTGTACTCTTCATTATCTTTTCTAACATTTCTTCCCATGAGAATTGGACTGGACATGGTTAGAAGATTTCTCTCTAAAATCATTGATTATTCTCTATTAACATGAGTTTTACAATGTTTTCACTTAACTTTTATGACAAAATTTTCATTGGTAAGCTATCTTTTCTTGATAAATCACTAACTTACTTATACTTAAGTAACATGTATATCTTATTCACTTTTCAAATTCTTTCGTCACTTCTTTCACATAAGCTTCCGCAACTCTATCATAATCATCTTTGACTTTACATTTTGTTTGCTAATAACAAAGGGGAAGAATATTGCAAGAAATCTTAGGGAGACTATTGCAGGAGATTTTAGGGTGAATATATGTCACTATCGCAAGAAATATCCTAGTATTTTTGAAATAGTGGGAGCTTCACTTAAAGGGGAGTTTGTGCACACAAAACTCTAGTTCTTGCTTATTTTATCATTTACTTAATTTATGGTCATCGCTGATTTCTTTCTCAGTGAATTTGTTATTATCAAAAGGGGGAGATTGTTGGAGCATGCGTTCTGCATTCCTTGGTTTGAAAATAATAAATCTCGAATGTATTTGATCATAGTGTGTTTATGGTATGCAGATATCTTTAAGTAAATACTCTAATAATTTTGGATTGACTTTGAGCACAGAATTTTCGAAGAAAGAGATATCGCTGGCGATAGCTATCTATCGCCGATGACACTAACTTGATGACGTCAGCCATTTCCCGACGGTTTAAGTCCAGCGCATTACTCACTGATATCACCTAGCGATATCTAGGTATCGTAGGGAGATAGCTCATGATCCATCATAAACACCACCATTCCGACATGGTTATAGCAGAGAGGGCCATGTGGCAGGCTGAGGTGATATCACGCAGGCGATATCGAGCTATCACGGGGTGATAGCGCAGATTGCTTAAAAGGGCTATTTTTCGTGCATTTCGTGTGACACAACTCAAGGAGCCTTTGTGTTGAGATTTCCCAGCCTGATAACTCCGTGGAACCAGAGAAACTCCCGAGTGTGCAATTAAGATGAAGAGCGTAGAAAAGATCGTTCGTGCATTATAACTACGGAGATGTTTGCAAGGATTCATCATCTTCTTTAAGTGCTCTACACCAGAGGGAGTTTTCATTCAGATTTCTATTTTATAACTTCTCTTTGTTCTTGTATTTGATAGAGAAATCACCGCCTTGTGAGTAGCGACTAAGTCCGTGTGTGGCTTAGGGGGAAATTGTCGTCTTGTGTGCAACGATTAGGTCGTGGAGTGATCTAGGGGGAGGCTAGTGGTTATATCTAGGTAGAGATAGGCTTTAGCCTACCGGTCCTTGGAAGAGGGACCAGTGAAAACTCAAAAGATATTTTTCATTTGTAGCCTTGATTTCAAGCTCTATTGAAATCTTTGTTTATGTTTTTTGATTACTTGCGAAATAAAGTCTTGATTTCATCTTCATAAAATTTCTGAGTATTTGGAATATCTTTTGGTTTGCGAAAAATATTATCTTAACATTTACATTAATTTTGTCTTAAGTTTCACATTTAGTAAAAGTTTTTATTTGCCCTTATTCACCCCCCCCCCCTCTATGGGCGCCTCAAGATCCAACACTGTTAACTCTCCTATAATCAACATGTCGCTTCTTGAGTAAGTTATAACCACTCCCACTCCAGTGATGTGTGTGGAAGAGCATGTGTGACTGATAGAGGAGTGTAATAATAAAGTACCAAACTACTGAGAAATTTTGGGGCCCCTTATGCCCTTAACCTGATCATCTCTCTAAGCATCCGTCCGCCACTGTCCCTGAGCTGTGTTTTGCTCGAAGGCACCGTGTTGGGTCCAGCGTTCCTTCACTTGACCCGTGGCGCTCTGCTACTTATATAAAAAATTAAGTAGCGCCCTCCCCAACAGTCCGGGCTTTTGGTGCAGTTGGGTATGCGCTTGATCCTTCAATTGGTATCAGAGGAGGTCACGGGTTCAAGACCGGGGGGCGCTATTAAATCCTGATTTTTCCCTTCTACCTGTGTGGGTCCGGTGGGTCAGGCAACCGTGGACATGTGGTAACCCCACCTCTGAGCCGTGTGGGCCATGTGGTAACCCCACCTCTGAGCCGACGGGTTGTGCTGGACGCCGGGGGGGGGGGGGATTGTTGGGTCCGGTGTTCCTTCACTTGACCCGTGGCGCTCTGCTACTTATATAAAAAATTAAGTAGCGCCCTCTCCAACAGTCCGGGCTTTTGGTGCAGTTGGGTATGCGCTTGATCCTTCACACCGCTCACTTCAAAGATCCCATTATGGATGAATGGTCTGATATAACAGTTGGATCTAGTGGCCAACATTAGAGCGGGGGGGGGGGGGGTGAATAAGGTTTGCGTTGTTTATAAAAAATTTGAATTATTTTGTTCCAAGGAAAAACTAGTTCAGGAAGCTACCGCGGGGCGTTAGGTGTCTAACGCGCGGCGGTATGTCTCTGAACTCGTTTTTCTGGGCAGATTCTCCCTTGGAGATCTATTCACTCTTCAGGACCACACAAACTAATATTCACATAAGTACACGCAAGTAAAGAAGAAGGAAATGAATTTCATTGCAAAAACTAAATCAACAACTGTTTTAACAATTACAAAATCTTGATCCCCGTGATGCCGGAGATCGAAGGAGGTGAGTGAAAAAACTTTTTCGTTTTTTATACCGACCCGCTCCCTGGACCGGTTGGCTCTCTCCCTTTCCCTCCAAGAAAGGTCTTCGAGCCGGCTCTTCACCTCCATGCAAGGAAGGGTCTTAGAGCCCCGCTAGATCACCCGATCTAGACGTGATGACTTGTTTTAGTCATCATTTTTGGGGTAGTTTAGTATGCAAAATTCCTAGTTTAATTATATGTTTTAAGTATTTTTATACATGTTTTGTTTTATTTCTTCTTAAAGTCTTTTTGTGTTAGGATATTATAATTCCTAGTTTTATTATCGTTTTATTTGCTTGTTATGTTGCAATTTTATTTTGTTATGTTTTGATATAAAAATCTATAGTTTTAGTATATGTTTATGTTTTATGTTTACTTGTGTTTTGTTATGAATATAACTATTATTATGTTATGTTTTGTTTGTTATGTTTAGTTTAGTTTTAATAACTAATATTATGTTACTTATTTGTGTTATGTTTTGTATATAACTAATGTTATTTTGTTTTATTTTCTTGTAGGTACATGCTATATGATGCAGCCCACCTAGCTACCCGAGCCTCTCCAAGTCCAGCCCAACATGAAGCCAACCCGAGCACATGGTGCAGCCCGAGCTTCTCTCCAAGCCCAAACCCGAGCCCTCTTCAAGTACAGCCAGCCCACTTCATCAAGCCCATGCTTGGCCGCCCCCCCCCTCTCTCTCCTCCTCCATAACTTTCACATGCATGCACCTTGCCACCCTTGCATGGCCGGCCACTCCTCTCTCCCTTCATTATTTCTCATTCATCCCTCTTTTCCCCTCTTTCATTCTCATTTAAACCCATCCATCCCCCTCTTATATTTATTTTATTTCTTTTTATTTTCCAAAATGAAATGCATGCATTTAGTCCCTTCTCTCTCTCCCTCATTAAATATCATGCACGAACCCTCTCCTCTTTACATGGCCGGCCACCCCCTTACTCTCTTCATATTCATTTCATTCTAGATCCTTCTCCTCATCTATAAAAGGAAGCCCATGCCTCATGTTGAAGAAAAAAAAGCTTGAAGAGTTAGAAAGTTTTTGTTAGTGAAGTTTTTGTGGTAGGAAGTAGAGTGCTAGTTCATGAGAATTTCTTTCCTTATTGTAGTTTTTATTATTATAATTTCCTTTTTGTAGTAGAATAACATTGTCATATTTTAAATTTTGTGTATTTCTTTTTCCTAAGCAATGCAAATGATTTCTCTTTCTTCTATTTTGTTTTCTTCCTCTATTATGCTTAGCTAATTATGTTTTGTGCCCAATCACGATGAGCTTTGCGATAAAATAACGCATCTTTAATTTTATGTTTGCATTTGTATTTTTTCTATTTTTGATCCTTCTTTGATTTCTATCGTGTCGACTCCGTATTCCGGTATACGGTAGTAGACAATTGATCTCATTTCATAGAAGTCGAGAGACTCATTGATTTGAAAAATCACTCAAAGAAGGAAGGAGTTGAACGCAACCCTAGAGATAGGATGACGTAAATCCTCCGGATTGGAGTCAAATACAATAGTGCGGGTCACTTCGGTAATGCGACTTTAGGCCATTTTGACTTGTAAAGAGATTTCAGTCAAAATATCTATAAGTTAGAGGATTTAATGCTCTAGCGAGATTACTTCCTAATATCGGATCCGTCACGGTCTTAATAGTATTGCAAATGCTAAACTAATTTATTTCGTTATTTTATTTCAAAGTGAATCGTCGATCGAGCACTCTTTCGCAATATTTTATTTCTCTTTTAATTAAGCTTAGTTCATTTTAATTTTCAAACCCATCAATCGTTCGGTAGGATAATAGAATCGTTGTGAGTAATAATATTTGTCTGCCCCAAGTTTTTATACGACCTTGATATATTTTTATCACTATACTATAAAACGATAAGTACACTTGCCTATTCGGATTGTAGTCCGTGAGACGATTTTCACGCATCAAGACGTCCTTTCCCTAAGACGATTTCTCATGGAATCCTCCCCGGATTCCGACGACCTTCCCCAGTCGATTTCCCTCACCACAAGAATATAGAGAAACGAGAAAGATTACAATAAAAGTTTAAAGGGTTTAAAAGATTAAAATCTCCCTCTTGACGATTCCTCCGTCGAGCAATCCGTGGCCGGTGCTTGAGATCTTAGTGTGCTTGCAACCGGTCGTCTCTTCATAGTCGATGTAGTTCTTGGCTCGCCCGAGTTCTTCGTGTGCAAATGGGAGGGAGACAGTCTTTTTTTCCTTCGACAGAGACTGCGGAACGGACCACGGAGAGGTGGCCTAACCCTAGGAGTCGCAGATTTAAGTCTCTTTTCGTCTTGTTAAGGAACACAGAAAATGAGGAGCCTTTTTATACGTCTTTGTAAAAATAGGCTACTGCCATCGGTAAGGGTAGCGCTTGGAGGTAGGTTCACGTGCTTGATCCTTACAGCTGTCCTCCAAATCTGGAAAAATATTCAAAACGAATATTTTCCTTTTTCTAATGCTAGCGCGGCGTGGTAGGTAGATAGCGCCCAACGGTAGTCCAGTCATCTCGACGCTTCCATCTCGACGATCATTGAGTGTGTTACCACGACGCGATACCAAGCTAGCGCCCGACAGTAGTCCTATATTCTCGATGAATCAGCCAGTCTCGACGAATCATCCAGTCTCGACGATCGTTGATTATGCTACCGCGGCGTGGTACCAAGCTAGCGTTTGGCAGTAGTCTAGTTGTCTCGATGAATCAATTTGTATTGACGATTCGATCAGTCGCGATGATCGTTGATTGGTCTACTACGACGCAGTGTCAATTTAGCGCCTGCGTAGTAGGTTCCCGAGATCTTGAATGAATTAATTCCTCGAGCTAGCATGGGGGGTAGGACAAGCGCGATGCAGTAGATTCCCGAGCGCCTTGCCCATTTAATTCAGGCTACCGCCCAATGTTAACTACTACCGCTCAGCGGTAGGTTCATGAGGAGGCCGCTCCTTGAATTTTTTGGACCTATAAACCTGCACACTCTACCAAACACAAGATGTAATCAAATACAACATGGGAGTTAATATTATCAAATTAAGGATATGTGAACCGTCGACTCCAACAATCTCCCCCTTTTAATAATATCAAGTCTCATTCATGAGATATAATAATGAAGTGCATGATATGACATATATATAAGAGATAGTCTTGAAATCTCAGGTTTCAAGTTCTATATAGCTCCCTTACACGCGCGCTCCCCCTATATATGTGTTCTACATGCTCCCCCTTTCTACGTGCACACAGTGAACTAAGCTCCCCCTACATGTGATCTACACTTACCCATGACTCATGAACCATCTATTCTCCCCCTTTGATATTATCGAAAGTGCATGGGATAGACCATAAACAAACATACACATGCACGGGAGAAACAAAATGTAGTAAATAATGAGCATGAGAGAGAAAGTAAACAGTGCACGTTATAGAAAGTAAAACGAGAGGCAAAAACAATAGGGGTGACCAAGCATAAAATCAGAGAATATTAAGCATAGAGGACAAATGGATGAGTGATGTACATGGGAATAGTTTTAAATAACCGTTCAGAGGTACAAAAGATTGGACAACACAAGTAGACTAAGCACCTAATGATGTAGAGTACAATGCTACAAGAGTTATAGAATTAATATAGAGGAACATTGTACAAGTCATGAATAGAAATTGTGTGCTCGAAATTGCATGCTATAGACATATAGTGTCGTGTTAGTCCAATTTTTATGCATGGAAGCATTAAATAGAGCAATGACGTGTGAATGTGTAGCATCAGAAGACAAACACCAAGTAGAGTGAACATTAATTACATGGTTTATCTCAGTAAGTAAAAATGCTATCGCGAGAGAAATAAGCTGAAAAATCACGTCACAGTGCTATCTACGAGATATCAAGACTAGAACTAGGGGACATAAGCTTAAGGTACTAGTCTATGCACAAGATTGAAATGATTTTTGGACCAAGGTGCTCATCCTCACAATGCTCATAAAGACTTATCAGGAGGAGTGAGTAGTGCTTGGGGGGGTATCCTGGACTCAAGGCTTAATAGAGTTCAGTGTTTGGTATTTATACGCGTTGAGCTATCAAATTCAAAATTTGTTTTGTTTGGATTTCAAGGATCCCAAATCAATCGAAATCTATCAACATAGATAGATATACTTTAACTTGTATACACAGGACTTGACCACTAGAAATTTGCTCCAAAATTCTACCCTTTATAAAAATGCATATGTATCGTGACATTGATTATTCAAGTTATTTCTAACGTGGTAGACACAATATCACGAGTTATAGCATGTCAGCATATACTTTCTACAAGAGTGCTCCGTCTAGGGATGTGTGAATAGTGTAACGTCATTCCGCTATCTAAATCCTCACACATATATAGAGGCATATTCAACGAACACTAACATATCTACTCGCACTCAGTAGCTAAACACCTATAGATTCGATACATTATGACATATATAGACAATTTTCACAAGGATTAACATGTCTAAGTCCAACATTGTACGTAATCGTTATGCTCTAACTTCTAGCCATATGTGTCCTAAGAATGATCAATCCACAGTTTTGTTATTTATTTTTGGGTTATATATATTTTTTTGTTTAAAGATTCGACAAAAATAAATAAAATAAATCACAAATCAAGCAAAAAACAATGAGAAAGTAGAAAGTAAATAGGCAAAGACATGTTTTTTGGATTTTTGGGGGGATTTTTCATTTTTTTGTTATATTTATATATATATTTTAAAAAAACAGAAATAGAAGCAGAAACAACCAAAAGAAAAAAATAGACAAATGCACCATGACTAGGAAGAAAGATCCAAAACACCCAGCTCGAGTCAAAGTAACGAGAAACGCGCATCTGGGAGGGGTTTTGTGAATATGTCAGCTAGTTGGTCATCAGTGCCAATGAAGCTTACTCTCACGTTCTCTTTCTTAATGTGATCCCGAATGAAATGATGACGAACATCAATATGTTTTGACTGTGAGTGATGCACTGGATTATTGGTCAAGTCTATGACACTCTTTTTGTCGCACCTAAGAGTAACGTTTCTACAAATTAGGCCAAAGTCTTCTAACGTTTGAGACAACCAAAGTGCATGTGCGCAACAACTCCTTAGGGCAATATACTCGGCTTCAGCAGTAGAGAGGGCAACCGAGTTTTGTTTTCTACTTGACCATGAGACTAGTGTTGGACCAAGGAAGTGATAGGTACCACTCGTGCTCTTGCGATCAAGTGAACATCCAACATAATCGGAGTCGGAGTACCTATGGAGTGTGAAGTCAGTGGTGTGTGGGTATCAAAGACCAATATTTTGAGTGCCTATAAGATACATAAAGATATGTTTAACCGCTTTCAAGTGTGATTCTTTAGGATCAGCTTGAAATCTAGCACATAGACACACCGTAAATGTAATATCGGGCTTAGACACACTTAAGTAGAGTAGTGATCCGATCATTCCTCTAAAGACAGTTTGATCCACTAAAATGCCACTTTCATCCTTTTCTAATTCTAGAGAGGCACTCATTCGAGTCTTGACTTGTTTCAGATTCTAAAATCCAACTCACACAATCATATCTTTTATGTATTTTGATTGACTTATAAAGATTCCATCGTTACGTTGAGAAATCTGAAATCCTAAGAAATAAGATAACTCTCCAACTAGACTCATTTCAAATTCAGACTGCATTAAAGTGACAATTTCTTTGCATAATTTATCGTTTGTTGCCCCGAAAATAATATCATCCACTTAAATTTGTAAGAGAATTAAATCAAGATTCTCGTGCTTCACAAAGAGAGTGGTGTCCGCCCTACCCATCCTAAACCCATGTCCTAGTAGAAAATTTGCGAGCCTATCATGACAAGCACGGGGTGCTTGCTTCAATCCGTATAAGGCTTTCACCAACTTATATATGCGATTCAGGTAGTCAGCGTTCTTGAATCCGAGTTGTTGCTCGAAATACGCCTCTTTCTTAATATATCTGTTCAAGAATGCACTCTTAACATCCATTTGATATAATTTAATTTGTTTAAAATTTGCGAATGTTAAGAACATACGAATGGATTCAAGATGCGCAACCGGTGCAGATGATTCCTCAAAATCTACGCCTTCTATCTGTGAGTAACCTTGTTCCACCAACCTAGCTTTGTTTCTAGTTATCCTAGAGTCACCATCAAGTTTATTCTTGTAAAACCATTTCAAACCAATAACTGGATGGCTATCCGGACGCTCCACTAACACCCAGACTTTATTTCTTTTGAATTGGTTTAACTCTTCAGTCATAGCCAAGAAACACAATTCATCCTTTAAGGCTTCTGAGATGTTCTTGGGGTTCAATTTTAGATAAAAAACACAAGTTCGAAAAGGATTCATGTAGAGCTGACCGAGTTCTAACTCCATGTGAGGGCTCTCCTATTACTAGTTCTCGCGGATGTTGCTTTAAGAAATTTAAAGTACTTGGAGACCTATACTCGTCTATATGAGTTGGAACATCAACCAACACTTCTTTCTCCTCACCCTTAGCTTCAAACTGTACATCGTCATCAATTTCCTCTTCGTTTGGCCTAGGTTCTTTGGTTGGAGTATTTTCGTCAAAGTGCACGTGAGTCGATTCTTCAACAACTAAGGTTCTCTTATTATAGACCCTATAGGAACGACTTGAACTCGAATATCCTAAAAGGATGCCTAGATCAGATTTTTCGTCAAGTTTTCCGAAGTGATCCTTAGTGTTTAGAATAAAACACGGACAACCAAAAACTCTAAAATAGGAAACTGATGGCTTCTTATTGAAGTAGAGTTCATACATAGTTAGCTTAAGAATGGGGTGAAGCATGACTCGGTTCATCACATAACATTCTGTGTTAACTGCTTCAGCCCATAAATATCGAGGCAAGCCGAACTCGGCAAGCAATGTGTGTGCAAACTCTTGAAGCGTGAGGTTCTTTCTCTCTACTACCCTGTTCTGTTGAGGAGTGCGTGAAGCTGAGAATTCATGTTTAATTCCTAAATTATTACAATAGTTCGTGAAATTCTTGTTCTCAAATTCTCCCCCATGATCTGATCTTATTCATTTAGTTCCTTATCATTTTGAAGTCTAGTACATAGATTGGTGAACTCAAGGAATGTGTCAGATTTATTCGTAAGGAAGATCGTCCAACAATAACGGGAGTAGTCATTAATAAGAACAAACATATATTGTTTTCCACCTAGACTACATGTACTAAGAGGACCATAAAGATCCATGTGAATGAGTTCAAGTGGTCTAGTTGTGGAAATATCATTTTTGCTTTTGAATGAGGTTTTAACAAATTTCCCTTTTTGACATGGAGTACATAAAAAGTTTAAACTACCGCTTAATTTTGGAAGCCCATGAACAAGTTTATTTTTCGATAGTTTGGCAATAAGTTTACTTCCTGAGTATCCTAGTCTCCTAAGATCTAATTACTCATTCTTGGTAACTAAGCATTTCAAATCAGAAGCAGATATATCCTCAAAGCTAATAGTATAAACATTATGGATTCTATGAGCTACAAGTAAAACACTATTAGTTTTAGCATCTATAATTTTGCAGGTGTTTATAGAGGATTCAAATATGACATTTAGGCCTTTATCACATAGTTGGCTAATAGAAATTAAATTATGCTCGAGTCCATCTACAAACGGTATATTAGAATTTGAAAATGCTTTGTTACCTATGGTGCCGATTCCAAGTCTGCGTCCTTTGCTATTGTCCCCAAATATCACAATGCCTCCCTTCTTCTACTCCAGGCTAAGAAACTTGTCTTTATCTCCTATCATGTGCTTGGAACACCTGAAGTCCAAGTACCACACGCTCTCCTTGTCCTTAGCTTGCCAACACATCTAAAAAAAGATGAGGGTAAAGATCTGGTTACCCAAATTATTCCACCCATACGATAGGTAGAAGACTTTGGTAGCCAGACTTGCATAGCTTTCTTATTACCTTTCCTCAGACATGACCCAAATGTGTGACCAAACCTATGACAGTTTGCACACAAAGCATAGGCAGTGGATGCTGCATTTATCGTGTTCTTAGAGCTCATGCTTGAGGATAGGGATAACCCTTCAGAACTGTTGATCTTATTGTGTAATTTCTTATGATTTGTTTTAGTCTTAGCTTGAATATGATTGCCGCTCGGTGGTAGCGTCGAACTTACATATCCTAGTCCAAATTTTCAAGATCCATGACACTGTGCACCCAACAACATGTTCATTGATTTTTGACCTATTCCAAATTTCTGGATAGCGTAGTTGAGATCATGGGTCCTCACCTTTAGGGCAGTGTTTTCAGTAACTAGCATAACACACCGATTGGCGAACTGTTGTTTACCTTCCTCTATTTTGGCAAGAGACATTTGAAGTCTTTTCTCCAAGACATTCTTTTCTTTGGTGAGATTGTTGGCTTTCAACAATGTCTTGGAGAGACTTGCTTTTTGCTCTTCGATCGTTTCCATCAAGTGAGGACACTCTATGCACTCGATCTTCTCTTTGCCACATTTTATTAACTCATTTTTTAAATTTTCTAAGTCCTTTTTAATTCTCTTGTTTTCATTTCGAATGGACTTCTTCTCAAGTATAACACTATCTAACTTCTCACATAGGTGTTCATAAATCTCAAGAAGTTCATTATAGGAGGGTGGAGTTACCTCTATGTCACTCTGGACACCGGGATCATCATCAGATTCAACTTGATTTCTCC
Source organism: Platanthera zijinensis (assembly GCA_039513925.1). Classification (NCBI taxonomy): domain Eukaryota; kingdom Viridiplantae; phylum Streptophyta; class Magnoliopsida; order Asparagales; family Orchidaceae; genus Platanthera; species Platanthera zijinensis. The sequence continues at coordinate 157,601,106 of CM077096.1, forward strand.
CCATGAGGCACAGATTTGCCTCATCTTTGCTGCTCGAGTCAGAGGTGCTTGACTTATCAGATCCATCCTTGTCCCAAGTTAGTGCCTTCAACACCTTCTTCATCCCTTTATACCGGCTTTGCTTCTCCTTTTCCTCCTTATGGAGTCTTAGATATTCCCTCTTAATGTGCCTATGCTTGTGACAGTGATAACACTCAGGCTGGGACTTCTCATCATCGCTCTCCATCTCCTTTGACGACTTGTTCCACCTCCTGGCTTCTTCAGCTCCTCTCCTCAGGAATTTCTTAAATTTTTCCTGCCTCTTGGGATTCTTCATGAACCTTTTGAATTCCCGGACATAGAGGCTTTCCTTGTCGTCTTCCAAGTGTTTGGCTACATACAACCCAAATAAACAAAAAGATAACACACACCATAGTTTTAAACATTACATGAAATAGAAATGCTCAGAAAATAACAATTAAATTAAAATAAAAATTAAGATGTTGTCTTGCCCCGAGGGCGGAGATTGTAGCGTCGCTCCACAAGGTCACCATGGTGCCGCAAGTCTTTTGTTGGAGACAGAGAAGGATCTTCCGCGAGCATGCCTTCATCATCTTCAACATGTTGGGGGTCGCCGTCTCCATCAATTAACCTCTCATAACGGACCCCATGTAATAGTGGACAACTCCTTAGAAGGAGCATAAGTAGTGACCTTCGCTTCCTCTGGCAAGTGTCTACTCGACAATTCACAACACTGCGCTAAGGTTTGTTCAACAAGTGTTTGCTCGACAATTTGCAGCACTTTGCCAAGGTTTGCTCAACAATTGTTCACGACAATTTGCAACACTTCACCAAAATCGGCGCCCACTCGATGATCTGCAATGCCTCATCGAAAACTATTCAATCGCCTATGTCTTCTAATATTAATGGGCGAAAACTCAAGATGAGTTCATCTGGGTATTCTAATCTTAATAGGCGGACACTCAAGATAAGTTCACCCAGATCTTTTGATATTAATAGGAAGACACTTAATATGAGGTCGCATGTGCCTTCTATTCTTAATAGGCAGACACTCAGGACGAGGTCGCCTGGATCTCAATCTAAGTAGGTGGATGCTTGTTATAAGGTGGCATGTTTCTCCTATTCAAAAAATAGACGAACAACTCATCACAAGGAAAAGGAATTTGAATTAGAGCAAAAAAAACCTGTATAACTACAATCAAGTAAGTTTTTTCTAATATCGCGAAATTGTTTCTAACATTTATTATAGAACAAAGGAAAACAATAAGCAAAAGTGCATGAAGGTGAGCCCCAAGCCGGGGTGTTCTCCTAATCCGCGGTTAGCCCTAAGAAGCGTCCTCCCCTGAGCTCGAGGACACCTCATCTGACTGGTCTGCGAAGAGAGTCTCATAATCGAAGATAACAGACTCAGGCTTCATGGCGTTGTTATCCTTCAAAAGGCAGATTGTTGTTTCTGTCGTGCACTTGCCGAGTCGGGCCTGCTCCCGACGGAGTCTTGATTCATCCGACACCCTCTTATCCTGCAACAAGGGTTCGCGGGAAGATGACTTTTTCACACAAGTAAGAAAGAGAAGTAATCTTAGTAATCAACTATTACCTTTAGCTTCTCTCGCAGGCGAGCGTTGATTTCCATTGCATCATAAAGAAGTATCCATGCTGCACTATTATAGGCAAGAGCCCGCAAGTTCGCCGCGACAGCCCTCGATGATAAGTCCTCTGCAGGGATCGTCTTTATCTCACTACGGTCACCCGGGCCGCAGGTTGCCCCCGCGACTGCAAGTGCGTGGCGATGAACCCAAGATATCTCCCTCCAAGAAGGCAGTTTAGTTGTGATCATGACGGACTTGGGCCCCCGGAAGACCGGCGAGACGATCAACTCAAAGTGTGGGCTCAACTCCAATGGCGGGTGTCCGGATGTGCTGACATTCGTGTTCGGCTGGGCGAGATACTTCTCAGCAGCGGACCTAATATCCCTGAACGAGGCTTGCAGTTTAGAACCTGACACCATCAGAACAACTGTAAGTTATGAAAGTTTTAGACCACGTACGTATGGATAATTGATGTTTTTAGAAAAGACTTATATTCTTCGACATGTGCGCTCTCTACCTCTTTCACCCGAGGAACATAGTATCGCGTGTCCAAGTAGTCCTTCTCCAACTAGCAGACGATTTGCAGACTAACGCCAGATAGGGTAAGAGGATAGAATACCTCCTCCGCACAAAGAGCAGGCATGACGCTGAACTCGCCCAGGTTACCTTTAAAGAAGGTGAAGTGGGATTTCCAACCCGCGGGGGTGCCCACCACGTGTAGGATTCACATTTTGTTAGAGCTAAAGTACAACTGCCCACACTTAAGTGCTCGCGTTCGGAAGGAGTGGAATACCTCCAGGGAGAAGGATATTCACTGCAACCTCAGGTAAGTCGCGAAAGACATAATAAATGCGGCAGAGTTTGGTGATACTGGGCGGGTATAATCCCGTAATAGTCCATTATCTCTGCCACCTCCGCGAAGACTGGAAGAGTCCATCCTGCTTCAAAGTGGTCGAGGGGAATCGCGAGTTCGCCCTCGAACATTGAATTCATCCTCTCCTCTCTTTCCAAAGGCGCGCATACAGGTTCTTGCTTAGATGTTATCTTGATAGAAAGACCACCAAGACCGCTTGATCCAACGCCGGGTGAGGTGGGATATCACTCAAGAAAGCGATCGCGTACAAAGATTTTTGCGGGGCGGGAGCTCGCACCATTTTGGAGAGAGGGCGTCTATGCTTTTTAGAATAAATAAAGGCGTAGTGGGGTCCCCTATTTATAAAATTAGCTGATAAGGTGAAATAGTGCCATCGGGCACCCTTTCGAGGAGTGTTCGCCTATAACCACATTCAAGAAGAGCTCTCAATCTCCCGACCAGGTATCGTCTGGCGAAAGGTCGCGAACAACATTTATGACAAGAAAAGAAATGCCAAGGGAAAACAAAATAAGTTTATCATCGAAATACTAATGGTTATAATTGGTGAAAGAAACAAAAGGTACACGAAGCAGTCACAGTTATAACTGCCCGCAAGAACGATCGATCCTTTTCCTCAGCTCGGCAAACTCCACCTCAAGCCAGGTGATTTGTGCCTGAGCCAGCATCAAAACACCCAATATGGCTTGTAAGGTCACCGCGAGCGCTTCCCCTTCTCGAGAAGATACTGCGCAGATAAGCAAAGGGTAAGCTTTTACTTATTTGAATATCATTGAGATGTTTTGCAGAAGGAGTATACCTCTCGACGAGGGAGCCGATTCCTCGACCTCTGCATCCTAACTTCTGAAGATATCAACTGGGGTGGCCACAAGTGTTCGCTAATTATTCGTGTGGTCGCTGCCTCCAGGAAAGCCGAAGGCACTGAAATCAATTTGCGGGTGGATCGATGCCCGCGCGGGGCCAAAAAATGGCACATGGCCATCTCAGGGTCTGTACGTTTGAGGTAGTCCCTCTACAAAAGTTCTCGGTGCCTGCGTGCTGCCTGCAAGTGTGCATAGGATTGTGGTTGCTCCCCAGATTCTCCGCTATGGCAGGGGGAATGATAACTGACTCTCGAGTCTTCAGCGGGTAGGCAAGAGTGCCCGCGCGATCGCGTGTTGGCTGCCTCCTGATTAAGCCCTGGTCAACTATGGTCTATATGGGCTTTGCCCGCTTCAACAACGGCTAGCCTTCAGATACGTTCCCCAATGTTTCCTCGTCATCTACAGGTACCCGAGCAGCCTCTCTTCCAGCTGCGCCATCCTAAGCCAAGCCTTCACCATGGTGTCCTACCAGCTCTTTTTGGATCTTAAAACATTGTTCGGGGAATCACCCCCTTGGATGCATCGAATGTTGAAGCCCCCAACGAGCTGTCGGCCCCTGGCGCACCTCCAGTAGCGGTAGAATCCACAAAAAGAATGGAGCTTTCATCAGCACCTCCTCCCCTACGACGTTGTGGATGACAAACCCTCTCACCAGGTCTATCACCGCGCCGAGAGTTCCTTTATTCGTTGTAACATTTGATGTGGAGCTCCCAGAGATCGCCCGCATTCTGATAGGGAGGTCCATCTTGGTCACCGCCTTCCGTAAGTATTCCTGTAAGCCCGCTCCACTCGACATGATTCCAGTAAGAGTTCATGGTGAAGAAGTTTTGGCTAATTCACGAGCCCTCGCCAACAGCTTCTCCAGGTCATCCTGATTCATGCCGACCATCTTTACTGATAGGGGATCACCGAGCCATAGTTCAGGAGGAAAATGGCTAAGGAGTTGGCCAGCCAGTGCTATTTATAGGTCTCAAGCAGTGCGAAGTTCAAGTCGCTGTCTTTGCAATTACCAGTCTATATTTTCAGAGGCTGTGCGGACTCCCAAAAAATACAGGGATTATGTTAACCAAAATCCTACGATGAAGGACGACATCAGATGACAACAAAGAGCAAGTCATCTAGGCGATCTCTCTGGGTGATCACGGATGCTCCCCATGAGGTCTCTCTGGGTGTCTGCGGACGTTGTTCAGGCGGTCTCTTCGGGTGTCTGCAGACATTCTCCAGGCGGTCTCTCAAGATACATGCAAACACTCCCCAGTCAGAGGCTAGCACACTGCAGTGGTCGGTGATATCTCAGAAGGCGGATCAGTGATCCAACAAAGAGGTTGTGCATGCACAACTCTTGGAGCTCACGCAGACTCATCTCCTCAGCGTCACCTCAGGTGGCATCGTGCGGTTACATGCGGTCTATTCTCACACCTCCTGTCGCTCGACTCTTTGTGTACCTCGGACAGCTGTGCATTTAATGTCGTGTTTTATAAGGCATTAATTGCCCGTCATTTCGTGAACTGTCCGAGCAGCCTACCCTCAAGAATAAAGAGGGAGCAGAGTGCTCAAGCGGGACATAACGGACATAGCCCAGAACTTGCCCTATTGCTGGTGCGGACACTAAGTCCCTTCAGTTTTCCTTCTTTTGCACATCTGCTATTCACAAATACCCACAAGCATTCACATCCTTCTTATAATCTTTTCCCGAGGAAATCCAAAAGCCCGCCGTAAGAGAGACATTCGTAATGGCGGTCAAGTTTGATGTTCGCCACTGCCAGCAACATTCTATTTTTTCGCACCTCCAATGCTCGACTTTTTAGGTCTAATAACTGATCGCTTGCAAAATCCTCTTTCCTTTACCGACCACCCGATTCAGGGATAAAGTGCAAAGAGTTGGTGATAATTTTAGCTCCAACAGTCGGCTTCATGGGTCATGTGATTAGTGGACTAGGAATAGTAGTAGACCCCGTTAAGATTTAGGATGTAAAAGACTGGCCTTTATAAAAGATGGTTGCAAACATCCGAAGTTTGCTGAGGCTAGCAGGATATTATTGCCAATTCGTAGAAGGGTTCTCAAAAATTTCCCTCCCTCTTACAACCCTAACTAAAAAAAATACCCCGTTTGTATGGACACCATGATATGAAACATCTTTTCAGGAACTTAAGACGAGGCAGACATCAACACTTATCCTTACCATCCCCTATGGTATGGAAGGTTTTCAAATATATACTGATGCATCGCTTTAAGGGATGGGATCAGTCTTAATGCAAAATGAGAAAGTAATTGCTTATGGGTCTAAAGAGCTTAAAAAGCAAAAGCAAAATCACCCGATGCACGATTCAGAACTAAGATTCATCATCTTTTACTTAAAGACCCGGAGGCCCTACCTTTATGGAGTGCACTGCGATATCTTCTTAGATCACAAAAATAAAAAATATATTCATACCCAAAAGGATCTGAACTTGCAGCAGAGGCACTGGTTGGAGTTTTTGTGTGATTATGAATTCACGTTGCACTACTACCTGAGTAAGGCCAATTCGGTAGTTGGCACTTTGATTCAAAGACTACCGATCTTGGGTAACAGAGTATAAGAAATAGATCTAGCTCACATGATAAAACAAATGGATATTACTTTGGAATCTCGATCTCACCCTGACTCATATATTGAGTATCTAAACTGGTTGAAATTCAAATGCAACATACTGGACCAGATCAAGAAAGGCCAGAAGGAGGATCAAATTTTGGATTCTATTATTCAAGCCCTCTCGGAAGGCCCCACAGGTGGAACATTCGATAAAGGATAATTTACTCCACTTACGAAATCACTTATATATCCCCGCAGATAGAGTAATTAAGGAAGGGATCCTACAAGAATCTCATTGCACCAAGTAGTAAATACAAACAGGAATCACCAAGATATATAATGACCTTCAAAGGACTTTGTTTTGGTTAGGGATGAAGAAAGATGTAACTCCGGTTGTGACGCACTGTAAAACTAGCCAAATGGTAAAGGCCGAGTGTAGAAGACCTGGAGGTTTATTCCAGTCCATGCTTATACCTGAATGGAAGTTCAAAGACATCTCCATGGACTTTGTCCACAGTTTGCCCCACTCTCATTCAGGAAACGTCTCAATATGGGTAATAGTGGATAGACTAACAAAAGTGGCATAGTTCATCCTGGCTCAAAAAGAAGCTCTAGTGGGTATCTTAGTCCACCTTTTTGTGGAACAATTTGTATGATACCACAAAGTACCAAAACGATTGTATCTAATAGGGATGGTCACTTAACCACCAATGAATGGAAAATAGTACAAGCTTATCTAGGTTCAAGGTTAGTGTTTAGTATTGCATTTCATCCATAGAAAAATGGTTAAATAGAGCGGACAAATAAGACGATGGAGGACTTACTCTGACTATGTATAATAGATTATAACGAACCATGGGAGAAACTCTTACCTCTCATCGAGTTTTCTTATAATAATAGTCTTCAATCAAATATCGGCATGACACCTAATAAAGCATTATATGGTAGGTGTCAAACACCATTGTCATGGGTTCAAGAGGAAGACCAAAAGCCTTGTGAGTACAATTTATTAATGACACCAACACTATAATCAGGGTGATTTGAGAAAGAATGCTCGAAGCTCAAAGTCGTTTGACTAAGTATTACTATCAGATGGTCAAGTTCCAAGTTGAGGCCCAGGTATTCTTAAAGATTAAGCCAATACGTGGGGTTTCAGGTATCCGTAGTCATCGAAAACTCAATCCACTATATATGGAACTGTACACAATCATAAAGCGAATTGGATCTCTAGCTTATCGATTGGAGCTACCCCCAGATATTTCTAACTTGCATGATGTATTTCACGTCTCTTCTCTCCGAAGAGCTCTACCTCACCCTGATCAACACATCTCTTCCCCATCAAGACATGTAACTTCAGATAGATCAGTTAATCTTGAACTGATACGCGTAATAGGCTCTGATACTCGGGCGCTGCAGAAAAAGTCCCTTTGGTGAAGGTCACTTGGGAACCTCAGGACTTAATGCAACTTAAATATCCAGAGTTATTCCTTTTAGGTATGATTTAAAACCTTCTTATAAAAATTTATGTCTTAACTCCTTTCTATGCTTTTGAAAACCAATGAACCTAACTTCAATTTCAGAGACAAAATTATGTTTTTTTTATTATTGGATTTGTAACATTCCAATTCTAAATGGAACCCTAAAACCACATTGGCACCTTAATTGGTCCACCACCTCACCTTGGAAAAGTTGTGGAACCTTTAAAGAGGGTAAAATGAGCACTAATTGGCCAAATCAAACCCAATTGACCACACTCTTAACCAATTGAGCTAGCCATCTCACATCTCATGACCTAAGTTAACCAACCCATCAATTGCCACCTCAATTGGTGCAACAACTCATCTTAGAAATATGGTGAAACCCTTAAAGGTTGAATAGTGCACCTAAACCTAAATTGACCAAATCAAACCCAATTGACCCTATTCTTAACCATTTGAGCAAACCACACCATGCCTCATGACCAAGGCTAGCTAAACCTCCAAAAATGTTGACTTGGTCAACCAAAATTAATCATGGTCAAATCATGAACTAATTTAGGCCAAAACCCTCTTTCAAAAATGCCTTAACCCTACACTAGCCAAAACATCAAGGATCAATTCCCAATCTCATTTTGACTTAAACCCCATGATCAATTTTAGATAAGCCATGATTATGCTAATTAAAGTAAGTAAAAGGTCAAATATCTATTAAGAGGAAATTTACCCAAATTGGAAATACTCAAAGAGGTGAAAGTGTGGATATGCCTGACTTCATTCCTCTTTAGGAGGCCAAGAGAGAGGCTACGATTTCTTCAGGAGCCGATAGAGGTGGACAGAGATGTAACTAGCCATAACCATAGCCAGCTATGGAGGAAGGGGGGGGGGGGGGAGGAAGATGACATCTCCCTCAGCAAATAAAGCCACCTTACCCCTCAGTTAGCTCAAAACCCTCCCAAGCATCTCTTCTAAGAAGAGAAATCGAGTGGAAGACCTCAAGAGGAGTGGATAGCCCTAGGCAAACCAAGCCATGCCATCACATACTTGTTCCAGGAGGACACAACAATTGGAGGTGAGATTTCCTTCTCTTCCCCTTGTGCAAACATCCTAGAATAATTTCAAATAAAAATCGAACTTGATTAGGCTTTTATTTTCTGTATATTGGTAGAAAATGGCCGCAAGAATGACCATGTGATTCCGACCACCACCAACGGTAATAGGCCACCGGACCACGTTAATAGATAAATCTCGCGACCATCTGATTACCTTAAACATGTCAAAATAGTGATTGGTTGATCCCTACAATAGATCAAAAATGGGTCCGCTATGGAGAAATTTCATTTCGTGATTTGCTGCCTCTCTGCACCGTCAGATGTGTTTTAAAATCTATGCTTTTATTAAATGCATAGTTATAGTTTCTTAAGGGTTGAACTAGACCATGTGGTCAACATGAAACTTGTAGGTCTTGGTTTGAGCTTTCCAAAATATGGTGACAAATTTTCCGAGGAGTATTACTCCGTGAATTAATTTTTAAAGGAAATGTGACCTAAACTATAGTGCTCATCATATTTTGTGTATTTTCAGTCAATTCATATAGGATGAACATGAAATTTGGGGAATATTTTCATTATAAGCTTAGTAATGTATTTGTAAAACTTTTGAAATTTTTGGGACACATTTTTTTACAATTTGATTCAAAATTTAATTAATTGTCACACTTGTATATTATTGAAATAATATGGCATTAATGATTGAATTTAATTTCCATCCTTTTATGGTATACCTATTATGTCATGACTAACCATGAGATACAATTTGTGGATATTTGGACATGGACAACCCTTATTTTGAATTGTATATTGAAAGAGTATAGCATAATTTAATTAATTGTCACACTTGTGTATAATTAAAATATAATGATCTTAATAATCGAAACAAATACCCAAAATTTTATGGTTCACTTATTATGTCATGACTAATATTGGGTTAAAGTTTGAGGACATTTTGAGATGATTTTGCTCATTTTATGAATTATACCTTTAAAGAGTAGTTTGATTCAATTAATTATTACACTTGTATATAATTGAAATGTTATGATCTTAATCATTAAAATAAACTCCCAAAATTTTATGGCACACTTATTATGTCTTGACTAATCTTGGGTCATGATTTGAAGATGTTTGATCATGATTAACTCATATTTTGAATTATACATTGAAAGATCATAATTTAAATTAAATTCAATCATCACACTTAAATAATTCCCTCGCCTTGAATAAATAAAGTACTTTAGGATGGAATTCACCTAAAATGATTAACATGAAGGATGTTGGCTCATGTGCTAAATCATTATTAATGAGTAAATCAAGTCTCAAAATATTTTGATGAGCGCGGTTTCTATTTAGCAAAAACCAAGTTGTATACCTTTATCTCCTTATCAACTGTTTCTATTTTATAATATCATTAGGCTAATGGCGACGGCTAGTATTTTAGTCAAATCAACTTTAGTATGTGTTTGTGAAAATCATTCTTTAAGCTATCTAATTGGTGTCTAGAAAAGTGATTATGGGTAAGTCAGTATCCCCCACAAGGAAGATTGTGTATAACAATACACAATGCAATCACCAACCTTATACTTACTTGGACAATGAGCTACTTAAATTTAACATCAATACAGTTGCTCGTAAGAAATTTGGTATGATTGCAAAGTTATTATTGAAATTCTTCATGTCTATTATAAACTAGAGGATCTTAAAGACTAATTTCTTAGTCTGGTTTCGAGACCAACATTGAGTTAAATATTTGATTCTAAAATTATGACGGATCTAACCACTCTACTAAACAGAACACACTGAATTGGGGGAATGGCAGGCTCAAGTGAATATAATTGGGGGAATGACGGACCAACACTGATGGAGGCCAAACACAAGACAACCCATCCCACTCTTCATGGGATGGGTTGTCTTGTGAATATAATCCATGTGGGCAAACTCCCTTAGCTTGTATCTTTTCTCTGCTAATTTTAGCATGATGTATGATAGTAGTATAGGTATGGACCAGCACCGTACATCTCAGCCTATGTTGGTTGTGTGTCACCTACCTAAAAACGGAGTAGTCCGATCCACTGTTATCAACCTCCATGGTGATGTGGCTAGTGAGCTAGCTACCACCTTAACAAGTGGAATTGGATTGGACTTCGACATGAGGGTTAATAGTTTACATCATATATTTTCACAATATGAAATGTTCATCTTCAACAGAGAAAAAATGATGCAAATTATTCCCAAAATGAAAGATATATATACTCTACAGCAGAAGAATCAATCAACATGGACACCAATATTATAAGCTTGAACATAGTAACCCTACAGCAGAATCAACATGAACCATACTCTCAAATCATGGGATAAAAGATAAACAAGGTTATCTTGAACAGTACTGCTTATTTAGAGGTCTCAGCTCAGTTAATGCTGCGAAAAATTCTTTAAACAAATATACATATAGAGAATATAAATAAACTTAAATGAACTCAATAAAAAAAGGCACATGGAATCGCAGCCGCACAATATTCAAATTAAGGCTCCGTTTGGGCACGGTGGCAGCGGTCATGAACATAGTGGTTAAATTCTCATTCGTTAACGCCCACCTAAGGAACTTCATCCACTTTTATGTTCAAATGGATGATGTTTGTTAGTGATCCTTAACAAATGACGATTTAGCCCATGTTTTTACGACCGCCACCGGAGCCTAAATATACCGCCTAAGAAAAGAAAGTGCTGAAGAGAAAATAATTAAGCAAAAAAAAAAGCAAGAGCTGCTACAATCATCGCAGTGCAACAAAGCGGGCAGCGCCATCCCCCGGCTATTGCCTGTCAATCAAATGTGTGCATGTTATTGTAATTCATGTTTATAACATAAAAAATAAATTCACATTCAGAATAGCATTACATAAATTTCTTAGCAATCAATGCTTTAATAAAGTAAGAGTTCATCGGATATAGGCTCCACCGTTTGGCACCTAACAAACATCATCCGTTTGAATATAAAAGTGGACGAAGTTCCTTAGGCGGGCGTTAACGAATGACAATTAACCCTCATGGTCACGACCTCCACCACCGTGCCAAACGGAGCCATAATGTTTTGTTTGACCAGGGCATACAATGTTTATTGAAAATAATCCATCTCATGCAACAACAACAACAACATTCAAGCCTTTATCCCACTATTTTATATGGATCCTTTGTTGTCATTGTGCCCTATCTTTTGTCATAATCTCACTAATGCCTACGTACATCATGTTTTTCCTTACAGTTTCATTCCAAGTCTTTATTGGTCTACCCCTCCCTCATGCAACAAATACATTAAAATTTGTTCAAATAGTTAAGAGATTTTTTTCATTGTTTGATGTATATATATTTCATTTTGCAGCTATTGGTTGTAAAAAGTTAATATGTTTTTCTAGTATAAAGTGTGGAATTAATATAGCAAGGGTGTGGTATTTTGAAACGGATGAGAGTGACGGCAGCCTGGGCAATTAGGCCTAGCAAGGTGCGGCTTTTAGCAAACTGTTATGGGTTCCCATTATCCGTCGCCGATTAGATTACACATAATTTATTATGAGTCTCTATTGCGAGTTGTATGAGTCATTACGAGTCTTTGTGATGATTTTTAATAATTTGCGCATCACTTTTATTTTGTGGGTATTTACCCCCACATGTCACTTACATGTTTATTAATAGACCCCTTGGGTCGTTGTATGAGATATAAATAAAATTATGAATGTTCTATTCCTCTTTCTAGTGCTTTTCTCCTCCTCACATTTCTAAGGTTAGGGTTGAGTATGACATCTTTCTCTCCCCTCTCATTCTCCGTGGGTTCAGCTCGACTCCTCTTCTTTCTCCATATCCAGTTTCGATGATGTTGTGGGCTAGGCCAAACATATCTTGGAATCAAAGCCATCTTTCCTCCATTTTCTGTGGTGTCACATCAACAAACCCCTCCCTTGTCGTCTCCGGCAGAAGCTCAAGTGGTAGCAACGTATAAAGAGTCAAGGCCAATTCAGTGGCGCGACATTATACGCAGAGCCAGGGCTGAAACCTCGTCCCAAACAACCAAATCAACATTGCAAGTAATCTGAAAGCGGTTGTATCAAAAACATAGGATTTCATGTGTATCTTATGCCCTAAATTCAACTCTCACAAAAAATGGGCATTGTAATAGCGATATTGCCGCACTCGCACATCTAACAAAAATTCCTACATGCAACGTCAAGCAACATCACCAATCGGGGGACTGACCACGATCCAGCTTCACTCAAAATGCCTAACTCGAAATCGAGTAGTCTAATGCAATCATGTCGGGTCGCAATCCCATGCCCCGATGGTTCTCAACGAACCGTGCCTACCACAAACCCTCTAATTTGAGTCACCGTATGTAACAAAAACCATTAACGAAAAAGAAATGTATGAAATGTAACCTAAATTCAGAAGAAGAGGGATTGTTACCTTCCTGGCTTTTCTCCCCACCATAAAATCCATGCACAAATGGCTGAAGAACGATCGTGGACCGTTGCCAGCCACGACCCTTCGCTTGGAGTTAAAGCACCATCAACGTCCACTTCTTCCCTCTCAAGCTCCTCTTTCCCTTTTCTTTCACGTCCCAAGAGAGACAGCGGTTTTTAGAAAATGAGGTCTTGGAACAACCAAAGCCGACCTAAATTCCCCATAACAAAGACTCCTACCCGTTAGATCTGAGATCTGAAAACCCAATCCAATGGATGTGTTGCGAAAAATTTATGATTTGATAAAACAGATTATGATTAAAGTGAATGTAATATAAACCTTAATAATGTACAGAAAAGGCTATGACAATTCTGTTAACTAAAGTCTATCAGTGCCAAGTCAAAGGACCTACATCAACACGCATTCTGAGTAACATCTATATAAATCATCGCAACGCCGAGATATATTCTGAAGAAGTGTCGACTTCCAAAAGCCACGTCAAAAAGAGAAATTCAAGCTGCGTCAACATCTTCTCAGAACTACTACTTTTCCAAGCTACATCGACATCTATTCCAATCTACTCAGAATTCTCTCCTTCTCTGAAGGTTGCATCAACAAGAGAAGTCCAAGCTGCGTTATCATCTTCTATCAAAAGCAACGTTGGCTTATCTTATGAGCCAAGTTTAAATCTATCATATCTTCTCTTTATCAAGATTGAATTATAGCCGTTAGAGCAAGTTTCAAGTAAAATATAACTTTACAAGGAAATATGCTTCGTTGCCGTAAGCTACTTCAGGAAAGGATCTATAGCCCCAGAACTTAATATGGATAAGTATGCAAGGATACTATCGGGAGGCATTTAATGAGTCGGAAGAAGACAAGGAATTTGAATTAATTCAAATGGTTTATGTCGAGGAACACAGAGAGGATCAACAAGAGAATAGAAACACACACACACACACACACACATATAAATGTGATACAAAAGACTCAGAGAACTATTTTTCACTTCTTCTCAGAAGCGCCAGCCCTAACAACTCTCTCTACTCTCTGAACATTCTTCATCTCTGAAAAACAAAAAGGACAGCAAACAAGATACAAGAAATTTTTTACTCTTAGAAGATAACGAAAAGATTCTACTCTCTTGAAAGAATTAATTCTCTTCTCTTCCTCAAGGAAGCATACTCTCTACTTGAATTCATGCAACAACATCCAGATTACATCTCCTGAACATTGTTGAAAGGATACATTTCTAGAAATTTCTTTCCAACTCACACTATATAAATGGGTTCTAAGAATCCCTCAAAAGATTCAACATTGGTTATGAGAGTCTTCATTTAAAAGACTCGGTGGTTGAGCTTCCTTATCAACATCTTGCATGGCTTTGGAGAGACCTTATCAACAACTTCGGGTTCTAAGAGTCTCCTAATCAAAATACTGAGCACTAGAGTGAAATTTCTGCTGCGGCAGAAGAGTGGATGAACCCGTTTTTGGGGAACCACTACATTTTATGTGTTGTCTGTGTTGTTTGCATTTACTCTGTGTTTTTCATTTCCGAACTTTTTCTCTATTGCTGTTAGAACCCAAGACCGGGGGGGGGGGGGGGGGGGGGGGGGCGGGGCGGGCGAACCAGGGCGAAGCCGGAAATCCCAAACCGGTGGGGGACTACAGTCCAACAACACATCTCCAACCAAATATCCCGGGGCCCATAGCTTGGAGAAATCCCGGGTAGGTTGTTGAGGCCCGGGGCTTGATCCCGGGACCTCCTTTATAAGAGGCGCCTAAGCGAAGCTCTTAATCCCAAACCGGTGGGACTTCCGGCTTCGCCATGGTGCGCCCGGTCCCCCCGGTCTTGGGTTCTAACAAAAGATAGTCATCTTTTTGTTAGAAACCCAAACCGGTGGGGCCAGGAGCCACGTGGCGGAATACGATTACCCAAGACTGAGGGTCTGACAGCAGTCGAGCAACACATCTCCAACCAAATCTCTCGGGGCCCATAACTTGGAGAAATCTCGAGTAGGTTGTTGAGGCCCGAGGCTTAATCTCGGGACCTCCTTTATAAGAGGTGCATATGCGAAGCTCTTATACCCAACTGCGCTTATCAGGACTCCGCTTAGGAGATTGATAAAGGAGGTCCCAGGATCAAGCCCGAAGCCTCAACAGTCTACCCGGGTTTATCGGATTTCGCCACGTGGTGCCCGTCTCCGGGAGATTTGGTTGGGGACGCTTCGCCATTCGACTGCAGTCAGCCCCCCGGTCTTGGGTAATCGGATTCCGCCACGTGGCGCCCGACCCCACTGGTTTGGGTTTCTAACAATTGCCATGTTTGTGACTCAGGGGTATTTCGAGAAACTATCAAAAACAATGAAGCTAAATCAACGTAAAATTTTAATACTCTATTTACCCTCCTCTAGAGCTATTCTAAAGAGATTACCTTCTCACATTCATGATGAAATCGGGTTATGAAATGAAACAACTTTGAAAAACTACTTTTGCCTATCTTAGAGTTAGTCAACGATCGACTTGCCGATCAACGATCGCTGATCAACCATCCAACTAGTGGTCCGCGATCGACCTATCGGTCAGGGATCACTAATTGGCCACCCGACCAGCGGTCAACGATCAGTCTTTCGGTTGGCGATCGCCAACCGACCATCGATCGGTGGTCGGTGCTCGACTTAACGGTCGACGACCGTTGGTCGACCCTCCAATCAGTGGTCAATGACACTCTCACGTATGAGCACAATCTAGACTGAGAAATTTAGGGTGTTACATGTAGTCTCCATTCACCGGAGATGAATGTTTTTAAGCCAGGGAGATTAATAAAGATCCTTCGTGCATGATCGTGTTGGGCTCATATTTCAGCATTTCTTCATGTATTTGTTTTAATTTTTTGTAAATATATTTTGGGAATTAGGTTAAGTTAATTGATTGGTCGATTTGAGACATTAGATCATTTAACCTAACACCCCCATCATGCTATCAACCAGACCATGATAGGTCACTCTACGGGAGCAGACTCACACTCCTCTCGGTGCGACAACGAGATCCATTGCCACCACTAGTGCCAATACCAACCCTTCCTCTACTGCCGCCAACTCACCTCCTCCATTTCTAGAGCACTTGTCAACCTCCCAGAGCAGCACGATGTTAGCGAGGTAGATCGAGATTAGCAGAGAATAGATGAGGGAGAGGGAAATTAGGGTTAGGGCTTGAGAGGAGGAGAGAGAAAATACCTGAATAGTCTTTGCATGCCCTCACCGAACAAGCCCTAGAGGTATTTATACCTCTGGGCCAAGAGGAGCCGCCGCGATTTAACTGGGGAGGGCTGAACTGGTAGGTTCAGCCCCACTTTGTGTTGTCTCCTTCCGCCGATGCGTCGGGATCATAACATTCCCTCCCCCATCAGCAACCAGCTTGTCCTCAAGATGAAAGTCTAGATAAAGTTCTCGAAACTCGAGCAGATCGACCCATGTGTTCTGCGTCGCCGATAAGTTCTTTCATTTGACGAGGATCTCCTGACGGTACTCGGTACCGCGCTTCTTCCATTTGGTGAGCAGTACCTCCTCTGGGAGCGGTCGCAGTTCCCCACTGTGGGTTGCCTCAGGCAGGGCAGGGCACACATGTACCGTGTCCCCGATCTTCTTTTTCAGCAAGGAAACATTGAAGGTCGGGTGAATACGCAATCCCTCTGGCAGGGCCAATGTATATGCAACCGTACCCACTCTCTGGGTGATACTGAAAGGCCCATAATACCTTTTGGTTCGTCCTCCGAGCCATGGAAGTTTGTGTGTATGGTTGAAGCTTGGGGAAAACCTCATCTCCGACTGCAAACTCTTGTTCCATCCTGTGTTTATCTACTTGGACCTTCATTCTATTCTGAGTCGCTGGGAGGTTTTAACGCAAAAAGGCAAGAGTACGATCTTGATCGCGTAGCTCACGATCAACCGCCAATGGCGCCGTTCCCCTTGGTTCATACGTCCCCAAGGTCGGGGGGGGGGGAGGGGAAGGGGGGGAGCGTCTGTACATAAATTCAAACAGAGTGAGTTTACTTGCAGTATGATAGGAGGTGTTGTAGCAGTATTTGGACCAATGTAGCCAACAAGTCCAGGTGCGGGGCATGTCCATCACAAAACATCATAAGTACATCTTGACCCCCTCGATTTAGCATCTCCGTCTGTCCATCCGTTTGAGGGTGGCGGGAGGTGCTCATGCGTAGACGAGTACCCTGTTGTCGGAATAGTTCCTTCCAGAAATTGGTCACATACACAGTATCCCGATCTGAGATGATGACTCGAGGAAAGTCATGAAGTCGGACAATCTCCTGCACAAATAAATCGGCCACTGACACCCCCCGCATAAAGATGGTTCAAGGACAGGAAGTGGCCGTACTTGGATAGCTTATTCATCATGACCAAGATAACTATCTTGCATTGAGATTTCGGCAGGCCGTCGATGAAGTCCATGGAGACCATGTCCCAAATTTGATGTGGAATCTCTAGGAGGTAAGCAGACCTGCTGGAGACATTTTGTATTTCTGACGTTGACAAATGCCGCATTGCTGCACAAACCTCTAGACATCCCTTCATTGACCTTTCCAGAAAACATTGGCTCTGACTCGTTGCAAGGTACGTTGAACTCCTGCATGCCCCCAACTAGTGAGGAGTGGAACTCTTGCAACATAGTGTTCTTCTATGGCGATGAGGAGGGTACGACCACCTGTTCATGAAAGTATAAGTGCCCGTTTTGCAGTCAAAACCCGGGAGGAGCATCTTGTCACTGCCAAAGTGCCTCTACGATAGGACGCAATTCAGAGTCTTGTAGGACCTCCTTCTGTATATCGTCCAAGGCGCCGATCAGGGGCCCTGAGATGTGTTGAAGTGCTCCCTCTGGTATGCGGGATAGTGCGTAAGACGCAACATTCTCCTTTCCCTGTATAGACTATCTCGTAGTCGTAGCCAAGTAACCGCGTCACCTATTTTTGTTGTAGAGGAGAGGTCGCCCGTTGCTCAAAAAAATGTTTCAAACTCTAGTGATCGGTCCAGACCATAAAGTATCTTCCCAGAAGGGTAGGGCCGCCACAAGGCCACGCCATGTATGATCCAACATTTCCTTCTCGTACGTCGACAAGTCTAGTGTCTGTGGAGCCAATGCCTTGTTGAAAAACGCTATCGGCTGACCTTCTTGCATGAGCACGTCCCCGATCCCTACGCCTGAAGCATCTGTCTCCAGTATGAATTCCTTGGTGATGTTTGGAAGAGTCAGCACTGGTGTTGTCGTCATGGCCGTCTTGAGAGCTTGGAATACAGTCTCTGCCTCCTCTTGCCAGCATAAGGCATCCTTGTGTAGCAGCTAAGTCAACGGTCGAGCTATCTTCCCAAAATCTTTCATGAATCGTCGGTAGTAGCCAGTCAACCCGAGGAAACCCCAGAGTACACGGGTCGTGCGCGACCTAGGACACGTTTACATGCACTCCACCATCCGGGGGTCAGCCTTGAATCCTCAAACCGAGACAATATGGCCCAAGTATTCCACCTCTTCTTGACCAAATGAACATTTGGAGAGCTTGACATAGAGCTGGTGTTGTCAGAGTATCACGAGCACTTGTTCCACATGTTGGAGATGCTCTTCCCAGTTGATACTGTAGATAAAAATGTCATCAACAAAATTAATACAGACCTGTGGAGGAGGGGCCGGAAGATCTCGTTTATCACTACCTGAAATGTCAAAGGTGCGTTGAAGAGTCCAAACGACATCACGACAAACTCGTAGTGACCATCATGTGTCCGGAAAGTTGTTTTGAAGATATCCTCATCTTCATCCTGATTTGATGGTGCCCCGACCACAAATCCAGCTTGGCGAACAAATGTGCTCCATGTAGTTCGTCCAGAAGTTCCTCGATTATGGGGATAGGGAACTTATCTTTGATAGTAGAGCTAATCAGAGCGCGGTAGTCGACACAATCTCCACGGCTCGTCTTTTTTCTTCACCAGGATGATGGGTGAGGAAAACAAACTGGTGTTGGGTTGAATGATCCCTGCGGCTAGCATCTCCTTCACGCTCCGTTCTATCCCGGCCTTCTGTATGCACGAGTAATAGTAGGGTCGAATGTTATTCGGCTCAATCCCTTCCTTCAGGCTGATCTGGTGATCTCGGAATCTCCGCAGAGGTAACGATCGGGGTTCCAGGAAGACATCCAGATACTGGAAAAGTAATGACTTCATCTACTCGTGGGCTTCTTGTGTGGGCGTAGCTCGAGGCCCAATCTCCATTATCACAGCCATATCGTTCTCTTGTTCCCACAACCTCTCTAAGTGGCGAAGAGAGTTCTCTTTCACCGGTGAAGTTCTGATCCTGTGCAGACAATACTCTCTCCCATGCTGAGCAAACTCTATGGTCAAACTATCCCAATCTAGGGTTACTTTACCCAGTTGTCACAACCATTGGACCCCCAGATCCATATATGATCCCCGGATGGACAACAAGTAGACATCCATCCTGCAGGTATATCCTTGCACACTGAACCCACTCCCTTCAACACTCCTTCGCACAACAACTTATTTTTGTCTGCCACCATGACCTGGAAGGAGGCATCCTTGGTGATCTCTTGCCCCAGCTTCTATCCACAGCGGAATTGATGATGTTATGAGTACTCCCGCTGTCAAACCAAATAGTCACCTTCTTTTGGTAGATCTGCCCTGCAATCTGCATCGTGAGTGGTGTAGATCCTCCCTCCATGGCCTGAATAGATGCCCCGAACTCGGGTATGTCGAAGATATGCTCCTGTTCCACTTCTTCTTCATCCAACATCTCATGTTCCTCCCGCAATATGTACCCCTGGATCATCTGACATTTAAAGCCTGAAGTGAATTTCAAATCACAGTTGAAGCACAATCCTCTCCCCTTTCTTGCCCGTAGCTCTAACCATGTCAATTTCTTCACAGTCGTCCTTCCAGTAGCTCCTTGATCTTTTTTGGTGTCTGGAGGGTTTTTAGTGTTCTTCGTATTTCCCCATCTGAACTTTTGTCAGTTGAATCACTCATCTTGAATCTGGGGCAGCCTGAAAGCATTGGTCAAACTGCGTGGCATGTAAGCATGCGCCTCATCTTTGATGGGCTCATGCAATCCTGAAATGAAGCAACTCATTAATGTCTTCTCTTCCCGCTGCATCATGTTGGCTAATCTCTCGAACTCTGCTCGGTATTCCATCACTATCCCTTTCTACCTTAGTTTCTGAAGAAGAGCCTCAAAATCTTCATATTCAAGGGGCCCGAATCTGACAGTGAAACCTTTAATGAAATCGGCCCAATGGGCATAGTCACGCCCTCAGAGGAACCACTGGATCCACTGCAATGCATCATCTTCAAGATGAAAGGACATCAGTTGCACCCACTGCCTTCTGGAATCTCCAGGTAGTTGTAAAATAACACCGCCTTTTGAACTCATTCTAATGCGTCGTCCCCTTTGAATTTTGGGTAATACCTGCGGGCCCTTTTTGGTGGCATATATGCTCTCGGGTTATGCTGGCCATGTGCTCCATACTCCTGGCCGAGGCCAAGAGGCCGCCGACGCTCTGTCGTCTAGTTCGGGTATCAGTCTTCCTCTCCGTGTTGATATCCGGGCCTTGTAGCCGCCGGAGGGGGTCTGAACTCCCAACCACCGCCTATTTTGCTGCTGCTGGCGTGTCCCGATACCTTAGGGTTAGGCAGAAGCCCATCTCGAGGAGGGTAGATTGTATCCCTAGGCCGTTGTTTAATCAGGTCCTCTTGTCCCCTGTCGAGGCCCCCTGGCAACTAGATCGGCCCCTGCTGAGTACTCGCTTCTTCGTTCACAGTTTATTTGCCCTTGATACTTTGAGACAACACGCTCTTGATCTCCTCCATGCGAGCATCCAGTCGCTCTTCCAGACGTTTCTCTGACGACCTTAATTTTTCTTCAAAGGCCGTTACTGTATCTAACAGCTTGGTGTAGTTCTCCTCTAACTAGCCTCGAAGACTTTTCCTATGACCGAGTCACCAAGGAGGAATTCCAAGGTTTAGAGAAGGGCATCCAACAGCTTCAAAGTAGAGTGGCCATTGCACGTGGACGGCGCCGGTGCTATGGAGATCGTCGAGGCAGTCTGACGCAGTAGAAGAACAAGTCGACGAAGCAGAGGAAGAAGTCCCGGAACCCTCGAATCGCGGAAGAAGTCCCGGAACCCTCGAATCGCGGAAGAAGTCCACGATGGGAGAGATCGAAGCGGTGGAAGAAGCAGTCAACGATCAGAGGAGTTGAAGCAGTCGACGACCGGAAGAGGCAGTCGACGATCGGAAGTGGTAGTCGACGATCGGAAGGGTCAACAAAGTCGACGAGCGGAGTGATCGACGAACCGAAGTGATCGACGAACAGGTCGATCGAAGCAACCGATCAAACGCACGTAACAGTTAGTCGATCGGGTGGGCAACAACGCTTCAACGAGGAGAGTCAACGACAGTGTCTGTGGTGGACTCATTGTGAGGAAGCCGCGTCTTATATGGGGAGGAATGAGCCTCTGACACCAAATGTTAGGGCGGTAGAGCGAGATTAGTAGAGAATAGAGGAGAGAGAGGGAAATTAGGGTTAGGGCTTGAAAGCAGGAGAGGGAAAATACCTGAATAGTCTTTGCACGCCCTCACTGAACAAGCCCTAGAGGTAGTTATACCTCTGAGCCAAGAGGGGGGCGGCCGCCCCCCTCCCCCATGTGGGCCGAACCTGCAGGTTCAGCTTCGAGCCGCCGCGGTTTAATTGTGGAGGGCTGAACTGGTAGGTTCAGCCCCTCTTTGTGCTGCCTCCTTCCATCGACGCGCATATTGTTTACCCGTGAACCGGTTGTTATGCGGGGTCATAACACACAACGTCACAGTTATTATGACTTCCCATTTGCTGTTGTAACTCCTGCCGACAGATCCTCTTCGAATAGTCATCTGCTACCTTCTCCGACCTCTGTCCTCCCTTGTCCACCACAGCCACATTCGCCACCTCTATCTGGTCTGACCAGCCTAGTCAGTCCCCACTACCCCCAGCAGGCAGCAGCCCCATTCTAGAGCACATTTGGCCAGCCTCCACCTCCACAACCCTTTTACTATCCATATTTAACCTGCCTCTACCTCAACAACCCCTTCCAATCTCTGAGAGCATGGGATGACCCTCCCCCTTACTCCTTTCTAATCCTCAACCCTCCTAAATTACCAAAATAACTACCCTAGCATCAAAATAACTCCTTACTCGCTCTGGCAGCTCCCCATCCAACAACAGTTGTTCCTACAGGGTATCTACACCACATCTGAAACCACCAGATTTATGCATCTACGTCAATGAACATTTACTTGATGAGGTCCGTATTTACTTTCAAATTCAAGTCTTGGGTACACATATCATCTTCATTGCTAGTAATATTTGTCCCTCTTTAGTTTTGACTCTGCTATGTATATTGACGTGTATTATTTATTCACTCTGCATTTTAATTTTATTGCACTCTCATTTAGTTGCAATTATTACCTGCTTACTTATATTGCGATATTTGTGATCAATTATAATGCCTGCTGAGATTTTTGAATCACTCGCGAGCATTGCATTAGAGTATAGGGTTTGATGTCCTAAATTCATCGGATTGTGTGCGTGCATTAGTCAATATTTTCATTTTATGATTTTTCATATGTCTACTGCATTCGTTGTGTGCTTGCTTGCATTGCATTTAGGGTAGGGCATCCCACATCCATCACCTATAGATTTGTCATGTGTCAGGTTACGTATCATGGTCATCAAATCCACTTCAGATGGCAAGGATTGATCCATCTAATTATTTTCCAAAATAATTCTTCCATTTAAAATGTTATCCACAACCTTGAGATTTAAGATTGGATGGTTGGGGCGGAATTAGTTGTTACTGTGTAGTTAATATGCTAAATGGACAGGATTCACATTCTAGAAAGCAGAATAGAAAGAGACCCCCAAATAAAAGTGATAAGTAAAAAATGGCAAACTATTCATTAAGGCATCAGTAGTTCTACTAAATACACACACAACACCTTGGAAAGAGTTGGTTGATATTAAATTGAAAAGTGAGAAACGAACTTACTCGAGGGAAATATTCTTGTGGGTGTAAATTACGCCTTTATCTCCATCGACAACTTGTCCATTTCCTCTTAGTAGCCTTCATGCCCAAGAATTAAAGGTAGAGATGAAAGATTGAAAAAAAACCGAACAAATAAAAATTTCTATGGATATCATAATAATATTAAAAACAAAGACAAGCCAAGTTATGATTGTATGTGAATATATCAATAACATCTTTAGAACTCATGCAATTACACCAATACCAAATATCATTTTCTGAGGATATAAATTTTAATTAAAGATGAGGACAAATCAAACTATCATCTTAAAATAACATGGTGTTGCATAACAATGTGTGAATCCAATAACCCTTCCAACATGTTGAGCAGTAAATTAAGAAATCCTATCGAATGCTAAGCAAAGAAATTAAGTAACAACAATATATGGGTTGAATATTGCATGGAATTGGTGCTCAGGAAATTTTGTTATTAAGTAGAACTTATCGATTGCAATTGGAATCTAAATAAGGAGAAGCAATAAATATATGGACACTTAAAATATTCAAATTTCCAGTTTACAAGCTAAATGACAGGGTTGGCGAGACATTTTGGAGAATGGGTTTTGGGTTGTTTGTTTTTGTATCACCAGCCATATTTGGCATCTCCAGATGGATGAGACCTAAATTCATGGTTGCCTTCGGAGCGACATTTCAATGATTTTCACATATTTGTTTGATCATTTTTAGTGTTTTATTTATAGAGATCGGACAACCATCATGTACGACCAGTCATAACCATCTATGATGGTTGCCCTTGTCATGTTATATTATAAATAGAAGAGGATTCTGATTTTGGAGAACTTCAAGGAATCCGGCGGTCTTCTCGCAGTGCCAATTCCGTAAGGCCTTAGGTGTCCTTAGGTGTCAACTCATGGATATTATTGCTCGTAATTCCCTTTATATTTAGTCATCCCCACCATTCATTCACAACAGCTGGCCCTTGAAACCATCCCATTCAGTAATGTACCAACCATTCAGTAACACAACCCACCCACATAGCCCTAAGCCATAATAGCCAATTATTCTCATGCATTACTGATGCGGCACAAGCAGTTGTAATATATATTTAGTTTATTCCAAGTCATCCTTAGTGTATTAAATCCATTTGGGGTAGTTTGGTCTTTTTTCTATTGTTTAGATTTCCTCCTTACTCAAGTATATGTATGAGTAAGGCCTCTCTTGATTAATTCAATACGCATTATTCCTCTCTACTTGGTACCAGCGGCGAAAACCTAATCGCGTCTCCTGACCGACTCTCACGTTCGCATCTCCCGCCGGCATCGTCTCCCACTGCCGACATCTCACTCGATCGGTCGTTTCCTCCCATCCGCAGGTCTGAGCGGCTGTTCGTGCTCGACCCGCTGATGCGGTAGACGGGCAGAACCGACACCGTCGTCGGTTGCTGAGGAGGATGACGCCACTGTTCTCCAGTGAAGCCGCCGCTCTCCGTCGCCCCTCTTCTCTCGCTGCTCTTCGTCGCCACCGTTCGTGCTCAACACCGCCGTTCTTTGTTCTTGCTGCCGCTACCGATGTTCCCAGCCGTTGGTGTCGGTGACTCCTGATTGACGATCTCGTTGTTGTTGTGGCCAGCTTTGTTGTTGCTGCCCCTAATGGATCCCGCTGCCGCCTTGATGATGTCGTTGTTTCCTAGATGCTGCTGATTTGAGAGCTCTTCCTTCTTCGTGTGTGATCTGAGAGCTCTCTTTGCCAATATGAGTGATCTTGATTCTTCTATATTTTCTTCAGGTGTGATCCATCCCGAGCTGAGTGACCGTTAGTGGCCTCATGGACATTCCAGCTCCTTGAAGATTACCACGGTTCCCTTGAATGACACGAATTATCTTGAATGGTCTTGCGCTGCCCAACATGTCATTCACAGCCAACAGATGTTTGGATATATTGACGGGACGATTAAGGAGCCCCTCAAGTCTGATCCCTCCTGGAAGTGTGGGGATTCTAACAACTCTCTAGTTGTCTCCTGGTTCTTGCATTCGATGTCTCCTAAGGTATACCAGAGTTATATGTTGATGGACTCGACATTCGAGATCATGACCCGTGCTCGCAAAACGTACTCTCAGATTGGCAGCTCCACCCAGGTATATGAGCTCACTCTCCGCATTTTGGAGTTGCGACAAGGATCGATGACCGTTTCATCATACTTTCGGAGTTCGAGTGAATTTATCAAGAGCTGGACTAATTTGCGCATTTCACTTCTGTGTGTACTGTTGATGTCGTTCAGTTAAAGCGAAAGGAGGATCACTTCCGTTTTCATGTCTTCTTGATGGGCTTGAATATGGAATTTGATATGGTACGAACACATGTTCTCCACCGCTCTCCTCTTCTCTTCGGGAGGCATTCAGTATGGTCCTGGGTGATGAAGACTGCCGCAAGTCCCTCAGTGTTATGGCTCCTGCTGATCGTTCCGCCTTGACTAGTGTTGGTCGTGGTCATATTCCCACTCCTGGATCTTCCGTGCCCACCTGTGATTACTGTAGTAGAAGGAGACACTCTCGGGAGGCATGCTTCAAACTTCATTCACGTCTGGCACCTTTTGGATGTGGGCCTGGTCGTGGACCAGGCCGCAGGAGCCATAGACACAGTGGCTACCGTTCTTATGATACTGCTTACAGTACGGATGTCTAAGATGAGTCTCAGTGTTCCGCTTCTGTCTTCCTTACAACTCAGGAATTGGATGTCTTTCGTCGCCTGCTTCACTCTCAACCTGATCCTGTCACCGGAGGTTCAACTTCCCTTGCCACCATTGTTATGCCTAGTGCTCATGTTGTCACCACCTTACCTACTAAATAGGTGCTCGACTCCGGTGCTACACACCATATGACTGGATCTTCCTCATGTTTCCCCTCTTATACGCCTTTGTCTGGTAAGGGCAAAGTTAA
Organism: Platanthera zijinensis; assembly: GCA_039513925.1. Lineage (NCBI taxonomy): Eukaryota > Viridiplantae > Streptophyta > Magnoliopsida > Asparagales > Orchidaceae > Platanthera > Platanthera zijinensis. The sequence goes on from CM077096.1 coordinate 157,627,007, forward strand.
TTTTGCTAATGGTTCTTTGTCCTCTATTGCAGGCAAAGGCATAATCTCTTGTTCTCCGACCATTTCTCTTACCTCTGTACTTCATGTTCCCTCATTTTCTCACAATTTACTCTCCATCAACAATATTACTAACTCTCTTAACTGCACGGTAACTTTTTTCCTGATTCTTGTGTCTTTCGCGGAACATTGACAGTGAATAAAAACTGTGGCGGCTTGTATTACCAGGACACTCATCCCCTCTCTCTCTCAGGCTCTTTCCAGTTCCAACTGCTGATAATGTTCGACGCTGGCATCTGCGTCTAGGACATCCGTCCTCCGTTTATCTGCAAAAATTATTTCTTGCTTTTTTATCTCTTCTTCAGAACTTTGCTTGTGATGTATGTGATATGTATAAACATGTGTGACATACTTTTTCTCATCTTTCTTCCCCTAGTAGCACCCATTTTGCTGTTATACAATCTGATGTTTGGGGGCCATCCCCCATTTTATCTTTATCTAGTTTTCGATGATTTGCAACTTTTATTGATTGTTTCTCGCGCATTACATGGGTTTATCTGTTTAAAAAGAAAATTGAAGTTTTTCTTTACTTTCAAGCGTTCCATAAAATATTGCAAACCCAATTTAATGCCTTTATTCGTATTCTTCGAAGTGACAATGAGGGGAGTATGATGATCGTGGTACCTTTGGCTCTTACATCACCACTCACGGTATCATCCACCAGAAAATGTGTGTTCACACCTATACTCAGAACGGAGTGGCCGAACGTAAAAATAGACACCTCCTCGAGGTTGCTCGCTGTCTCCTAGCCACTATGCATCTTCCTAAATCCTATTGGGATGATGCAGTCCTTACAGTTGCTCATCTTATCAACCATCTTCCTTCTCGTGTCCTTTCCTTTACTATTCCTCTAGCTCATCTCTCCACCTCCAATGTGGTTCATAGTTCTCATTTGTCACCCTGTGTCTTTGGGTGTGTTTGTTTTGTGTATGTTCACCAACCCCATCACGACAAACTTGACCCTCAGGCTCAACGTTGTCTTCCTTGGCTATTCTTCTATGACCAAAGGATATCGCTATTATCACCCCCTTCCTTGTGTATGTTCTGTACCATGTATGTCACCTTCTGGGAGGAGGAATCCTATTTTCTGCCTTCGACTTTTTCGTCAGGGGGAAAGTAGTGGTGATACGAATGTTACTCCTGCTCCTCTTCCTCTTCTCCCTTCCATCCCTTTCATTCCTTACACTCCTTCCATTCTGGTACCCATAACTACTATCCCAATACTGGACTCCTCTACTATGATTTCTCCTTTTCCCCACGTATACCACCGTCGTTTAGGTACAACGGCTATTACAGTTCCATCTCTACCAGTGCCAACTTCAGACTCAGATTCTGATGATGCTGATCTGCATATCCCTCTTGCATTGCTAAAGAAAGGTAAAGCTACTTGTATGCAACATCCTATTTCTAATCATGTGGCTTACCATCATCTCACCCTGATTCATCAGGCCTTTGTTTCGTCTTTTTCCCTAATCGTTATTCCTAGGACATGGCAGGAAGATTTGGAGATACCTGCTTGGACACAGGCTATGCAAGATGAGATGTCAGCCTTGGACAAAAATCACACTTGGGATGTTTCCTCTCTCCCTTTAGGATCGATCCGTCTGGCCCCCTCAATCTCTGGCCGAGCTCCCTCCCTACCATATCCATATTAGTCGAGCTTTCACACACCCTCCTCACAGAAAACAATCAACATACAACCATAAATTCCCTCCTTCATCCACCATACAACATTCATGTAACGCCCTCCTTGGTCTATCAAGCAATAGTCGATCACTCACCTTCATTTCCTTATATGCCCCCTTGTTTTCCCTTCCTATCACTCACACTTGTTTACCCTTCCTAACAATCCCACGATTCACACCCTGCAGCATCCATTCATCCCCACTCCAAACAGGCCATATCCAGCCCTCTTCCACCCCCAAAACACCACTTCCCAGGCCTTTCCAGATCTAAATCGACCCCTCCCTGGTCTGTATAAACCTGGATCGATCCGTCTGATTTCTCGATCTCTGGCCGAGCTCCCTTCCTACCATCTCCATCTCAATCGAGCTTTCACACACCCCTCCTCACAGAAAACAGTCCACATATAGCCCTAAATCCCCTCCTTCATCCACCATACAACATTCATGGAGCTTTCACACACCCCTCCTCACAGAAAATAGTCCACATACAGCCCTAAATCCCCTCCTTCATCCACCATACAACATTCATGTAACGCCCTCCTTGGTTTATCAAGCAACAGTCAATCACTCACCTTCATTTCTGATACATGCCCCTTGTTCTCCCTTCCTATCACTCATACTTGTTTACCCTTCCTAACACTCCCACGATTCACACCCTGCAGCATCCATTCATCCCCACTCCAAACAGGCCATATCAAGCCCTCTTCCACCCCCAAAACACCACTTCTCAGGCCCTTCCAGATCTAAATCGACCCATCTCTAGTCTGTACAAACCCGGATCGATCCGTCTGACCCCTCGATCTCTGGCTGAGCTCCCTTCCTACCATATCCATCTATGTCGATCTTTCACACACCCCTCCTCACAGAAAACAGTCCACATACAGCCCTAAATCCCCTCCTTCATCCACCATAAAACATTCATGTAATGCCCTTCTTTCTCTATTATGCTATGTGACAAGTGTACGATCCCTTATATTAGTGCTAGTGTGAGTGTAGCAGGTTGTGGAGTGGTCAAAAACCCATTTCTGAGGGCTTACCACTTTACACGGCCTGACAGACAGCCGTATGATCAAGCTGTGTGCCGAGTATTAAAGCACCCGCCGTCCAGTCTCCAAACAAAGAGTTGCACGGCCAGGGTACATGGCTTGGGGCAACCCGGGTTGTGTGACTGTGAAGTGTGTATGGGTTCCTAGAAAGATGTTTCTATTGGAAGGGACTTCACGGCCCGATAACACGACAGTATCTAGAGCCCATGTACGAGGCATAAAATGTTTTAGCAGCATAAAAAGAACGTTAATCCATTAAAAGCTTTTATACAACTATACAAAACTTTGAGTATTTCCTTTCAACAAAACATCTAACCCAACAAAAGTAATGGCTAGTGCTCACTAAACCCAAACCTATGTACCTACACAAACACTCACATAACCACAAATATACAGATCCCTGCAAAATCACATAAGTTTACTGATGCGGAGCAGAGACGAGGACGCGTTTTGGGCCCGTTCGGGGCTGATTTGGCAACTTTCCATATATGGCGTGCCCGGATCGACGATCGGGCTCCGCGATTGCGTCCGGAGCATCGCCGCGAGTCAAAACGCTATATTACTTTATATTTTTTGAGTTTATTTTGATGTATTTTAAGGGCTAACCCACCGGCCAATCATAGCCGTTGATGGGGATGCCCTAGTTTGTGTTTTCTTATAAATAGGATGCTAGGGGGCTGATTTGAGACCATTGCAGAATTTGGAGAAAGCTATTCCCGGATTCCCGCGATTCCGCCACGGTGCCGACTCCGTGGAACCCTAGGTGACGACTCCTAGGCTTGTATCTTCCTCCCCAAGGTACCCCCTAACCCTAACCCTCATTCTCCCCCTCCAAAACTCCTTGCCGAAGCCTCTACAAGCTCCCCAAAACCCACCGTTTGCTGCCAGGTTTTGAACGCACTGTTCTCCTTCTAGTTACTGTTCATTTATGCAAATTACTGTTCAAACCTATAGTTTCCAGCCCTATTTCAGCCACCAGCCACCCTATTGTGCTGCTGCCAACCGCCCATTCCTTCCCCCCCATCCAGAAAGCCACCGCCACCTCCTGTTTCCCCTCCCTACCACCGGCCGGCCTTCTCATCCCCTCCTCTTCGTGGAACCATCTCCAAATCACCCTACTTCTCTAGATCCACTCAGAACTTGGAATTTCAACCCCGATCCGTTATTCCCACCACCCGTACCTTCCATTTTTGTCCGGATCCAACCTAAAATAGCGGATTCATCCCTCCCCGGCCCGGATCTACTTGTACGTGGTCGGATCTACCCTTTTCTCACCCGATCTCACCGTTTACAGCCGAGGACAGCCACCGCCTTTGTTTTCCCGCCGCCGGTTCCACCTCCGATCGCCGATCTACACATCCGGCCCTCCAAATCTTCAGTGTCTCGGTTCAGTCCTCTATTTTTTGAGCGTTTGTGGTATTGTACTATTTGATTCAGTATTTTCACTTGGTGATTTATTATATTGTGCTGAGATTATTGTTGGCTAGAAATTGGCTCTTTTATGCTAACAATTGCAGGAGGAATTATTCGCCGTGCGCTTGCTTAGGCCCTCCGAGCGGAGGAAGTCGTTGCCAAATTGCTGAAATAATTATTTGTCTCCTTATTTTAATTATCTGCGTGGTAATCTTAATTTCATTGCTTATAAAAATTGTTGCAGTTATCCGACAGTCACATTGCATTTAGCGCTGCATTAGCGTGTTCCCCTGCACGTGCACGTAGAGTCCTAGCTTCCGAGCACCACTAGCCTACCCCTACATTACTTACTACTACTAACCCCACCCATTTCAGTCCTCATTGCAAACCTGACACTGCATGTTCTCACACTTTTTCTTATGTCTATCTACGATTTCCTCCATACCGATAAATTTCTTAACCCATATCTTTGCGGATCCGGATCCCCTGGAGTTCCTATTTGAACTCCAGGGGGTGGAGTTCCGATTTTGCGAATAAATGGGGCGGAATCAGAAAAATTGGTTAACATGAAAGTTGTAGATATCCCCGAGACGAATAACTTTCATGTTGAACACTTTTTGATTTGAAGTCGTTTAGACCCCCGATTTGGGTCCCGAAAAAATTCTGTCCGAAATTAATTATTAATTATTTTCGGACAGAATTTTTTCGGGACCCAAATCGGGGGTCTAAACGACTTCAAATCAAAAAGTGTTCAACATGAAAGTTATTCGTCTCGGGGAATTAATTATTTTCGGACAGAATTTTTTCGGGGCCCAAATCGGGGGTCTAAACGACTTCAAATCAAAAGTGTTTTCAACATGAAAGTTATTCGTCTCGGGGATATCTACAACTTTCATGTTAATCAATTTTTCTGATTCCGCCCCATTTATTCGCAAAATCGGAACTCCACCCCTGGAGTTCAAATAGGAACTCCAGGGGATCCGGATCCTATCTTTGCACGCTCTTCCACTAACTTTTGCTTTTCTTCCTCGGTCATATAAGCCTTTTTCGGAACACTCGGAATTGCGTCAAGTCGTCAACTACCTAAACAAATAAAGCACGATGGATTTAATCATAAAGAATATGACTAAGCAAATAACTTACATCTTTATTGATGTACATTCAAACAACAAATGTTAGTAACAACATGCATAAATTGTATAGTAAAAGCAGTAATGAGCAGGCTGAAATTATACAAAAGTGTTGCACTACAATAAACAGTAGAGGAAACAATACAGTATCTGTATAGTAATAGCAGTTTAGAAATTCTCAATTATATATCCTTATTCCATTAGCAACCACAAAATTGATTTTTATGATTTTATTTTTTCTAATCCATTTTCCATAATCATTTATCATTTTCTAATAATCAGTAGAATCACCATTCATTCAAGTCATTAACCAATATAATCATTATTGTTCATATTCATTTTTGGAGTCAAAATTTCCGCTTTAACTTCGGTTATAATTAATAAGGAAATCATAAGGGTATCTGTATATTGATCCCTTCTTGGTCTTCAACGACCTCTTGGCCTTCAACGGACTCTTGGCCTTTAACGACCTCACATAGATCTCAATATTCATTCTGTCATAGGGTATTCACACCCCCACTACGTCTACTTAACCCTTATCATTTCCTATGCATCGATGCATGATATCTTTTTATTGTCTTATATGTTAACTTTCTCTTAGGTTTATTATTTTCGTTCATAAATTCAGTATTCATCTTCAATCTTCATATCATATATAATTGTTTTTATTTAAATACTTCCCTCAGAATCTATAGATCGCTTTATTGTTGGTTTTCCATCATTAGCATCGTAATGACTCTTATTTTATCAGTGATTTAGCAAAATTTGAACTTCAAATGCAATGCATATAATCAAATATGAAAATACTCTATTTGAAATGAAACAAAGCATATGTTTACTGAAAATATTCTCAAACTAAACATAATTAAAGAAATGAGTACTCAGACACTTCCTTTGCCGGTATCGAGGTTTTGACCGGGCTAATCTCCAGTCTCCATCCACTACAGTATCAATAGAAATCATTTACAGCTACGAATCAATAGTAGTTGTCTATGGCGGGAAAGACTTAGGTAAACTCAATATTTCAATTAAAATTTGAACTACTAAATAAATTTCCCAAAATCCAACATGAAAGAGAACTAAAATACGGAGAAAGAGGGAATAAGAGGGGGTGCAAACTGAATAGAATAGACCAAAGCCACTGTTGGAACCCCTAGGTGATTTGGGCTAGGTTGTCTTCTTAGGTTGTGACCAATGTTGTATAGAAGGGTCAAATTTTATGTGTTTCTTAAGTCTAGGCCATGTCCTTAGAGTCAACAGTACAAATGACCAACCTACATAAAAGCCAGAGACTCAAGACTTAGAGAAATCAAGATTTAGAGAAAGAGATCTACGTTCGTCGATCTCAGATCGACGATAGTCGTGCTCAGCTCGACTAACTCAGAGCTAAAATCTCTGAGCTGAGCTCGACGAACTCCGTTCTCAGATCGACTAATTCTTCAACACTCAGCGCCATAATTCACTCAAAGCCAAGGCTGACTCAGAGACAAAGAGCACTCAACGCCAGATGTGCTATTCACTCAACGCCAACAGATTGACCAAGTTCTTAGGCCGACTAACCTCACAGTCTCAGGTCGACGAACATAGAGCGCAGAATTAGTCAGTTTATGCACAACAGTTGATTCACAGATCTCAGTTCGACGAAAGCAGATCTCAGTTCGACGAAGGCTGATCAGAGGTCGACGAAATCTCAGGTCGACGAAAGCTGATCAGAGGTCGACGAAAGCTGATCTCAGATCGACGAAAACTGTAAGATATTTTGTTATTTATTCTTTCTCTTTCTGTCTCATCATTTTATACCTATTATAGGCTATTAATTTCCTTGCAAATCAATGCACTTATATTCTCTGAATAGAGCCGTTACTGGCAGCATTGATTGTTAACATCCTCCATGAAATTAATTGCTTATATCTCGGAACAGACATAGAATAGAATAATTGACAGCATTCTTGCCGTATTTCGTTCCCAAGATTTCGATTGAACATTTATTGCAGAGTTTTCTTTTGAATTAAAAAAGGTTGCAGTCCATCCGACACATCTCTTGCTGACAAGAACCAACTATAACACAAATAGCAGAGATTTGATCAATCAACAAGATACAGACACAAAAAATCTTGATCTTCATCATCATTCTCAATCTGATCAAGCTTTTCGAAGAGACAAACATCTTATCAGTCTAGAAA